>CAMXCT020003913.1:176512-540419 GCA_947184155.2 Cladocopium goreaui
AGCTAAAGTAGGAGATCTTAATTCGTAAAGGTGAAGCGAATGGTACTATCCCACTGGGGAATTGAAATGTCTACCGGAGAAGAACAAAACCCGGGAAAGTCTTCACACTTACGAATTATTATGAAAGATTTGCAGCTTGCAATCCATGTGTTTATCTACGTTCATTTCTATATGGTTGAGGGTTATACATTAATTAGTGGTATACGAGCTGATAGTCACATGTATAATAAAGGCAACTTCCTCTGCATGCTGTCCAGTGTATAGCTGTGCAAATGTCTTTGCCTTGCCATGTCGTCCATGTTTGATGTAACTCATCCAGATCCTCAGGCATGCACATGGCTCAAAGACAACCGAGAGATTTGGTCTGCATGGGTTCCTGTACCTTGGCGACCCATGGAACTGGCAAGATCATTAACTAGAAATCGTTGGGGAATATCTAAGATGGTAAAGGCATGATAAACATGCATAAACTAAAAACATACTGTAGATCTTGGGCTTGGGTTAAAGTTTGGATTACCCTCCTGTGTCATCAAACATAGCTGGAAATCTGAGAGCTACATGGGCAAATTGGAAAAGCATCGAACTCACAGAGATTTTTCAGCGATTGCCGCAATGTGGTTGCCCCTTGGTGGTACCACCGTCCCTGTTTGAAATCATCATTTCCAACCCAACAAGGCCCATTGCAAAATCAAAGTTCACCACTATGGTGGATGTTTCTGCTATGGAAACTCTAATTTCTTGCATCGGTCAATAACATCACCAAGGCTTACCATCGAGGGACAGCTCTAGGGGTTGAAGGCCACAAGTGGTATCATATTTCCATGATAACTTTAGGTTAGTATTAGATGGCATTAGATGGGAGATTTCAACACAAGACATTCCTGTATTCCTAGTGTTTTCTGATTTGGTGCGTTAAGTTGTACATCATTGCGAGGTTGATTCATGATATGTTCGTTATTGGGTACATGTTCTGCTGCAGTCTCGTGGCCGTGACACACAACGCATGGAGAATTTTTTGTTTTTCTTTTCCGACAGCGAGCCGAAAGCAGAGCCCCGGACAATTTCATTTGACTGGAACAGACACGTGTTCTTCTTCAGAAAGAGGAATGAAGAGGCTTATTATCACTAATCAACGTTAATGACGTATAATAACGCTACATCCGTCGTTAATGTAAACGCTAATGCAGGGTAGCTTACTTGTAACGCTAAGAAGCGTGAATAACGTTATTTTCTACGTCAATCAACATTCATATGGATGCGTTCAGAACAGCTGAGCAATCCAAATTCTCTCTCACTGGGACCCTGTGAAGTATGTGGGGCATTCTCCCACAAACGTTCTAAAATTGGTTTTGGAAGTCAAACGTAGATTTGATCGTGAGTTATTTGTGTTTTGCTTCCTTCACTGCACGAGAGTGATCCCCAATAATTTCTTGGAGTGGCTTGAAGCCATCAGCTTTCCGCAGATAAATCCGAAGCTCACAGCATTGGATGAAGGGAACATTTGCACGAACCTTCTAAGTTTCATGGGGGGAAAGACACTGAGTTTCTGATGTTCTTCCCTTCATCCAAGCCAATGACCATGGGAATTCAACCTCCCAGCAAGTCAGGTGACCCACACATTTTCCCAACAAAAAGATGATTTTTTCTCCCAACAAAACCGCAGAGCTGAGGACAAGACCCTGTGTCCTGAGGGACGAGGGCTCGTAGATGCGAATGGGCAACTTGTTCTGGTACCTGGGCCTATTTTTTTGGATTTTTTGGTGACCCGTTTTTTCATCAGTGCGAAATCCGCCGAAAAAATGGAGCTTTTGTACTTGGAAAATCTTTGGGAAATCTTTGGAAGATACGGGAATATCATCGGACAATCCATAAATGGAAGTGTTACATTTGGAAAATCATAGAGCTGCGTGGGTGTTCCAGCTAGCCATGTTTGATTACCAGAGGGTATTATTATATCCATTTATATCCCACATTTTCGGTTTTTAGAGGGGGAGGGAAAGGATGATAAGCCACTGGATTTCGGGGCATCCCCAGGTTTTTTCAGAGATCGGGGTGAGTTGAATCTGTAGTATTGCAGTATTCCAAAGGTGGCTAGGTCCGAATTTGCGACCTGTGCCCTTTTCTGCTTCATGAATTTCTACAGTACCATACAATGTGGGTCGGCTCGGTATGTGCTCGCAAAGGCACACTAGCTACGTTGAGCTCATCAATTACTGCAGGGAGATACATCATGAAAACGCACGGCTTGGTTAATTATATACCCATTTGGCTTTGGTCCAAGAATGTCGAAAGTGTTTCTTCGACCCCAAATGGCTATAGTCGAATTTTCTGATGAAATTATTGAAATGCGCAGTGATGCTCCGGTCATCTTAGCTGCCGAACAGACCTGGCCCAAGGATAGAAGTCAGGCAGTGGAATGTGCCACTTGCCCTGCCGGGCACACCTCGGAAGCTGGGCGAGATCAACTCTGATCTGATCCGAAAAGCCACATTCCGAATGGGTGTTCAGAATGGGATTTAGATGATGATCATCTGATGGTAGATGATCATCCGCACCTGAAATATGTAAATTGTAAAATATTGTAAAATATTGCAAATCTGTTGTTCATATAACTGGATGGTGGTAGAAAATGAAAACAATGGCACCATGTCAATGAGTTAATGTTTGGCCATGTTGATGGGCAAAACATCAACATCCTGGTGCTTTGTTGCCGGCGATCGTTAGGGTGATGGTCGGGGGAATTTGGGGTACCAAGATTATCCAAGATTCTATATCCGGCTTGACTGTTTGTTTTTTTTTAAGATAGGGTCTCACTTTTTCACTTCCCACGGCACATCCGTTTCCCAGTTTCCCAACAAGGAACTTTGATCAAACTTGGCAATTGACCGCCCTCGGCTCGGACCCTTAATAGAGAGATTTACCCCGCCGTTCTAACCCACCATTCATTCGATGTTTCTAGATGCGCATCTCTGTGATATTTGCCGCATGATCTCCGTGCTATCCAAATACTTTAATTTTTTGAAGCCGGTAAGTTCCACCAAGTCGAATCATGGCTTTTGAAGTCGATTTCCCCAGCTGTGCGGGGTAACCTGGGAAGCCATGGGAGCTTTTCCTTTCCGTATGGTGTGGATTTTCCGTATCTATGTGCAGTGGTCGGTCTTTGACCGTTTGACACATACTATATAACTGCTCTCTGGCAGGAGAAAATGGCCACGAAAAAAAACACGTCCAGTCATCTAAGCATGGTCATTTTCTACAGCTGTGCTGCTTTTCCCGAAGGGTACCGAGGGCACCCCGTCCCCATGGGCCCCATTTGAGTTTTGTCCCAGGAGAAGAGCGAGGGCACCCGAGTGTGCGTGCAGTGTTGCTGGGCCAAGAAGCCTTCGGTCCTCAAACACGGCTGGCCAATGCTGGCCATGAAATGCACATAGGCATTATGTCAATGAACATCCTACAAGTACAGACTTTCCAATGAAGCCTCCATTGATAAGGGGATTTTCCTTGTGCCATGTTTGATGACCTGAGGGTAGAGACTGATTTTAAATGGCTTTTTTAATGACAAGTCTTGTGCATCCTTGCCCTTCACCGTGAACCAAACTTTCTTGACCAAGTGAAATCAGTACAAACTACAAAATCATTCAAAATCCATCAATATCGGACAAAGCATGGCTCTGGAATGATGATAATGATATGTAATGATGGGGTAATAGAAATATAATGAAATAGTCCGATATAGCCATATGCATCCATATGCCATATACCTTTCAGGTTTGTAACTTTAATTTGCCCTGCTTCGAAAGTTTGGGTCTTGATCGACCAAAGTCTCTGCCACCTCGAAGAGCACATCCCTCTTCAGGGGTGCAGTTTTCCAGTTCAGAAGTGGGGGTGTATAGTGTATAGCCAGTCCACGCCATAGATACATTGATATTATACTATGTATCACATACATATATATATATATATATGTATATATTAAATATTATTATTAACGATTATTCTAAGATATTCGAGTGGTTGTGAGATCGTCATAATGCCAAGTTCGGATTAATAACGCCCCCCTAGAAGGTAAGAGTACTCCCCAATCAAAAAACTAGGGCTTTTCATACATTTAAAGACAACCAACCTGCCTGCCAATAGGTCGAGATTTCTCTTTTCAGTGGCAACCTCCTTCCCAACGGGGTGAGATGGTGAGATTGGGCATGGGATACCCCGTCAAGATATAACTGTTCAACAATTGAAACACTATTATATATATGAAACATCAAAAACTAACTATATCCTGACTACCACATAATTAGGGTTTCTGAGCAGGGTGTTGTTGAATAGGAAGCTTGGGCCCAAATTCCTTCCAGTAGGTGAGCTTGTTCAGACTGAACATTTGGGAGGGTTTTTTCCGAGCCATGAGATGTTCCCCTTGGGAGTTGGACCCGGATTTCAATAAACTGGAGGATCCTTTGGTGTCAGTGGTTTTGAAGACGGTGGTGTACCAACCAGGTCGACACATGTGCCTGACAACTATCAACCATCAGCAGTTCTTCACTGATTGCGTTCTTCAAAAAGGGATTGAAAGCCATGTCATCCTCAATGGAGTCTTGCAATACAGTGAAGGGAAGTGGTGGATCAAAGCTGGACCTGACACGAGGACATTCCCCAGACAGGTAGCTGAAATGAAGGGACTCTACAAAGTGATTGACGCTTGCAGTGGAATTGGGGCAGTCACTCAGGGCTTCACAGAATGTGGTGCTCAAATTGTATGCCACATCGAATCCAACCAAGCTTTTCACCAATGGCAGGAAGCTCGCTCTCAGAGCCCATGCATCCGAGGTTGTGTCAATGACCCCAACACAGTGTATGAGGTATCCAAACACGTCCAAGAGTCACATGTCTTATCAGCGGGCATATCATGTCAACCTTTTTCAGGATTAGGAGATGGAGGCCAAGGTCAAGATCCCCGAAGTGCATCATTTACTGGCGTAATGATGATGGGTTTCTTTTTGGGAAGTTTGGCAATCATTTTGGAGTGTACAAAGGAAGCCAATCAGTCAGAGTGGATCCAACAACAACTGCACCGTTTTGCAACCCAGACAGGATGCACTGTGAGGCAATCCATATTGAAGCTCCATGAAACGTGGCCTGCCCAGCGGACCCGCTGGTGGGCCATCATTGCGCATCCGGCCTTGTCTGTCCAGTCCATCCCACCCATGCCGTCCATGAGATTTGTCCCAAGTGTCATGCATTTGATCCGAAGCATGCTGCCGATGTCCGAGAGTGAAATGGCCCAGTTGGTTTTGTCGCTCTATGAACTACGTAGCTTTCATGATGCCCCAGGTGGTATTGGACCAAATGTCATTGATGTGTATAAAGCTATGAAAACAGCCACACACTCATGGGGGTCTCAAGTGCTTGCGTGTTTGTGCGCTTGTAGGTCGAATGGGTTTAGCCAAAAAAGAATTGACCAAAAAGGGCTGTATGCAGTGTTGATCCCTCTTGAAAAAGAAGAAATGTTGGGCAATCGGAAAGTCCAAGCTATGCGACATCCACACCCCCAAGAAGTTGCCTTGTTGAACGGTTTGCTGCCTTCTCATGTGAAACCATCAACAACAGTACCATTGAGATTGGAACTGGCAGGAGTAGGTCAGCTTGCATCCCCGCTTCAAGGGGCATGAGTTCTCTCAAACATGATTTTCCAAGTCACCCAACAGGGATTACATGAGTCCGAGATTCACCCAAGACATGTACATGCCAATTTGTGTCGCCACTTGCTGCAGGAAAGAGACGAATGGTGGCCAACCCAAGGACTGTCGAAATCAATGAAAGTTTTCCACCAAGAGGTTGAAAGCCTGGATACACCGTGTATCTTTTTGCCACCTGATGATTTCACACATGATGTCCTCAACAAGCAAGTGCCTGATGAAAAGATGTGCAATGTCGATATATCCAAGACTCACCCGCTTGCATCCGACGTATGCCCAACAAAGCAGTCACCCCTTCCACGACCAGGGTGTGGGGGTGATGATCGCGCAGAAAAGACAGACCAGACGGGATTGCCAGCCTGCACACACGACATAGCAGGTCCACACAACCTCAGCCTGGACAATGACTCAGCACATCCCCTTCCACGACCAGGGTGTGGGGGAACAGATAAATCATCAGGAGTTTTGCATCCGATCGAACCAGCAGTGCTGAGTGAAGCGAAGAGTGCATCCGTTTGTCCAGCTGTGCATGGCCATGCCAGTCCCTTTTCACGACCAGGGTGGGGGGAGCATGGTAAAGCATCCGAGCATCCGCCAGAGAAGAAAACCATTAGTGAGGTTTCCCATCCAGAGTCAGTGCAACAAGACTTGACCAGGCAGGCAGGTGAATGCAATGACCAAGCAAAGCACATGCATCAGGCCACACCAGTGACCACCCATGTCCCGCCCACCCTCTTTCATGCCAAGCCCCTTCCACGCTTAGGGTGTGGGGGCCCCGCCCGAATGGAGATAGGAAAGGAACAAGAGGGAAAAGAATGTCAACATGAGGGTCATAACCAGCCTGATGTACCTGAGAAATGCCATCCGAGCTTTGTCATGCCAATCCAGTCCGCCAATAGCGATCTAGTAGGTGGTGAGAGTATGGATGTCAAAGACATCACAGACCAAGTACCTCATCGAAGCAACGGAATAAAACTGGAAGAATACATGATGCACCAAACAGGTGTACAACACTGCCCCTCCGAAGGAGGTGAAAGTGAAAATGATCCAGCCAACTGGACCAAAGCTTCCGATGACCGACCTACCAGTCATCCAAATGGGAAAAACCACCCGGCAGGTTCCGCTACCGATGGCAAGGAAGCTGACACAGATGCCCATAACGTTTTTCAAAAAATGCAAAATCAGGATCCAAAGCATGCCAAAGCTGTTGATGGTTTTCTGAGTGCAGAGCAACCCCCCATGCAGTCAGGCCGCCATGTCCCGCCCACCCTCTTTCATGCCATGCCCCTTCCACGCTTAGGGTGTGGGGGCCCCACCCAAATGGATGAAGAATCACCAGTAGAAAAAAGCAGTGTTCACAGCCAAAGCAATGCTGACGATACTGATCAGGTCAGGTATGAAGTGAGCCAGGAATCGCAGTGCCAAGACGACCCATACCCAGACGATCCCATCTCGGATGATGAACGATCAACTGCTAGTGATCTCCTGCCTCGGCAAGAAGAAACAGACCAGCAGCCGCAGCAAAGGAAGCAGCCTGACCACAAGGTGCATTCCACCGATCATGACTTCTATGATGACCCGGAGTTTGATCAAGAAGTTGTCCAAGCCCTCAATGAACAAACAGTGACTCCTTTTGATCGCAGTGTTTTTCGCCTTGGAGCAGTGCCAGGTTTTGCCGTGAAACGCAAACAACAGATGCCAGCAGGAGCGCCGAAATACCCAAAACATTTCCCCGCACACACGGAGGGATCCCAGAATGTTGCAAAATGCAGTATAGAAAAAACTGTAACATCGAACCATGAGGAACCAAAGCAGGCTGTACACCTTCCCCAAAGCGTTGGTGATGCAGGCCCAGCCAAAGTAGCAGCATATCATGAGTCCCATCAACATGCCAGATCTGACGATGTAGCAAAGGGTGAAAGTCAGGGGCAACATGGTTTTTCCAACCCGGAAGACAGAGCCCTTGGTGATAGTTGTCCAGCAGACTCCACCAGAGAAGACACATGTCAAGTTTTTGTTGTTGAACCGGGGGAGGGGTTTTTCCTTGTGCAAACTCAGGCAACCCATACTGTTGCCCACCTGGTTGCAGCCACAAATGCCGAGATCAATGAGAACAAATATGGAGGAGTTACAACGGTTTTTGGTAGCCCAATTTCCCCAGACACCTCAGTGAAGCACCAAGGCTGGTATATGCTCCAAGCCGCAGAGCCCAACCAAAGTGATTCAGCTCAGTTCTGCCCTGCGTTTCCTCAGCCCCCAGTGTTGATGAACAAAACGCGAGGAAGATTGCTGTGGGATCAAAAAGGGTGGGTTGCGGATGATGAAATGGAGTACTACCTGTATATGATTGAGTGCTATCGGCCTGGATCAGTTTTTGGGATTCTGCATTTGCCTGACCGTTTGGATCAACATACCATGCTCACTGAGTACGTACTGAGGGTAGCCAATGCAGCCTCTGCTGACCCAGATGGAGGACTCAAGGCCTTTGTCATCCTTCACAATGGCCACTGGATACCAGTCATCATACGTGCGCAGGGAATCATGATCCAACTGCTGACCACCCCACAGTCAGTGCATTGGATTCAGCTCATGCTTGAAGCAGTGATCGGAAACGAAGCAGTCCAATTCTCTGCCAGTGTCATGCCAAATGCCTTTGAAGCGGATTGTGGATTTCAAGCAGTTGGATGGATCCTGTCCACCATCTTGGACGACACAACCAGTGTACCGTTTTCCGAAGAACAAGCAGCACAGTGGAGAGGGTTGTTTTATGCTGACCTCCAATACACTGGAAGAAAAGACAACATGATCACTCACCAGTTGACCCTGGGAGGCATGCAAGTGCAGAGAGACCAACTGCAAAAGCTTGTCACAGAACATGGCGTAGCAGCAGGACGAAGTCAAGAATGTGCAGAACAGCTGATCCAAGCGTTAGGCCTCCCTGCCATCAAGCAGATCCTAGGCTCACCCAAACCATGGGCAGACTTGAAGTCCCGAGCAAGTCTTCAGCGTCCCTCAATCAGGATCGTCCTGGCCGAGGAGTTGAAAACCCTCATCCAACAAAAAGCCCAGTCGCCCACACCAGTGGGAAACAAAGCCAACAAGGTCAAGAACAAAATGCCACAGAAGCCACCACTCCAGCTGAAAGCCGAAATGCTTGAGGTACCCCATGCGGTGTTTAAGCAAAATGACGGAGTTGAGTTGAGCCAGATTGGTGCCGCCCAAATTGCTCCAGGCTGCCAAGGAGTTGCAATCGTCAACATTGCCAAAGCATTGCCATACTTCCAGCTCAATGAAGCAGTAAGCCAGAAAGGAGTTGCTTTGCTTGTCCTTGAGTTTGATGACCCAAGATTGCCGCAGCAGCACAAAGTAATGAAGGTACCAGTCCAAAGCCGTGGTACTCATGACCCTTTGATCGTCAAAGTAGCGGTTGTTCAAATAGGTCAACAAACAGTGGTGAGAAACACCCCAGCTCAGACCATTGCAGTTCCAGAAGTGCCAAATCAAGTTGTCCAGGTCCTGCTGTTCAAAGACCAGTATGCAGGAGTCTGGAACGATTTTGTGAAGAGCCCAGTCAAGTGCCTCATGCAACAGGAGCCATTCAGACAACTGCAACCAAGTGATGTCATAGATGTATGGGACCGGCAGTTCCTGACCACCAGAATGCAACGAGTCCAACCGGAAGAAGCGGACATCTTCAGTGTCAACCTGCGAATCAACCAAAAGGTGCAAGAAGAAGTCTTCAAAGCAAATGGGTGCCATGGAACATACATTGAGCCTAGGACACAGGACGGAAGACATCCAGATGAAGCCTTCCAAGTGGTTTGGTTGCCCAAGAAGTCCTTCAGTGAGGCCCAGGTCAGCCAGCAAACTTCCAAGACACCAACTACTCTGGTCAGACAAGCTGACAGGTATGGGCTGCGGGTAGCGAGCCATGAAGCTGAGGCACTCCATCAACTGCACAGGCCTGATCTGGTGTACATACAGGGGACGGAACTTGTCAAGTATCGAGTGGGCCCCATGCCTTTTGGCTCAACCAAACAGTCCCTGGTTCATGTCTTTTCTAAATGGGAATGGAAAGCCCGGCCGGTTGCACCACAAGGCCAAGCAAAAGACCGTTCAGGGGTCATGTGGCTAGTGCAAGCAGCAGAACCACCATCACATTGGATCTTTCAATTGTCACATGGAGACGTGCTGATATCCCCAGAAGACAAAGTGATTCCAGTGCAGCAACCACCCCAAGCAGTTGTAGCTTCGTCCAAGACCATCCAAGCACTTCAAGCCAATGCAGTGACCAACAGTCCTGAGGACCCGTGGATTCACCATGACCCATGGGCCCGGCCAAGCACACGAGAAATGCCGACAAGCCAGGTTGCATCTCTTGAAAGCAGGATTGAACAAAGCATCATCGCCAGGATGAAACAGCATGATGTCGATATGCCGGAACATGACACGAAGGTGACTGAGCTTGAAGCCAGGCTGGATCAACTCAATCAAACAGTTGTGGCCAATCAACAAGAAGCGGCCAGACAGCATCAAGTTGTCCAGACTCAGCTCACTGCACTGGATAACAAAGTTGATCAACAACAGGGGTTTTTCCAAAACACATTGGAATCAAAACTGGAGCAGCAGATGCAGCGAATCGAGCAGTTGTTCAGCAAGAGACAGCGCACCAATGAGTGACTATATCACCATGGAAGCCCACACAAATGTATAGGAGCATATCGCATTTTGCGGCTCATTTTGTGTTTCTTTGTATGCATGTACAGAATTGGAGAAGCAGCCGTGCCAGGACCACCCCAATCTGAGTGCCTGATAGGATGCTTAAATCCAACGGGACTTTTGGACAAAGCTAGTGTCATAGCTGATTTGCCCAGGGCAGCCAGTGGACACACTGTATGTGCTGTGTCAGAGACGCATTTGTCAGCACCCGGCATGACCAAATTCAAAAGGCAGCTACATTTCCATAAAACTGGAATGCAAGCTCAGCTAGGAGCACCTGTGCCGCTCCGTTCGCGCACACCATCAGCCATAGGGGGCAAACATCGAGGAGTCGGATTCCTCACCACCGCGCCCGCCAGGGCGATGACAGCAACGTGGCCAGAAGAGGAATGGCTAAACAGCCGTTTTCATGCGTCTTGCTTTCAAATTGGGGAGCGCTGGATCCAGGGAGGGGTGGTTTACGGCCATGCGGTTCACCCGGAAACCATTGCCACCCGGCAAAAAACAGATGCAATTTGCGACCATGTCACCAAACGCCTACTTAGGCAAAGCCAGGGTCTGCAGTTTATCGGGGGGGACTTCAATCAACCTGATGGAGCCCTAGATAACATGACTCAGTGGGCTGATGCGGGATGGGTAAATGTTCAAAGTTGAGCTTGCCAAAAGTTGGGAAAACCGATCCAAGTCACATGCAAGCAAAAAACTACAAAAGACCATCTCTATGTCAGCCCACAACTTGCCATGTATCTCAAAGATGTTGAGGTTCAACATGATTGGTTCGCAGACCATTCGATTTTGATAGCCAGGTTTCATCCACTCGGTAGTCCTCCACTGTTGCCATTGTGGAAACACCCAGCTCCGATCGATTGGAATGCGGTAGACAAAACAGAAGTTGAAGCCAGGTTTGAATCACCACCCGGAGATCAAGACCCCACTTTGTACTATGCGGCACTCATGCAAAGAGTGGAATCAGCAGTAGATCAAGCCAGAAAAACCAAAGGGAAAGGAGCCCTCCCCAACTCCATGAGGGGGAGGGGACAACAGCTTGAAGTGGTTTGGGTTCAAGAGCATTCAGCTCCCATCAAAAAATCAAGGGAGGGGGAATTTCAACCAAGTTTCCATGGGCTCAACCAGCAGCATTGCAGGTGGGTAAGACAATATAGGAGGTTGGTTAACTATGCTCGACTTGTTCAAGATTTCAAAGGCACCCCCAGTGCAAAAAATCACCGTGAACAGTTGTGGAATAGCATCATGTCCGCCACAGGGTTTGCCCCCTGTTTTGCAGAATGGATGGTTGAGCACGGGAACATGACTCAACCCCCACCATGTGAACCACCTAATCACACGCCAGCCACTGAGGTGTGCCAAGTTTTCCATCGCCTGTTAACGGCTTTTGAAAAACAGCTGAATGCACAGCGGAGCACAGAAGCCAAGAAACGCCGCCAAGACGACCCAGTTGTCATTTTCCAAGACCTTCGTGATGAAAAACCATTGCCAGTGCAAATGTTGGTAGATCAAAAACAAGCAGCCATCACGGAACTTGACTTTGAAGAATCAGCAGTAATAATGCATAAGGATATCCAATGGGACCTAGCCCAACCAGTGCGGTCCGAAACTAATTCTTTTGGTATTATTGCAGCAGAAGAAAGCAAAATATGGCTGGAATCTCTAGACGATCTTGCACCAGGCATGACACTTGAGCAGGAAAGATACATTGGGAAATTGCCTGAGATGTTTGCCAAGTTTGGCGAAGAGTGGAGGGCCCGGTGGGACAGACATTATGATGTCGACCCTGATAGGTGGGACCCCATAATCCAATTTGCCGACCTGGCGTTGCCTAGACCCCCACCTATGCAATATTGCCCCATCACAAAGGAAGAGTGGACCAAAGCTTTGAAATCCAAACGGAAAAAAGCAGCTACTGGCCCCGATGGGGTAAGCAGGCAAGACTTGTTGAACCTGCCGGATCAGGCAACCGAAGCCTTGCTTGAACTGTTTGCAGGCATTGAAGCAGGTAACCAATGGCCCCGCCAACTTGTTTTGGGGATCGTAGCGGCATTGGCCAAAATTCCGTCAGCATCCCAAACAAAGCACTTCCGACCAATAACTATACTCCCAGTTGCCTTTAGGACATGGAGTTCAATAAGAGCCAGACAAATCCTGAATCACTTGCAGCCGTACGCACCGCCGACATGTGCAGGCAGTGTCCCAGGCCGTCAAGCAGCTGATATCTGGTATCACATCATGGCACAAATCGAGGTAGCCCAATATGCACAAATGGACCTGACCGGTGGAGTAGTTGACCTTGAGAAAGCTTTCAACATGCTCCCACGAGTTCCTATCCTTGAGTTCATGCGGATCCTCAACGTTGCCCCGCAGATCTTGATTGCCTGGTCAAAAGCCCTAGTTTCTCTGGAAAGGAGGTTCACCATACATCAATGTGTGGGACCACCACTGAAGTCAACCAGCGGTTTTGCAGAGGGTTGTAGCTTATCGGTGACAAGCATGTTAGCAGCCAACATAGTAGTCCATCAATATATGCTACGTAGATACCCAGCAGCCATGCTTTGGACGTTTGTTGACAATTGGGAACTTACGGGTCCCAACGCTGATGCAGTCCTCCAAGCACTTGATGGGCTCCATGCCCTGTGTCATGCAATGGACATGGTCATAGATGATTCCAAGAGCTACACATGGTCAGTTAGTGTCACCCAACGCAAACAGCTCCGCGACCAACACCTCCAGGTGAAACTTGCGGCAAGAGACTTGGGAGGGCATGTTCAATATAGCCAAGTTGTCACCAACAGTTCGATCACTGAGAGGTGTGAAAAAATCAAAAAGGTTTGGGGACGTTTAGCTAGGTCCTTGGCACCCTACAGACAGAAAGTCCAAGCCCTGCGAACCAAAGCATGGGCATCATGCCTGCATGGGGTTGCCTCTGTTCATTTAGGGGAAGACCATTTCCAACGTTTGCGTACGGGAGCGGTTCAAGGGTTAGGAGAACATAGCCCGGGAGTTTCCCCACCAGTACACCTGAGCCTAGTTGAAACAGTGCATGCAGATCCTCAATTTCATGCCTTGTATGTAACAGTGGTCATGTTCCGAGCCATGTTCCTCATGAGGATGTTGCAGCCTTTTGCTTGGCGGAACTCCATTTGCCCCGCAAAACAGTGGTGCCGAGACCAGGGCCTGTCTCCGTTTTGTTGGCAAGACTGCAGCAGATATCATGGTCTTGGTCGCATGGGTGCATTTTCTGGGATCACATGATGAGAGTCATTGATTTGGTTAATTGCCCCATCCAAGAACTCAATGCTAGGTTAGCACAAGCCTGGCAGCAACGTGTCCAGGGACAAGCAGCAGAAAGAAAAACAATGCAGGGTATGCAGTGGATGTCGCCATTGTTAACAACAACTGCACGTTGAAGCAAAAAGACCCGCAGCAGCAAGCCCTTTTGCGAACATGCTTGAATGGAACTTTCTTCACGGCAGATCGCTTGAAACATCATGAGAAAAACAAAGGAGTGGAAGGTACAGACCTGTGCAAGTTTTGCCACCAACCTGACTCACAGGTACACAGACAGTGGTTGTGCCCGCATTTTGCGGCAGTCAGAAAATTGGCCCCGGAACAGGTTGAGGGACTTTTGACTCTGCCGGCGAGTGTAACGGCCCATGGATGGATGCCTGAGCCGCCCAGTGTGCCCAAGTTTCAAAACTCCTGCTTACAGATAGTGGATGAACACCAAGACTTTGTATACCCCCCAATAATCCCTGCCTTTCTTGAAGTTTTCACAGATGGAGGATGCCTTGCACCAACCAGCCCACTAGGTAAACTTGCGTCTTGGGGGGTAGTGATAGGGGATGTAGACTCTCAAAGGTTTTGGCCACTGTCAAACGGACTCGTGCCAGGGTGGGTCCAGACTGCCTTGCGAGGAGAGTTGTGGGCAGCAATCAGTGCCATGAAATTTGCAATCCTTCAGAAATGTCAAATCAGAATCTGGTGCGACAATCACACGGTTGTTAAAAGATTGGGCAAGTTCAAAACTCACAAAGTCAAAATCAAGCCCAACTCCACCAATGCAGACCTGTGGAAAATCGCGCAGCAACTGGTTTGTCAGCTGGGAGAATCGTTGCAAATAGTTAAAATTAGTAGTCACCAGGACCCGCACACAGCACAAGATGAGGCCGAAGCATGGTTGTTTGCAGGTAACGAAGCAGCTGACAAGTTAGCACAGACAGCCTTTTGCCGCCATGGCCAGATATACCAAGACTGGACTCAACTGCATCGCGATCTTGAAGCAATTCATATCATGAGGAACCAGGTTCATGACACCATGATAGCCGTGGCTCAAGTGGCGGTACAGAGTCAAGTGCCAACTGGTGGCGCGCAAGACAAGCAGCACCCAAGCAGGATTGATGCACAAGAAGTACGAGCAGTTGATTTTTCTTCTCTCATCGATGAAAGCTTTGCGGAAAGTTACCAACGCGAAGAAGCATCAAAGATAGCAGAATGGCTTCAAACGGTATGTGATCAGGATGCGCCGGTCCAGGCGGTCTCCTGGTTCCAACTGAATGCTTTGTATGAGTACCAAACAAACGCCAAAGGCGTGAAGTACAACAAGAGCCGTAAGACATGGGAAAATGCAGCCGGAAACACAAAATCCACTGATTTCGTTGCTCGCACAAAAAGTTTCTCCAAGTGGGTTCAAGGAGCACTGGCTTCTCAGTCGAAACCAATACAACCTTTACACTTGAGACCTGCTAGCAGCATTTTACAGTTTTGGACGATGTGTATCCCACTTTGTATGAAGCAAGACCTTTTGACCACAGTTGACGCAGTTTTGCAGAGTAGTGCCCCACGACTGACTACTGTGCGTAGTCTTAGATGCCTGTGACAACACAGGTTTTTGGGATCCAGGTAATATCCTGGTGTCTCCGCGTCGCTGAGACCCTGGGACTATCGGAAACGTGAGGAAACGTGTTGTTTAATAGGGGGTCGCACATGTTTATTAATAGGAAGGGACCAACCCAAAGTGGTAGTGCCAAACATTTTTGGAATGTGGGATACTGGGATAATGTGGGATTAATTGGGGCTGCTTATTAATAAGAAAGTAACTTTGTTTTTTTCCAGACTCAGATATGTCTTGGAAAATGCACAGGCAAGCACCCTTTCCAATTCCAATCGTAACAAAGGGTCATCCAAGAACTTTCCTTCAGCACTGGCCCCCAGGTTCTCAGGGCTCGTTTCAAAACACCTTGGGGACCACGGAGTGCAAAGCGTGCGAAGCGGGCTCGGTGTCAGCAACGGCGGGAGCCACAGCCTGCGACCTATGCGGCTTGGGGCAGTTTGCAGATAAGAAGGGCATGACAGCCTGCCACCGCGCCCTGCTTCAACATGCCCCACTATTCAGTGGTGGAGCGGTGAGGAGTTAGGGGTGTGTCCATATTCCCAGGGAGCCAAGGGGAGCTACTAAGAGTTTCCTAGCCAAATGACAGTTTCAAGACTAAAGAGTGCTGCAATTTATAGAATAGAATGAGTTATAGCAACATGCATAGGGCATAGGGTCACAAAAAACAAAAACGAATGAACGGGCCCAAAAAATCCCAAGGACTGCCCTAGTTTTTGGATGTCTTTTGGTCTGGCTTGGTGGGTTGCTTGCAGTCAGCATGTTTAATATGTGGAAATTCATTTATTTCGTTTTCAAAAAACGCCTATATAAAGTGGTTTAAAGTCCCATATAATCCTCTCTCCCTATTACTAAAACACTTCCCCACCCCCTCCACCTCAAATGGTAAACATGGTGATCAATTTTTATTATCAGAGGACAGTATTAGGATGTATTAGGGTTCCCCTAATATTCCAATGAAAAACCCTGATAATATTTAAACAAAAAGTAAAACTTGTCAGATGGGACCCTAATAAAAAACCTCCAGGTGGCAAGGTATTTTTATTAATAGGGGGTTGAACCCTCATCGTTTCACCATCCTGTTCTCCTATTGATTCTTAATTTCCGCAATTAAGACTCCGATTGTGCCCAACCAAAAAACCGGAAGTGCCACACCAATCCTATTTTTCCCGAATGCGTAGCAAGGGTTCCCGTTTCACTCTGGGGGTCTGGGGGCTGAGGGTGTGTTCGCTCAACGTTGCGTTTACGTCCGCAACCGTTCGCAACCGTTCGCAACCGTCCGCAACCGTTCGCAAACGTCCGCGTGAGGGCCATATTGCCGTGCCTATGGTAAGTTCTCCAGAAGGGGTCGTTTTTGGAAGTTTCAAACGTCGTGTTCCTTCGTTTCGCGTGGCAGGCGTGGCACTTCGTGACATTCAGACGTGTTTTGTAACGTGTCGAAAATCGTTTTTCTGTGGCAGGCGCAATACTTTCGCGACGTTTTCAGAAGATGCGTTGCAGTTTTCGTGGCAGGCGCAGCACTTTGGACGTTTCCATCGGCATTTTGCGTGGCAGGCGCAGCACTTTAGACGTGTCGTGTGCGCAAATCGCATTGGCAGGGCTGCGTCAAGCGGCGACAGGGTGCAGATTCCGTGGCAGGCGTGGCATTTTGTGAGATGTGATGAAAATTGACGGAAGCCTCGCACGAAGCATCGATTTTGAGATAGCAAAATTTCATAAAATTTCAGGTTCCTGAGAAAACTCGTAGGAAAACGTTGATTTTGAAGCTACAAAGTGTCAAAATTAGCGGAAGTCTTGCACGGAATGCTCGTTTTGCTGCGCCCACGTGTCTCGTCTCGAGTCTCTGGTTTTCCTGTGGCCTCGCCTTGTCTTTGGGGGAAGCTGCAAAACATCTCCTTTTCGAATGTTTTCAAGCAGGTTGTCGTGTCGTTTTGCGTGGCAGGCGTGGCACTTTGTGACAGTCCAACCTGTTTGATAACGTGTCGAAAGTCTCAAAATTGGAGGACGTCTCGCACGGAATGCTCGTTTTTCTGCGCCCACGTGTCTCGTCTCGAGTCTCTGGCTTTCCTGTGGCCTCGCCTTGTCTTTGGGGGAAGCTGCAAAACATCTCCTTCTCGAAGGTTTTCAAGCAGGTTGTCATGTCGTTTTGCGTGGCAAGCGTGGCACTTTGTGACAGTCCAACCTGCTTGATAACGTGTCAAAGTTCTTTTGTGTGGCTGGCGCAACAATGCACTCCACCCTTTACACTCCACACTTTACACTCTATACTTTACACTCCACACTCTACACTCCACACTCTACACTCCACACTCCACACTCTACACCCCACACTCCACTACACTCTACACTTAACACACTCCACACACCTTACTCCACGCTTTACACTCCACACTCCTCACTTTACACTCCACACTCCACACTCTACACTTTCCACTCCACACTCCCCACACTACACTTTACACTCCACACTCCACAATTTACACTTTAGACTCCTCACTCCACACTCTACACTTTACACTCCACACTTTACGCTTTGCACTCCACACTTTACACTCTACTCTACACTTTACACTCCACACTCCTCACTCTACACTTTACGCTCCTCACTCTACACTTTACACTCCACACTTTACACTTTACGCTCCTCACTCTACACTTTACACTCCACACTTTACACTTTGCACTTTACACTCCCCACTCCACACTTTAGACTCCACACTCCACACTTTACACTCCACACTCCACACTCTACACTTTACACTCTACACTTTACACTCCAAACTTTAAATTTGACACTCCACTCTCCACACTTTACACTTGACACTCCCCACTCCACACTCCACGCTCTACACTTTACATTCCACACACTACACTTTACACTCTACACTTTAAACTCTACACTCCACACTCTACACTTTACAGACTCCACGCTCCTCACTCCACACTTTACGCTCCACACTCCTCACTTTACACTCCACACTCCACACTACACTTTCCACTCCACACTCTACACTTTACACTCCACACTTTACACTTTACGCTCCTCACTCTACACTTTACACTCCACACTTTACACTTTGCACTTTACACTCCCCACTCCACACTTTACACTCCACACTCCACACTTTACACTCCACACTCCGCACTCTACACTTTACACTCTACACTTTACACTCTACACTCTACACTCCACACTTTACACTTTACACTCCACGCTTTACACTTTACGCTCCTCACTCCTTACTTTACACTCCACACTCTACACTCCACAGTTTACCCATTGCACACTCCACACTTTACACTCTCCAAACTCCACGCACTACACTCCCCACTCCACAATCCACACTCCTCACTCCACACTCCACACTTTACACTCCACACTCCTTACTTTACACTCCACACTCCTTACTTTACACTTCGCACTCCACACTCCATACTCTACCCTTTCCACTTCACACTCCACACTCTACACTTTACGCACTCCACACTCCCCACTCCACACTTTACACTCCACACTTTACACTTTGCACTTTACACTCCGCACTCCAAACTCGACACTTTACACTCCACACTCCACAATTTACACTTTAGACTCCTCACTCCACACTCTACGCTTTACACTCCACACTTTTCACTTTGCACTTTCCACTCCACACTCCACACTGCAGACTGGTAACAGGGGAAATATGTTCAAGACTGTTCAAATAAACTTTTGCAGAAAAGTGTTCTGCGTTACTGCATATCCATATGTTTCGACATCTGTGCCATTAACATACGTGTGAGCATTCGGGTTCGTGGGCTGCATCTTGTTTTTATTTGGTGGAGTTTTAGTAATAGGACGAAGGGATTATTGTGGAGATTGTTCGGTATTTTTCTATATGGAATGATGACTGAGAAACATTTTCAGATTGGAAGTGTGGTCAAGTCGCTCGGTCATACCATTCGGAAGTGACGCTAATTGGAAAAGGTATAATATGCCGGCTGGGCTTTGATCGGGAAAATCATGGAACGAAATGGAGGATTTTCCATTGCTATCTAATTCTTAGAGGGCATGGTCGGTGTGGTTGTGCAAAAAATTGTCAAGACGGCACTCCCGAAGGTGGGGAAACAAAGAGATTCAGGATGCCCCAGCCTTGACTCGTAACAGGCCAATATATTAAGGGTGGTTGGAACTGTGTTGAGCATAGAATAAAACCAGGAAACAACGAGCAAAAAACAAGGTGCAACCAACCAGATACTAGGAAAATGATAAGTTGATAGACAGTGATGGACATGAGATCGGTAGCTGAGGTCTTGCGAGACTTGTTCTTGTCCATGCATACAATTCATCAGGTCATTTTCAGCCGGTGGCTGAATCCCTAGTGGAGAGCCATCCCCAAACATCATCAAAAAGAGTTCCGATCCGGAGAGCCACCCAAAAGTCGGATTCGAGTCGGTTTCGGGTTTCGGGTTTCGGGTTTCGTCGATGGAAACCCACTTTTGCTGTCGGTTTCGGGTTTCGGGTTCCGGAAAGGTTTCGTCGATTGAAACCCACTTTTGCTGTCGGTTTCGGGTTTCGGGTTTCGTCGATTGAAACCCACTTTTGCTGTCGGTTTCGGGTTTCGGGTTTCGGGTTTCGTCGATTGAAACCCACTTTTGCTGTCGGTTTCGGGTTTCGGGTTTCGGGTTTCGTCGATTGAAACCCACTTTTGCTGTCGGTTTCGGGTTTCGGGTTTCGGGTTTCGTAGGTCGAAACCACCTTTGGATTCACCAAGTGTCGTTCTCCATGCAGTCGTCAAAAACAAGAGCGGTGAGTGACAAGCGCCTGAAAGGGTCAGAGAGGAAAAACGGCAACGGTTTGGGGGAAACTAGCTGTCACTGAGTGGATTAGATTAGATTAGATTAGGTAGAGTAGATCAGATTAGATTAGGTAGATTAGATTAGATTAGAATTGGATCAGGTTAGGTAGATTAGATTAGATTAGATTAGATTGGGTTAGATTAGGTAGAGTAGATCAGATTAGACTAGGTAGATTAGATTAGATTAGATTAGATTAGATTAGGTAGATTAGATTAGATTAGATAGATTAAACATGATTAAACTAGATTAGAATTAGAGTAGGTTAGGTAGATTAGATTAGATTAGATTAGATTAGATTAGGTAGAGTAGATCAGATTAGACTAGGTAGATTAGATTAGATTAGATATGATTAGATTAGATTAGGTAGATTAGATTAGATTAGATAGATTAAACTAGATTAGAATTAGATTAGTTTAGGTAGATTAAATTAGATTAGATTAGGTAGATTAGATTAGATTAGGTTAGATTAGATTAGTTGGATAGATATGATATGATATGATTTGATTTGATTTGATATGATATGATATGATATGATATGATAACATAGACCCGGGCAAGCCGGCGGCGGAAGTTTCCCAAACATAAATGACCTATAGTTCAAAGACAACCTGTCCCGACCGTGTCCTTCCCTCGACACTCCACACCTCACACTGCACACTGCACTCTTCGCACTCCAAACTTCAAACTTCACACTCCACACTTCACACTCCACACTTCTCACTTCTCACTTCTCACTGCTTCCTTCACACTCCAAACCTCACACTTCACACTTCACACTGCACACTTCACACTTCACAGTCTACACTTCACACTTCACACTTCACAGTCCACACTTCACACTTCACACTTCACAGTCCACACTTCTCACTTCGCACTTCACACTTCACACTTCACACTCCACATTTCACACTCCTCACTTCACACTTCTCACTTCTCACTGCTTCCTTCACACTCCAAACTTCACACTTCTCACTTCGCACTTCACACTCCACACTTCACAGTCCACACTTCACACTTCTCACTTCTCACTGCTTCCTTCCCACTCCAAACTTCACACTCCAAACTTCACACTTCGCACTTCACACTCCACACTTCACTCACACTTCACACTTCACAGTCCACACTTCACACTTCTCACTGCTTCCTTCACACTCCAAACCTCACACTTCACACTTCACACTTCACACTGCGCTCTTCGCACTCCACACTGCACACTCCACACTTCACACTTCTCACTTCACACTTCTCACTTCTCACTGCTCCCTTCACACTCCAAACTTCACACTTCTCACTTCGCACTTCACACTCCACACTTCACAGTCCACACTTCACACTTCTCACTTCTCACTGCTTCCTTCCCACTCCAAACTTCACACTCCAAACTTCACACTTCACACTTCTCACTTCGCACTTCACACTCCACACTTCACTCACACTTCACTCACACTTCACACTTCACAGTCCACACTTCACACTTCTCACTGCTTCCTTCACACTCCAAACCTCACACTTCACACTTCACACTTCACACTGCGCTCTTCGCACTCCAAACTTAAACTTCACACTCCACGCTTCACACTTCTCACTTCCCACTGCTTCCTTCACACTGCACACTTCACACTGCACTCTTCACGCCCCACACTTCACACTGCTCTAAACCTACGTGCAACAAAAAAACACTAGCGCCCAAAATGGAGAAAATCTTCTAACAAATCCATTTCGCAGCCTTCATGCAGCCACTCCAATACGATTTACGAAGTCCAGCTGCAAAAGACAATAGTATTACGCATGCAGCCACAGCATGAAGCAACCTTGACACAGCCATTACAATGCGATCTGCGGAGACTGAGTTGCAAAACACAAAAGAACTACGCGCAACGGCGTCGGAAATTGTATCTCCAAAACCGGATCTCGACGCCAGAGCGAAAAAAAGACGATTTTGAAGCACTTTTTAAACGGATTTTTAGAAGGAAAATCACTAGCGCCAAAAACGCATTTCGTGCGAGACTTCCTTCAAAACTCCTTGACGCAGCCATTCCAATGCGATCTGCGGAGACTGAGTTGCAAAACACAAGAGAACTACGCGCAACGGCGTCGGAAATTGTAGCTCCAAAACCGGATCTCGACGCCAGAGCGAAAAAAAAGACGATTTTGAAGCACTTTTTAAAAGGATTTTTAGAAGGAAAATCATTAGCGCCAAAATGGAGAAAATCTGCTAACAAATCCATGTCGCAGCCTTCATGCAGCCACTCCAATACGATTTACGAGATCCAGCTGCAAAAGACAAAAGTATTACCAATGCAGCCACAGCACGAAGCAATCTTGACACAGCCATTACAATGCGATCTGCGGAGACTGAGTTGCAAAACACAATAGAACTACGCGCAACGGCGTCGGAAATTGTAGCTCCAAAACCGGATCTCGACGCCAGAGCGAAAAAACGACGATTTTGAAGCACTTTTTAAAAGGATTTTTAGAAGGAAAATCATTAGCGCCAAAATGGAGGAAATCTGCTGACAAATCACTGTGGCAGCCTTCATGCAGCCACTCCAATACGATTTACGAAGTCCAGCTGCAAAAGACAATAGTATTACGAATGCAGCCACAGCAGGAAGCAACCTTGACGCAGCCATTACAATGCGATCTGCAGAGACTGAGTTGCAAAACACAATAGAACTACGCGCAACGGCGTCGGAAATTGTAGCTCCAAAACCGGACTCGACGCCAGAGCAGAAAAAGTTGATTTTTGAAGCGTTTTTTATAAAGAATTGAAATAGAAAATGAAAGCAGGCAAAATCTGAAAGAATCCAGCTGCAGCAAGTTCACGCAGCCATTACAATGCGATTAGCAACAATCCCTAGCAAAACACAATGGTATTACGTCCTCAGCTCGTTCCACCGAAGCATGTGAAACCTTCTAGACATTGCGGGAACGATCCTACAGTTGCAAAGCACAATGGAATTCCATCGGCAACTCCTCCACCAGCACCACTTGCAATGCCATTTGCATTGCGGGAACGATCCTACAGCTGCAAATCACAATGGAATTCCATCTGCAACTCATCCACCAGCACCACTTGCAATTCCATCTACATTGCGGGAACGATCCTACAGTTGCAAATCACAATGGAATTCTGTCGACCGCACATGCACGAAAAACAGTTGAAACCCCATCTACAATGCGGAACCGATCCGACCATGATCCGACCATGATCCGAGCATATCCGACCATGATCCGA
Organism: Cladocopium goreaui; assembly: GCA_947184155.2. Taxonomy (NCBI): domain Eukaryota; class Dinophyceae; order Suessiales; family Symbiodiniaceae; genus Cladocopium; species Cladocopium goreaui. The sequence continues at coordinate 199,905 of CAMXCT020003913.1, forward strand.
CCACACACGAGACCGTCTCGCACCCGTCGCACCGCAGAGGTAGATCATCGAGGTTCGGGGACGGACTTTGTATGGAAAAACATATGCTTTCGTGCATCTGCTATCTCTCAAAAACGCATTTCGTGCGAGACTTCCTTCAAAACTCCATCGGCAAGTCCTCCACCAGCACCACTTGCAATCCCATTTACAGTGAGGGAACGGTCCTAGAGTTGCAAATCACAATGGAATTCCATCGGCAACTCATCCACCAGCAACACTTGCAATCCCATTTACATTGCGGGAACGATCCTACAGTTGCAAATCACAATGGAATTCTGTCGACCGCACATGCACGAAAAACACTTGAAACCCCATTTACAATGCGGAACCGATCCGACCATGGTCCGAGCATGATCCGAGACCGATCCGACCATGATCCGACCACACACGAGACCGTCTCGCACCCGTCGCACCGCAGAGGTAGATCATCGAGGTTCGGGGACGGACTTTGTATGGAAAAACATAGGCTTTCGTGCATCTGCTATCTCTCAAAAACGCATTTCGTGCGAGACTTCCTCCAAAACTCCATCGGCAACTCCTCCACCAGCACCACTTGCAATCATCCCATTTACAGTGAGGGAACGATCCTAGAGTTGCAAATCACAATGGAATTCCATCGGCAACTCATCCACCAGCACCACTTGCAATCCCATTTACATTGCGGGAACGATCCTACAGTTGCAAATCACAATGGAATTCTGTCGACCACAAATTCATGGGTTATCAAACCACCCCCAGGTCGAGCCACCCCCAGGTGTGGGCTCCTTATTTTTTCCCTTATTCATTTCCTTATTTGTTTTTGAGGGATTCTGCCAGATTGAGGTTATTGAACGGCCAACTTGAAGACTATTTGAACTATTTGGGGCTATGTGTCGTCCTTATTCAAAGCCTTATTTGAAAATGATGTTTTCTTATTTGAAAACATAATCTTGCCTTATTTGGCCAACCGTGCTTCCTCTATGAGGAAGGTGAAAAAATAAGAGAAGCATTATTTGGAAAACCGCATATAGCCTTATTTGGCTAACCATGCTTCCTTCATGAGGAAGGTGAAAAAATAAGAGAAGCATTGTTTGACAAACCGCATATAGCCTTATTTGGCTAACCGTGCTTCCTCTATGAGGAAGGTGAAAAAATAAGAGAAGCATTATTTGGAAAACCGCATATAGCCTTATTTGGCTAACCATATACCTGATAAAATACCTATTAACCACTAATAAGCATCAACCGCTTCACATTTTTTCCTAGCTAGGCTTGCTTGGCCAAGCTCAGTACTCTCCACCTGCCTACTGCCAGCCTCCCAATCCCGCACATCTGTATGGTTGTGTTTATTACCAGCCATCAGCTACCTGCACAGGTCACTCGCCACCAGCCAGCAGCACACCAAATACGGCCACCTATTAGTGCCTAATAGATACTGTCTAGACACTTTTTGCCCATCAGGGTGAGCTTGTGGATTGGAGGGTTTGTAACATGCATCCTTCACCAAGTCGAGCCACAAAAGGTTATATATATATATATATATATTTAATAACAACATATAAATGCACTTAACTGGACATTATTCTGGGACTGAGCTAAGTAGCTGGTGGCGGGGGGGGGCAGGGCTGGCTGCAGGCTAGGCAGAGCAAACCCTATTGGGCACTAATAAGCACTAATAGCTCCTTCAGCTTGGACTGATAAACCCTAAACCCTAAACCCTGAGGTGGGACCGAGCGGGCTAGCTGGTGGCAGGAGCTAGGCACCACCAGGTGAGAGGGTAGGGCTGGGCAGCTGGATTGGTGCAGGAAGGGTTTTGAGCTGGGAGGGGTGGGGGGGATGCTGGGCCAAGCTAGGCTAAACAAGCCCTATTAGGCACTAATAAGCACCAGTAGCTCGTTAGGAGGTGGGAGTGAGCCAGCTAGCTGGTGGCAGGAGCTGGGCACAACCACCAGGTGACAGGGCAGGGCTGGGCTGCTGGATTGGTGCAGGACTGAGAGGTGGATAGGTATTGAGCTGGGAGTGGGGAGAGTGGCAGGCGTGCTAGGTGCTGGATTGGTGTGGGGCTGGGAGGTGGAAGGGTATTGAGCTGGGAGTGCACAGGGTAGCTATGCTTATGAGAATCTTACAGCCACAGACTGAGTCCGGACCAAGGAATTATTTTTTCATTTTTTTTCATTTTTTTTTCCTGTTTCATATCATTCTCCGATCATGTGAAATTTTCATTTTCATTTTTTTTCATTCCCCAATTATGCGGAAATGTCATTCTCATTTGTTTATCGTGTTTCCCTCATGTGCAGTTAGTAGTATCATGTGCATACTTGTTCCTTCTAGATTAGTAGATACACAAAGAAAAACATCGAAGTCGAAAACGCAAAAGCTCCGGCCACAACCACAATTCTTATGGGGTCGTAATTCACGACTGTTACAAGTACGCATCAGGTTAACTCTTATTGTCGTACTAACTCTATTTACAGCAGAATTTTGGAATTTGAAACGCAAGTTGATGATCATGTAGCAAGAGACAAGGAAAAGTCAAGCATGTGATCACAACAACCTTTGCGAGTATAACACGCAGACAAAACCACTTAGCTCTTCACGATTCGAAGAGCTGAATGGAACAGAAAGGAAGCCGCAAAGCCCAGCTGAGAAACAACAAAACATGAGATGGTTCGCCGCAGCTTTCCAAGGAGCGTGGTCCTTCAGCATCGAAAATGAATCGAAGCAACATCAGAAACATAAAGTTTTTGATTAAGTCAGAAATACCTAAAACTGCGCGAAAAATGAAAACAAACGCGAAAAAATAGATTTAAAAATGTAATGAAAAGGAAAACGAAAAAAAAATGAAAATGAAAAATGAAATGAAAACGAGGACGAAAAAAAAATGAAAATGAAAAACGAAATGAAAAAGGAAACGAAAAAAAAACGAAAATGAAAAATGAAATGAAAAAAAAACGAAAAAAAACGAAAAAAAATGAAAATGAAAAAGGAAATGAAAAAAAAAACGAAAAAAAAAGAAAATGAAAAAGGAAATGAAAAAAAAACGAAAAAAAATGAAAAAAAAATGAAAAGGGTTCGAGAAAAAGCTCCTTTTGGCAATTTCCGAGGTCGAAGGAAGGAAAAAATGCCAAAACAAAAAAAAAATGAAAAAAAAATGAAAAACAAATGAAAAGGGTTCGAGAAAAAGCTGCTTTTGGCAATTTCCGAGGTCGAAGGAAGGAAAAAATGCCAAAACGAAAAAAACATGAAAAAAAAATGAAAAAAAATGAAAAGGGTTCGAGAAAAAGCTGCTTTTGGCAATTTCCGAGGTCGAAGGAAGGAAAAAATGCCAAAACGAAAAAAAAAATAAAAAAAAATGGAAAACATGAAAAGGGTTCGAGAAAAAGCTGCTTTTGGCAATTTCCGAGGTCGAAGGAAGGAAAAAATGCCAAAACGAAAAAAAATGAGAAAAAGCTCCTTTTGGCAATTCCCTAGGTCAATTTTAAAGGCGAAGGAAGGAAAAAAAAATGAAAAAAAAATGAAAAAAATGAAAAGGGTTCGAGAAAAAGCTCCTTTTGGCAATTCCCTAGGTCAATTTTAAAGGCAAAAGGAAGGAAAAAATACCAAAACGAAGAAAAAACGAAAAAACATGAAAAAAATGAAAAAAAATGAAAAGGGTTCGAGAAAAAGCTCCTTTTGGCAATTCCCGAGGTCAATTTTAAAGGCAAAGGAAGGAAAAAAATGCCAAAACGAAGAAAAAACAAAAAAAAATGAAAAAAAATGAAAAGGGTTCGAGAAAAAGCTCCTTTGGCAATTCCCCATGTCAGTTTTAAAGGCAAAGAAAGGAAAAAATTACCAAAACGAAAAAAAAACGAAAAGGGTTCGAGAAAAAGCTCCTTTTGGCAATTCCCCAAGTCAGTTTTAAAGGCACAGAAAGGAAAAATTGCCAACATGAGAAAAAAACGAAAAGGGTTCGAGAAAAAGCTCCTTTTGGCAATTCCTCAGGTCAATTTTAAAGGCATAGGAAAGAAAAATAGCTAAAGCGCAAAAGCAATCGAAAAAACAGACGAAAAGGGTTCGAGAAAAAGCCTCTGGTGGCAATTCCCAAGGACCAAGGACCATTTTCGAAGCAAAGGAAAGAAAAATGAAAATGCCAAAGGGAGGAAAAACAGGAATGAAAAAATAATGAAAAAACTTAACGGGGATAAAAAGGAAATGATAATTTTCAAGCCAAAAAAATGATGATCAAAATGAAAAAAAATGAAAAATAAAAAAAAACATGATTTCCAGTCCCTGGCTGGCTGAGATGAACATAATGCTATGCAGAACTGGCCACCAGCTACCCACCTGTCCAGGCTCAAAATATATATATGTTCTTAGTGCTTATTTGCCCAGCCTAGCCTCGTCCCAATTCACAAGTCCAGCTCCCCAGACTCCCAAAACTGTGGTTGGGCCTAGCGAGAGCTAGGGAGCGCAGATCTATTATCTTGGAGAATATTAGTGCTTATTAGTGACTAATAGGCTATTCTTTATAGCCTGGTCCACCCCCCCAACCTTCCCCCCACTCTCACCTCAGTGCCCAACACTCCAGTCCACCAGCCCCCCAGACTCCCCGCTGGCTCAGTCCCACCTCTCAGCTATGGTCCTGGAGGCTAGTGCCTATTAGTGCCTAATAGGCTATGCCTCGCATAGCCTGGTCCACCTCCAACCTTTTGCCCACTCCCAGCTCAGTACCCAACACTCCAATCCACCAGCCCCAACATTCCAATCCACCAACTCACAGGCATCAGTGGTCTAGTGGTAGAATACATCGTTACTATCGATGTGACCCGCGTTCGATTCCCCTGAACTCCCCAAGCTGTGATTGTGCCTCGCAATAGCTAGTTAGCTTAGTCCCACTCCCAGCTATGGTCCTGGAGGCTAGTAATGCTTATTAGCACCTAATAGGCCATCCACCCACTCCCAGCTCAGTACCCAACACTCCAATCCACCAGCCCCTCAGACTCCCCGCTGGCTCAGTCCCACCTCTCAGCTATGGTCCTGGAGACTATTAGTGCTTATTAGTGCCTAATAGGCTATGCCTTGCATAGCCTAATCCACCCTCTCCTCCCAACCATCCCTCCAGTTCCCAACACTCCAATCCACCAAAGTCCCCAAGCTGTGGTTGTGCCTGGCAATAGCTAGCCAGCTCAGTCACAACTTATCAGTACCTCGTAATGCTTATTAGTTCTTATTAGTTCCTATTCTGTCCCATGGAATGTGTGTGCATCTAATCTTTTGTTCATTACCCTGAAAGCCTTAAAAGTTCCTATTATGTGTTATTAGTCATTTTGCCCGTTTTGGCTGTGGTTCGGATCTCGGGTACCTGATCTCAGGCCATGGCAACGTGGTAAGACACAACGGGAGAAGACAACAGGGGAAGACACAACAGGAAAACAGCAATGGGAAAATGATGCAAAATGAGAAATGTCACTTTTATGATTTGTAAGGCAGAAAAACTTGCTTTTGTAAGATATGGAAATTTATAATGTAACAAATTTGTTTAAACTTGATTTTGGGCATAATTTATGGATAGAAATTGTTTTTTTGAACATATTTTGACAAAAAATATTTTTTTTTAAAAAATAGAAAATTCATTCCAATACATTCAAAATGAACCAGTGAATGTTTTAAGAAAATTAGATGCACACACACATTCCATTTCAGGGAAATTTATAGTGTAATAAATTTATTAGAAAACAATATTTATATATCCAAAACATATACATAACACATTCCAAAACATTCCAAATTTCACTATCTTACAGAAGGAACTTTTCCTGCTTTACAAACCATAAAAATTAATATTTCATTTTTGCATCATTTTTCCATTTCCTGTTGCGGTTCTCCATTTGTGGTTCTGTTGTAACACCTCCTTGTGCCCTCCCTGTTTTGGATTCCCGTTGTGGGGAAAAACAAACGCCAGGCCTCAGCACGGCCTGGGATCCTAAAAAAACGGGCAAAATGACTATTAACACTTAATAGCTACTAATAAGTTGGGACTGAGCTGGGAGTGGTGGGATGGTTGGGGGGCTCGGCCAGGCTAGGCAGGGCAATGCCTATTAGGCACTAATAGGCACTAATAAGCCCTAATAAGCATTAATAGCCTTTAGAGCCAAATTTGGGAGGTGGGACTGAGCTGGCTAGTTCCCGCTAGTCTGTGTGTGTGGCACTGGGTGGAAGGGTACTGAGCTGGGAGTGGGGGGATGGTTGGGGGGCTCGGGGCAATGCCAATTAGGCACTAATAAGCACTAATAAGCCCTAATAAGCAGAGTCTGGGGGGCTGGTGGATAGGAGTGTTGGGTACCAGCTGGGAGTGAGGGGATGGTTGGGTGGAGAAGGGGAGAGGAGGGGGAGAGGAGAAGGAGAGGAGGGAGAGGAGGGGGACTCAGGGGCCATGAGGGGCCAGGAGGGACAGAGGGACAGGAGGGACAGGTAGGGGGAGAGGAGGGGGACAGGAGGGGGGAGGAGGAGGGGGAGAGGATGGGGAGAGGACGGGGGAGAGGAGGGGGAGAGGACGGGGGAGAGGGGCTGGTGGATTGGAGTGTTGGGTACTGAGCTGGGAGTGGGGGGGTGGTTGGGGGGGGTGGACCAGGCTATGCCAGGAGTAGCCTATTATGCACTTTTAAGCAGTAATAGCCTACAGGAAATAGCTGAGAGGTGGGACTGAGCTCCCTAGCTCTTGCTTGGCCCAACCAGAGCTTTGACTTCCCCTGCACCAATCCCCACCTCCCAGTCCAAGTCTCAGGAGCTACTGGTGCTTATTAGTGACCAATAGGGCTTGCCTATCCTAGCCTGGCCCAGCATCCCCGCCACCCTCCCCACTCCCAGCTCAATACCCTTTTACCTCCCAGCCCTGCACCAGTCCAGCAGCCAGCCCTGCATCCTCCCACAGCCACCAGCTACTTAGCTCAGTCTTACCTCCTGGGCCTACAACAAGGATCTAAGAGTGCTTAAGAGTATCTAAATGGTTTCATCATCCTGGACTGAGGTGGGTAGCCGTGCCTAGCCTAATCTGCCTCCATTCCGTTTGCCTGCCCTGGCTTCCAGGTACCCCTAAACCCTAAAACCCTAAAACCTTTTTTTCTTTTTAGAATCCTTATTTGAACAGTGTGAAATTATTTATTGCCCTTATTCAAATCCTTATTTGAAAATTTACTTTTCTTATTTAAAGCCTTATTTGACCGATGAGAAATTATTTGGTGTCCCTTATTCAACGCCTTATTTGAAAATGATGGTTTCTTATTCTAAGCCTTATTTGAACGATGTGAAAATATGTCTCGTCCTTATTCAAAGCCTTATTTGAAAATGATGTTTTCTTATTTGAAAACATCATCTTGCCTTATTTGGCTGACTGTCTTTTCTTCATGAGGAAGGTGAAAAATAAGAAAACACCTTGATGTGAAGCTTCATAAACCCTTATTCAAAAACAGCATATGTGCTTATTAAGGCACCTGACTCTTATTCAACGGAACCATGTTTTTATTCATTGCCTAATAAGCACCGAATAAGGGCATGCTTCATACGAATAAGAAGAAACTGCCTAATAGAAACTAATAGCAGCTAATAAGATTTCAGAATAGCTTAATAGCAGCTAATAAGGTGCAAATAATGTTTTGTTTTTTTTCAAATAAGCAGCCCTCACCTGGGGGTGGCTCGACTTGGGGGTGGTTTGATAACCCATGACAAATGCACGAAACACAGGTGACACCCCATTTACAATGCGGAACCGATCCGAGCATGATCCGACCATGATCCGAGACCGATCCGACCATGATCCGACCACACACGAGACCGTCTCGCAACCGTCGCACCGCAGAGGTAGATCATCGAGGTTCGGGGACGGACTTTGTATGGAAAAACATAGGGTTCCGTGCATCTGCTATCTCTCAAAAACGCATTTCGTGCGAGACTTCCTCCAAAACTCCATCGGCAACTCCTCCACCAGCACCACTTGCAATCCCATTTACAGTGAGGGAACAATTTCTTTGCTAAATCTTTCTGTGACTAACTCTTTCCCTCACTAACTCTTTCTTTGACTAACTCTTTCCCTGACTACCAGAACCATCTATCGTTACAAAAATTTTTGTCGCCTTGGTTGTTCGAACAGAAACTGGCAAATCGATACGAAAATCCAAAATCATGATCCACATCAGGGTCTCGAGCGAAAATTTCCAATTCGAGCACTTTTTGTAATTTGACTAATTGTTTGATCCCTTCAATCCTGTATTGTCATTGTGGATCTAGTAGTCCCCTTCCTCTGGCATGTGAAGACCTTCCAGTGCGCCCCCCACCATTGTCATCCATGTTCGCAGAGTTGTATGTGAATGGGTGCACGCATTTTGCCCTCTTCGGTGAAGGTGCATACCTTGGCCGCGCAGGTACATTGGCGATGGGTAGGTGTTGATCAATTTGGTGACCTCTGGCCAGGTACACCACCCTTCTTGCTGTATCACTCAGCTGCCTGCATGTTCATTGGGGGTTGCTAAAGCTACCACAAATCCTGACATCCACACACACATGCACACACACACAAATTTTGATCTGCATACATTTTTTCGGCAGGTGCATTTTGCTCAGTGGCTTGGTACGTTTCGCCTTAAACAATAGGCAGGGTTGACTAAGAGCCATGTGCTCGCCTGTTTGTCAAGATTGGGCCAGAAGCGAGGCCCTCATATCCAGGGCTGGCTCTGGGCGTCTCGTGCTGAGCCCCAATGACACGCTGGGGCGTGAGGATTTAGTCACGAATGAGGAGGTCATCACTCCAATCTTGAAACATTTAGGTCTTCGAACGACTGTGGACCAAATCAACGAGCACGTGGGGCTTTTCTTTGAGTACTCCAGACCCAAGGGCAAACCTGCGATCGACCGTTCCATGTCTAAATTTTGCGGGTGACATAGGACTCCCATTCTACCAATGTTTCATTGCCCACAATAAGGACCCCAAACTTATAAATCCATGTCTTATAGTATATGTCTAAAATGAAGGGGAAGGCACCGACACAAATTAATACAAACAATAGCCATAAGAATTAAGGGCCACATGCTGGGATTTTGGGGATCTAAGGTCGCCAAGTTCGTGTCCAAGCATGGATCCTCAAACGCTTGGTGAGCGTTTTCAGCAGATGCTGCAAGAGAGGCCACTTCCCACGGGAACAAGCCATCCGGCGTATTTTCATGGAAGCTGGCATCCCGTTGCCATCCAACCCCCGTCTCTTGACCTAATGATTTGGGAAGGTGATCCTCTTTAGATTGTCCAACCATTGCTCCTTACTTGACAAGTTTTGGGCGACCCTGCCTTTAGACTTTCATTCCATTGGTTCTATCCCCAGGTCACTTGGATGAAGACTCATGTACATCTGGCGAGGGTGAAGAGAGCAGCGAAGATGTGACTGCTTCCTGGCTAATGGGACCTGTACACAACGTATGATGATTCGGTAGGGTCGATTTTTTCAGTACTATAATTTACGCACGCATCTACACCTAGGACACCGAAATCGAGCCAGAGGAGGATGCAACACCCCCAGCAAAGCCTCCAGGCAGGATCATTCAAATTCCTTTCTGCCCTGCCCCATCAATCGCCAAGATGCTGCCACAGTCTTGGCAATCTTGCAGGTGACATCGCTGCAACCAACGACAACGGAGAGATCAACCTTGGGGTGAACGAGGCTGAAGTGGCGTCGGTCAAGAGTGCTGAGACCATCTTGACCCCACCTGCCAGGGGAACCTCTTCTACAAAAGCCTTTGCATATGTCATGGCGAACCAAAATAATTTTGAAAGCTAACTTGAAATTTCACATCACTGATCTAGATCTCCCAAGTTAAACTTTGATCATCTATCAGAATCTATCATGTTATCTTCCACGCCAAGGAATCCTCTTCGATGGGTCAAGCACTGAGAAAATCAATCGTCGGTTGCCCTTTTCAGACGACTGGCTTGACAAGTTACAGTCAATCCTTGCGGAGTCACCAAAGGATTGTTGTTGGCAAGCTGAATTTAGTTCTGGTAAGAAGTTCCGCTTATCCAATGGTAGTGCTGATTTGCTTGAAATCCCTGAACCTACGGATTTCCCATTGACGATTTCGCCGGTCCCTGAAGAAGACCTGATGCGAGAAGAACTTGAAAGGTTGCAGCTAGAAGAGGAATTGCTAGGGGAACAACTGCGCTTGTTTCAGCTTGAAGAACAGGAAAGGTTGGCTAAGGAGAGGATGGAAAAACGGGCATCCCTCTTGAATTCGACCGTTTCTGCCTCAAGTGACCTTGCCCCATCGGCTTGTTTCTTGGTTGCTGTAATGAATGGTTGGATATCAAAAACATTGGTCTTTCGGGGCATTTGAAAAATATCAGTACGCAGCCACCCTTCCGATTTCTGTATCCAAGGCTCTGACTTCCTGGACACTCTTCCTTACGAGGCGACCTTGGCGGTGGATGTCTTGGACTTCCATGAGCCGGACTGGCTGTGGGTTCATTTAATTTACTATACTTGGGGGGTTGGGTTCTAGCTAGCACATGGGTAATTTTCCCTCTTACATCTGGGCTCCTGTATTTGACCTGAGTTTCTCGAAGTACACGCATGCACAAAGAAAGATGGACATAGCATGGCTTTTGTTTTTTTGAAGCATCCAAATCTTAAAAGCTGGCATGCGCATCCAAGTCTAAACCCATGCAATTGCCAAGCTTATGGCGCACACCCTGTGCACACATGTGCGCTAGCACATTTGGTCGTGAGATACGTCTATGTACGCACTGCATTACGCATGCATATACCTACATACCTACATACATACACACATGCATGTATGCATGCATGCATGCATCCATCCCATCCCATCCCATCCCACCCCATCCCATCCCATCCTTTGCATGCACGCGCGCAGACATACATACATACATACATACATACATACAGACAGACAGACAGACGGACAGACATACAGACAGACATCAATGCATGCATGCATCCATCCATACATACATACATACATGCATACATACATGCGGACATCATATATGTGTCGAACAGCGTGCCCACGCCCACACACACACATGATACCTTTTACGGTGATTTGCCTCAGGAGCCCGTGTCTGAGGAGAAGCCGAAGACGTTTGCAAGCATGTGTGGCAAAGACCTGCCCGCGACCATTGAGATGGGAGGACAAGAGACTGGTCAGGAATCAGTGACACCGTCTCCGCCCGCAAAGGACGGGTTGAACCCTGCAGTTGTCCTTTTGCTCATCGACATGGGCTATGGCAAAGATGAGTCAGTGGCAGCCCTGTTGTCCCATGATGGTGATGTCAACAAAGCTGCAGCAGCTTTGGGCCAAAGTGACAAGATCAACAGCAGTGAACCAGAAGCGGGTGACCCTGCTGGCAGACCAGCAGCGCTTGATGCTGTGACCCCCTTGTCACCGGAGGAGCAAAAGAAAATCACAGACAAGAAGGAAGAGAAAGGTTCTGGGTGTGGCACAGGTGCCCGTGGGCGTGGTCGAGGTCGAGGGCGGGGCCGAGGTAGGAGGAACAAGAAGGTTGTTCTGTCAGACTCTGAGTCAAGTGGGGATGGGGAAGGAGAGCAGACAAGTGAAGACCATTCTGAGGTTGAAGAGAATAGAGAGCCAAGTAGAAAGAGAGCTGCAGGAAAGAAGGTTGAGATGGGATCGGAAAAGAAAGCCAAGAATTCAGAGGAAGTACCAGAAACAAAAGCCGCTGCGGAGGAAACGGGTTCTAAGAAGAAAGTTGGCAAAGACAAGACAGAGAAGGCAGAGAAGATTGAGGAGGCATCCCCGACATGTGAGAAGACTCGCCGACGCAGGACAAAGAAGGCAGATGAGGAGACCGCAGTGGTTGAGAGGAAGGGTGGCAGAGCCAAGGGAAAGAAGACATCTCCAGAGGAGACAGGTTCAAAGATTGAGAAGAAGACTGGCAAGACAAAGGCGAAGAAGACAGAGGAAGAGAAGGCGTCAGGAGAAACTGAGAAGAAGGTTCGTGCGAAGAAGGCAGCTGGTAAGACAAAGGCTCCAGAGACAGAGGAGGAGGTATCCCTGAAGGTCGCTGAAGCTTCTTCGGCGAAGAGATCCAAAAGAGCAAAGGCAGAACCTGAGACCCCGAAGGTTGAGCTTGAGGAGACTGGCAAGACCAAAGGTGACAAGGCAGAGGCAGAATGTGAGGCAAAGGTTGAGAAGAAGAAAGGAAAGGCGAAGACCAAGAAGGTTGAAGAGGGAGGCGAAACAGAAGTTGAGAAGAAGGTTGACTTGAAGGTGAAGGGCGAGGAGGTAGAGGAGGACAGAAAGACTAGAAGACCGGCAAAGAGAACCAAGGCAGATTCAGATGACTCTGAGAAAGCAGGAGCAGATAGTCAGCCAAAGAAACGCAAGAACAGAAGCAGAGACAATGAAAAGGGAGACAAGAAGGGCAAGAAGGTTTCAAAGGAAAAGGACGAGAACAACAAGGCTGAGCTGAAGGCAAAGCTTTCTCGGAAAAGAGCAGCATACCATGCTGCCCGAAAGGTGGCGCTGAGTGAGGGTTTCTCACCGGAAGAAGCGAAAGAAAAGGGGAAAGCAGCAAACTTGGCTGCATTATGCGTATGGCCCCATGCACGCACACATACACACACCTGTTTTATCGACATGTACAGATACGTGTTCACACACACATATATATATATATATATTATACAATCATACTACACATTATATATATATATATATTTATATACATAATTACTTGTCTTTACATCGATGTATTTAAATAAGTATATATATATATAAACATATATATATATATATGTATGCATGTATGTACGTATGTATGTATGTATGTATGTATCTATGTATGTATGTGTTTATGTGTGTAAAGATCAAACCATTTACGTACCACATCCTATCACCCATGTGAAAAAGGAAATCACAGCCAATTACTTTACTTCGAGTTATCCCCACCATGGCATCTATACGTTTTGTTACTGGCAAATCTTCTGGCATTCTATCTGACATATCTTCTGGCATTTTATCTGGCGTTCTATCTGGCATTCTATCTGGCATACCTTCTGGCATTCTACCTGGCATATCTTCTGCAATATGTTCTGGCATATCTTCTGGCACTCTATCTGGCATATCTTCTGGCATATCTTCTGACATTCTATCTGGCATTCTATCTGGCAAATCTTCTGGCATATGTTCTGGCAAACATTCTGGCACTTTATCTGGCATACCTTCTGGCATTCTATCTGGCGTTCTATCTGGCGTACCTTCTGGCATTCTATCTGGCATATCTTCTGGCATTTTATCTCGCATATCTTCTGGCATTCTATCTGGCATATCTTCTGGCATTCTATCTGACATTCTATCTGGCGTTCTATCTGGCATATCTTCTGGCATTCTATCTGGCCGTTGAGGTCCAGCGGTGCTCACTGAGCTCGGAGGGTCCCAGGTTGAGGTCCAGCGGTGCTCACTGAGCTCGGAGGGTCCCAGGTTGAGGTCCAGCGGTGCTCACTGAGCTCGGACAGTCCCAGGTTGAGGCCCAGGTTGAGGTCCAGCGGTGCCCAGTGCGCTCAGACCCTTGCAGTTGAGGTCCAGCAGTGCCCACTGCGCGCGGAAGTTGGCGAAGAGATTGGCGACGAGTTGGCAAGGCGGAAGTGGACGTGGAAGTTGATGCAGACATGGTCGAGGAGAAACGGGAGGAGGAGGAAGAGGAGGAGGCGGAGGAGGAGAAGGAGGAGGAGGAGGAGGCGGAAGAATCGCTCTGATAAATTCTAACAACCCTCACCTGGCAGGTGGGGAAATATTGTGTTTTTTAGTTTAAACTATGGGAAAGCAAAGATCAAAACCCACCCGCATCCCAATTTCAGGGTTTTTCCTTGCACTAGCTTGGTCACTCTAAAGGCCTACAAAGCCACGGAGTGAGATGCCATGTGAAAGATCAGCTGAGATGATCTGACGCGCTTTTTCAAATGGGTATAGGCTAACTAAAATGTTGGTCTTTGGGGTTTGCTTCACGTGGGTGGCGCCACACGGACTGCTCAGCGGCGTCCGTGCCATCACTTTGGCAGTCACTAGATCATGTGACCGCAGCTTGGGGAGCCTGGAAGAACCTGAGAACGCATTGACAAAAATGGACTCCACGAACCCCCCCAACCCCCCCCTTCCCCCCCCAGGGGGGTTTCTTTTTTTTTTTTGCTTTTTTCTTCCGTCTATGCCCCACCGCAGGTGTGCAATGCCCTGTGCTGAGGGCTGGGCAATACGTGCAGCGAGTCTTGGAGGATGTTCCCCCCATATGCCGTGCTCAATGCAACTATGAAATTGGAAGTCTCAAGTGGTGAAAGTTGGAAATCTCAATTTGTGAAAGGGCGAAAGTGTTGACCAATTGATGGACGAAATTGCTACAACATTTTTTTCCGATATCAACAGTGATGATGCGATTTTTTTGTAGCTTTTTGGCACTTGGCTTCCCACAGCTTGTGGTAGCTAAACACTAGCTGCTTCAGCTATGGAGTCCATGGTGGTTAACCTACTCCAAGTTCAAGCTCCGAAGGTGAGGGGCTTTGCTGGTTTAAAATCATACATAATCCCACTCCCTTATGTACAATCGATATCCCCATATATGGACCCCAAAGATGAATAAATCCAACACTATAGTATAAGAATCCGGGACGACAAAGGGAGATTTTAGCTAAGGGGTATAAACTTTGTGTTCTTGGCTTGAAAAGCCAAACCGCCCCCTTGTCCTGTGTCCACTTGCAGCCCCTGGTCCAGTTGTTTATCGGCATCATTTTGATGCTCATGTGGTGCGAGAGCCTTCCGGAAATTCAACCCCGGTTTCAGTTCTTGGACTTGTTCGCCGGGTGTGCCCAAGCTTCTACTACATGGACCCTGGGCTCACAAGTGGTTTGAACTAATATATCACCAACAAACGGTTTTCCTTAACAGGAGTTTGTTTGTTTCATGCCTATAGAAATGCCTCTCAGGTCCTCATGTGGATATTCATGCGCAAAAATTGACGAGCTCTTTTGCCCTGGTGAGCGAACGATGAATTTCTTGGCTCCAGCAGGCTTCCTGTACATTGGCTGAACCATATGCTGAACCATACTATATATTACTGTATTTCTATAGATATATATAAGTTTTAAATTCTTGGGGCTTGTGCCAAGTGAAATTTAATTTAGAGCTTTGGTCCCCGCAGTGGAAGCATGGCCTGCACCACCAGGGCCCCGGCCAAGATCCGAGGCTGGTTCTCCACACCGTACTTTGCGAGGTTGAAGAGGCCTTAAACCTAATGGGACCCAATTGCAACAGCTGGGGCCTCCCAGCTAGAGGCACTTCATCTAGGACTTACATAAACATTTTCGGCGCTATGCAGTGGGACTTTGTTCGTGAGGGGACGATGATGATTTCACGGACGCTTTGATTGTTTAACTGTTTATACCTGCTGAGCATATCTTTTGATCCCTAAATGGTCCCAAACTAGGTGATGTCAAAGCCAGCCAGCATTGGCCATTCTGAGGCTTACATTGGTATGTATGCTTATTGTAGCCAAGCATTGCTTCTTCGTACTGGAGCAGCCGGGGGCGTCTATTTTGAATCGACATCCACGATGGGAACGGTTCTGCAATTCAACCTGTTATGTCCCTTCTTTGAAATGGATTGGGAATAAAGACTTACTGTTCACCTTTTTTTCTCGATGGGGTGTTTACCACATATATAGGTTTCCCACGGGGGTCAAACCTTGGTTATATAGCCTTCGCCCAGGTGTACGTCCAGCGCTTCTGGATGCTTTTGCTGGGATCGGCAACCAGCAAGCCGACTTTGGCGTATTCCAATGGATCTTTCATTTCTGGGCTTGACATGGGACCATTGACAAAAAAGTTTCGCGAAGAAAACACACGCCTGGCACCAGTGAGTCAGGGCCTAAGTAAAATGTCCCAAATGCCCCACATGTCCTGACATCTTCAGTTATTTCTGTCCAAACATGAACTCGTGCAAGGAAAATACCACAGCAAGGATGGTGCCAAGAAGTTTGTTGGCACAGCCGACTTGAAAAAAACGGCGTGCAGCCCTTATGGCCGTATAGACTCCAGTCATGGGTATCTATATAATGTCAACCCCAGTCTGCTAAACCATGTCATTTTCTAAATATATCACTATTTAGGTGGGTAATCTTTGTGGTTCATCTGGGGTTGGCCTTATATTTATACTGCGGATTTGTTCAAGCCCCCTGCCTTTTCCCAATCCTTTTGCTGGCCTTCATTGCCAGGTGCTACCCGGAAGGCTTTGCCCGTCGGCTTTTGGCCTTGTGGAAAGGCCGCAGGGGAGTTGAACGAGACTTGAGGCACAAAGCCAATGTAAACACCAGACTCACGGACCGGGAACTATTTCAACAAGCTCCTTTGCAAGACCCATGGATTGACGCAGGTCTTCTAGATGTATGGAAATATTTGTGGAAGTGCAAGTATGTGAAGATCCCGGACAGCTGGTTGGAAACCATGAAGGAGTTTGATATGGAGGTTACACGAGTCGTCCCATAGCTTAATCTTTTTGGACCCTTTCGAAATCAAAATTCTCCACATGACCAGTTCCGAATCTTAAGTATAGGTCAGCCGGTTTTGGGGGGGCCTGGCCTAGGTATGTGTTCCTGAACACGAACGCATGGAGTTCAACAGTCAGGTGCTGAAGTAGATGGTGTGGGGCAGCCACGCTACCTTCTCTTTTTGGTGCTGAAAAGGGGTCAGTACCACAATTCGGTCAGATGACTTGAACAATGGTCTGAATGGCCCAAATTCAAAAAACGATTCGGCCGAAAATTTGCGCAAAAAAGCCGAAAATTTGCGCAAAAAACCGCAAAAAGCCGAAAATTCAAAAAGTGTATCGAAAACTTTTTGTGATCGCAGTACATCATCAACATTTTCTATTCCTGCATCGTAGCACATTTGGGTCAGACTCATGTCAGGATCCGGTCTGTTGGGGTCTTGCCAAACACTAGTCAAAGGGTGTAGGATGACATGCCCACCGGAACACGCTTCAACGAAGTTGGCTTTGCAAAGCCAAATTGAAGAGCCTTGACTAAGGTGGGGAAAAGATTGCAGACCACCCAATGGTATTTTTTAATCTATATACAAATGTTTGGGTGAAAGAATGCTCTGTGTAGCTGAGTATGGGGCCATATCCTATGAGTTCAACCCAGCCCCGCCAGACCCAACTAAGGAATCCCGGCGTAAGATCGCTGCCATTCAGGCTCGCTTGGCCAAAGCCACGCCTGTGCAGGCTTCTGAGACCTTGGACGTGCCAGGCTCACACCCCAGGGCCGTGCTGGATAGTTAATTTGACACCTACCAGAACTTAAAGCATGCTGGTGAAGGTTGAGGGCTCAAAACTTAGACTTTAAAAGGTATACTTTGATCTGCTATGAGTGTCTGCTTATACTTCATAATCGAATTGAAGCTGTCCACATTATTTATAACGACCCATCTCCAACAACGTTTTATCTGGGTACGTTTCTTGGCCCGCTTTTAAAAGAACCATCTGTCTATCTTTCTATCTACCCGTCTAAAGAATAAACGGTCTATCTAAGTCTCACTTACTCTACATTTAAACTACTCTAGCCTAATCTAACCTTTTCATATAACGATCCTTCTCTTGTGTTATCTTTCTATCTAACCTATTAACCTTATTACTCTTGTATCTACTTAAATCTTCCCCTCTTTCTTTCTCCTCTATTGATTGTTCTTTCTCCCTGCCTATCCTTTCTATCCAAATCTGCCTTTCTAGCACATCTATCTTGATATCCACCTGTGATCTTTGTAGCCACCCTTCTTTTTGGAAACTTAAAGCTCTCTAACCAACGAGTTTTAGCCAACCTATCCATTTGTCTTTTTGTATTCCTATGTTTCTACAGCTAGCGAACTAGCTAACTCATCTATCTGCCCTTCTTTCTTCCGCGAACTAGCTAACTCATCTATCTACCCTTCTTTCTTCCTCAAATCTCTCATGATATCGTTTTTCATGGTTTCAAGATGTTCGTAAATGAGTAAAAGGACCCATAACCTAACACATGCGCCATCGCAAACACACACATATGTATATGTAAATATATATATATACATATATATATATATACATATATATATATATATATACATATATATATATAAACTATATATACAGAAATTTACAAACGTTATTTGCCTGGGAGGCGCTCCAGCTATTGCTTCAGCGTCAGGGGCCTTTGTGGCTGGCAATGATGCCAAGTCAGTGGCTGCTCACAAGCCACCGGCGGATGAAGTTTCAAAGGGTCGGTCAGATTCCACGGAAGCGTTGATTGATAGCTATTGGAAAGTTCAGAGAATGATGGAGGAAGCTGCACTAGAGAAACCTTCTCCAGCCCCTACTTGCAAAGATACAGGGTCTGTGAAACGCGAGGATGCCAAGTCTGCTTTGGCTAGTGGAAGCGGGCATGAGGGCAAGGAGCTGGGTGGGGACCAAGGGGAGTGCGGGGATGATGGTGATGGCCTTTCTGGGTATTCCCCATCACGTGCAGCCTCCACTGCGCCATCGTCGCGCACACCTTCCACTCATCTTTCCAAGTTCGATAAGTACTATCACAAGAGCCTAGATAGCAACTATCAGCATGTGTTAGAATCAGTTTCTACATGTCGCCCGGTTTCATAAGTGTTTGTTTGGGGTATGGAAAGCCTAGGATGCGACGCTACTGTGACCCCAAGTACAAGAAGAAGATCACAGCTTCCAAAGATGTCCTGCAGTTGTATTCTACAGAGTCAGGGCGCAACTTGCTTGAGATTGAAAATTAATCAACAATTTCACGTGGGGTTTACTATACGTCCATGGGGTTGTCGAGTGCATTTTCATGTCCCTAATATGTCCTGGTATCGTCACTTGCCCCTCAGGTGAAAAGCTGAGAGAACTTTTGGAAAAGCACGGAGATTTCAAGCAAGTGGAACTTGAGATCACCAAGTGGAACAAAGTTACCAACAAGCAGGGGAAACAGGGAAGATGGGTAACAAAGGCTTACCTCATGGATGTGGAGAAGTACACGAAGACCCTTTACTGAAATCATTGAAAAACTAATTACTTTACTTCGAGTTATCCCCACCATGACACCTGTACGTTTTGTTACTGGCAAATCTTCTGGCATTCTATCTGACATATTTTCTGGCATTTTATCTGGCATATCTTCTGGCATTCTATCTGGCATATCTTCTGGCATTCTACCTGGCAAATATTCTGGCATATGTTCTGGCAAACATTCTGGCACTTTATCTGGCATACCTTCTGGTATTCTATCTGACATTCTATCTGGCGTTCTATCTGGCATATCTTCTGGCATTTTATCTGACATATCTTCTGGCATTCTATCTGGCATATCTTCTGGCATTCTACCTGGCATATGTTCTGGCATATCTTCTGGCACTGTATCTGGCATATCTTCTGGCATATCTTCTGACATTCTATCTGGCATTCTATCTGGCAAATCTTCTGGCGTTCTATCTGGCAAACATTCTGGCACTTTATCTGGCATACCTTCTGGCATTCTATCTGGCATATCTTCTGGCATTCTATCTGGCAAACATTCTGGCACTTTATCTGGCATATCTTCTGGCATTCTTTCTGACATCCTATCTGGCGTTCTATCTGGCATATCTTCTGGCATTCTCTCTGGCCGTTGAGGTCCAGCGGTGCTCACTGAGCTCGGAGGGTCCCAGGTTGAGGTCCAGCGGTGCTCACTGAGCTCGGAGGGTCCCAGGTTGAGGTCCAGCGGTGCTCACTGAGCTCGGAGGGTCCCAGGTGATCAGTCGGGGGCTCAATGCGCTCGGGACCGTCCCAGGTTGAGGGCCCAGGTTGAGGTGTCCAGCGGTGCCCAGTGCGCGCAGACCCTTTGCAGTTGAGGTCCAGCAGTGCCCACTGCGCGCGGAAGTTGAAGAAGAGATTGGCGACGAGTTGGCAAGGCGGAAGTGGACGTGGAAGTTGATGCAGACATGGTCGAGGAGAAACTGGAGGAGGAGGAAGAGGAGGAGGCGGAAACAGCTCTGATAAAATCTAACAACCCTCACCTGGCAGGTGGGGAAAAATAGTTGACAAATAGTTCCACACTGTTCTACATTCTTTGTAGCGCTTTCTTTGCCAAGGGCTATGATCGACCGATCATGGTCATGGGCACGATCCCATGGCTTGGTCCGGGAGAACAGTGTGCACGGCGAAGAAGAGGCACGCTTGGTGCTTGTGGATTCTTTCCACAACGAAAATGAGCGGGGTGAGATGAGAAACCTGAGGGGTGAAGGCGAAGTGGAGGACCCATTGCCATGGATGTTTCAACAACACAATCCAGAATTCAATCCACCCTTTTCTCAGTTCAATCGTGTCTCCTTTTGCAGGATGCTGACGGTGCCCTGCTGGATTCGGAAGGGTTGGTGGATCCCGCCGTGGAGGGGGGAGATACAGCCCATGACCCCTCTGACCCAAAGACTGAGCAAGCGGCGGCTGCAGCAGCAGCTGCTGCCTCTGGCAACAGCAAGTTGCGAGATTGCAGTTTTATATGCCAGAGTTGCACATGGAATAGGTAGGGAACAGCGTTGGTAATAATCATACACATGACGACTCTCTTTCTCTCTCTCTCTCTCTCTGTCTGTCTCTCTCTCTCTCTATATTTGTATATATGCTGGGTTGGATCCAAGGCATGTCTTTCCGTCGCTGAACAAGAATGACTCACCTTTTACCATCGTCCCCACCTTCATTGCCGTCCTTGGCAAAAAGATCGATGCAGCGACATGCCACCAGGACACCTAGGCAGTTTGGATGTTGATTCTGGGTCTTTACCCTAGCGCTGTTGGGTATGAGGAGAAATTGGCGGCAGTGGGAAATCCTCGGGCAGCTTCGCCTCTTCTTTGAACAAGGGACAACACATGACAACACATTGTTTCAACGTGAACCCTGTATGGACTTCAAATATGCCTACATCTGTCATCTTAGGATGGCGAAAGAGATCGAGAAGTTGGTCAAGTCCTTGAATGATAAGTACGATGCCCTTAGCCAGAAGCAAGCTGACTACCTGTCTATGGACACCTCTCAGTCAGGGTGAGGGACCCAGAATTGTAGAGCAAATTTTCCCCACCAGCGCATTCCGCACTCCAAATTGTTTCAGGTCCTGCAACATGTTTTTTGCCTTCAGGTCTCTCGAGACAAAGAAGAAGGATTTGATGGCCTTGTTTGCTGAGATCACTAAGGATGATGTCACGCTCAACAATTATATCAGCAGAAGCAAGATTCTTGTTACTCCTGCTTGGGACCGGCTTGTGCAATGCCAATCCAAAGCACAATCCAACAGGGGTATAAGTATATATGAGGGGTAAGCCAAAAACTGCACAGAATCGGACCAACCAATGTGTGCTTACTTTCCCCGTAATTGAGAACCACATTATTCTATACGTATATGATGGGTCTAAGATAATTAAACATGTTCCATTGTTCCATTCTAAAGGTCCCTTGTTGCTGCAACACCCGGGCCCCCACCTGCCACGTTTGCTCAGGAACATCAAGGCTCCGGCATCCTCGACGTCGACGCCTCCACCTCGCACCAAGCCAGCGAAGTCGAGCAAGGGTAAGAAGGAGAAGGAGGGTAAGGAAAAAATTCGCTCCCCTGAAGATGGTTAGCCCAAGCCTAAGAAAGCACGAAAGTCAAAGTAGATTTGTATTGCCCGGGCAAAGCCGACTGGCATGTGTTTGCAGGCGACCCAATTCAAGTTTTCCATTTTTGTTTGGTACCATGCAGGTGCAAGCTAGGGTATGGTTCAATTTGCTTCTTCAGGGGTCAGCTGTGTTGGACGCTTAGAGAAACTATATATTCCCGTGTGCATTTCACACGCTGAAATTTCTTTTGGGGGGAGGTGAGTGCTGAAATGCACTCACTTCGTGAACTTCATGTCGCTTCATGGCCTCAGCGGATTTCAATGCAGATTAAAGCAGCACTTGGGGAAAAAAAGGACGGTCCTATTTGCAGCTCCACTTTTTTTAGTTCCAGGATTGTAGATAAATTAAGTTTTGGGCTGCCTGCAACCTTGCTCCGTTCCCACGCAGGCCTTGGCTTTGCCCAACCGGAAGCAGAAACCAGAGGCCTGCAGCGCTGGCTGTTTGGGTGACTTCCCTGCTGCCTTTTTTATATAACCCATCGGGCCCACTGTCTAGAGAGTCTAGAGAATCAATCTTTTTGGGTGTCCAGTGTGCGGCAGGACGGTCTAGTGGATCTCCATCAAGTTCAGATGAGGATGACTTGGCCGACGCTCTTTTACAGGATGCTGAAGAAGGGGTTGCCTCCTTCAAAAAATAGTTCTGATGTTTGTGTTTCAAGTCCCAAGATGCTCATGACTATCTTGGCTTCTCCCAACCTAGGTTACTTCTTCCCGAGGGGTGCTTCGACTAGCAAATGTGGCTTCAAAACGGATGAAAAAATTGGGTCCTGTACAGTTCGATTTGGGCATATGTTTTATTATTCATTGGCTATAGGATTTTTATCCCCTATAATTATTGGATTTTTCAGCTACAAGCAGTTACGGCACTCAGGAGTCACAGACCCAGAGCTTGACAAGTTAGCCCGATATCGGAAATCAAAGTCTGGTCGCACTGGGAAAAACGCTGCCAGAGATTTTCACCGGTATGTCCACCGCGATGGGAAGCTGTTTGGGGTGAAAGTATCCTCTTTCAAGATCCGAGTCAGAAGGAGGATTCGAACGTCTAGCGGAAGACGACGTCATAGAGAAATCCCCATTCAACATCCTATCGTCCTACTTTCATCCTGGATGGAGGCGATTTTCAAGGAATATCCCAATTTTTTTCTTGGTGGTCTCAACCCTGACCGTGATGGACTGGAAAATTGCAAGGCTATGTTTACTCGTTTTTGGGAAAGGTTTCGAACTTGCCAGCCAAGCCATCCCATCTACCAGAGAACGGAGGAGCAAAGGAGTTGCACAATTCCAATGGCCCTGCACGGGGATGAGGGCAGGGGCCTGGCCCGTATTCCAGTACTTGTCCTGGCCTACCAGGTGATCATCCCTTACTCTGGTGAAAATGAATTGAACTCGTCAAAGTATCCTAGCTGCCTTGTATATATTTCCCACGGTTTCCCCATGAATCTAAGGGTCGATCTTAAGGGCTCCCATTTTCGCCTCTTTGTGTGATTAGCAATCCCCGACACTAAGGCATTCCTACACGACCCGGCTTTTGGCAACCCTGATGCCTGCAAATTGGTACGCCAAGAAGGATGCCACCATCAGTGGGATTTTTTTGGAAGCCTTGGCCAATGACTTGACGCGTCTGTTTGAATCCGGCGTCACTTGCGAGGCCGGTGGGGATCTCAAGAATCCGATAACAAATTGTTTGAACCAAAAATATCACAGTATAAATTTAGCTGGCTTGCGCCCAACAGGTAAGTGGAGAAATGGTCACCTGGTACGCTGGGTACATTGCCTGCAAGGGTGACTGGCCTTGGTTGCGGAAAGCTTACTCACTCAGCACTGGCTTTCGGAGTTCCCGCATTTGCCATTTGTGTGAGGGGACTGAACCTCAGCGAATACTTTAGCCCTCATTTGCTGTTTTTGCTGTAATCCCAAATCTGGTAGATGACAGTTCTACTTTTTTTACTTAGACCCTGATCACTAATCTGCACCAGGACTGGTGGGACATGAGCCGAAATGGGTTTGTTCGCACGCTGGGGCCTGAAGATGTCAACCCTTGCCCATTCAAAGCTGGATTCTCTTCTCCCCTTCGATCCATACCTGGTGGGGATTTGCCTGAAGTGGTGAAGCCTGATCTGATGCATGTTTTTAACATTGGCATCGGTGGCGACCTGGCAGCTAGTGGATTGATTAGCTTATGCCATCTCAAAGTGTTTGGCAATGGTTCCCTTCCACATCGTCTGGACCAGGCGTTTGACAGGTTTTGTGGGTGGTGTGCCGAACATCACCACTCTGCGCATGTGAAGTCCTTCGAGAAAAGTACTTTCAAAATTGTCTCGCCACATCACCTGAGCTTGGCAATGGTCTGATTGTTTTTTCCCCTTTTGTAGGAGGTACTCTTGTTTTATGTGACATGTTGCCCGCCCACACCTCCCAAAACCAGGTTGAAGCGGAACTTCCCCACAGGGACCGGACGTGCCCACGACACCGCGTTGTTATGCAAGTGGTTGGAGTCAGAGCTCAACTGTCTGGGGCCTGAGGATGTGGAGCTTTGACCAAATAAGGGTCTTTTGAAAAAGACTTAATTCTATTGAAACCATGGTTTAGTAGGGAATTTCCCCGTAATAACAATTTAAGGGATGTTTAATATTAAGGGGATAAGACTAAATTTGTATTATGTGGAACCTCCTTACTAAACCATGCTTTCTAAGGGGTGTGTAATATTAGGGGAAAAGATTAAATAATTACTTTGTGGAAATTCCCTACTAAACCGTGGTTTCTAGGGGGTGTTTAAGATTAGGATCATAAGATTAAACAATTATTCTGTGGACATTCCCTATTAAACCATGGCTTCTAGGGGGTATTTTTAATATTGTAGGGGGAAAGGATTCGCTAGTGTGGGCCCAACAAAAAAAATCTATATTTTGGTGGGGATAGCAACTGTAGTCCAGGAACCCGAGCACAAGGAGTTCCTTGAAGTTCTAACATGGACTGTCCGGAGCACAAACCAATTCTTCCATATGCTGCATGCAGAGGGAATTTGGATTCCTGCGCGCACAGCCAGAACCATCGTGCAGCATGGGTATAATTCAGCTGATCCTCGGGACAATCCTAAGATGTTTTTGTGCCATTGAAGTCCCCAAGACTAAGGGTTTACACGATATTTGGGGGCGCATCCCAGTTTGTAAGATGGCTA
Organism: Cladocopium goreaui; assembly: GCA_947184155.2. NCBI lineage: Eukaryota > Dinophyceae > Suessiales > Symbiodiniaceae > Cladocopium > Cladocopium goreaui. The sequence goes on from CAMXCT020003913.1 coordinate 224,805, forward strand.
TAACCATGGGCGATCCCAATTGTATTTAGAATATCCCCAATCTTATATGGCAGGAGTAAGCCACTTACAAACTGGGAGGTGCATCCAAGTACCGGTGTCCCCTGGCAAACAAGGAAGGGTACACTGCTTTGGCACGCATGAGTTCTGACCGCAGATGGCCACTGTACAATCTGCGACCTAAATTGCATTTGTATGTTCACGTCCCGAAACTTGGATGGTGTTCAGCCTTACTTGGATCATTTCTCTTCTGTGACGGTTTTGTATCAAAACTAATGGGTAACCAACCAGGAAATCAATGGAGGAGCAACTGGACGCTGGAGCTTTGTGGGTCATCAATCCACATTGTTTCTTGACTTCGACTCAAAACAATTTTGAGATTGGGGTTGTTCCTATTTACATGTGGTGAAACCCGGTGACTTTTAATTTCCCACTGCCGTTCCATTTCCTTTTGATTGGGCCTGGGTACTTTCGTATATAACCCTTATGGAATTTTGGATTTTTATGATCCTGCTGAAAGCTTTAGGCTTCAGCTGCTGGAGTGATGAAGATTATATTGGCAAGATATGCCGTGTGGCACGACGTTTGAACGCTGGCACCCTTATTGCCACCCGAGTAATCACCAGGTCACTAATGAAGTATCAAAGATACTTTCGGACCAGGATCGGAAAAACCTGATGGCCCTGAGGGCCTGGCTGTTGTGCGACATGAACTGGAGGAAGTTCAGCGCAGAAGTCGCTGGTGTGGGCCCAGCAACATGGGGCTGGATGGGTCTGTGGAGAGGGATGAATAGGGGCCCCAAAAATACCTCGAGCACTTTTTGGGGAAACGAACGAAAATTCTGAACATAGTGATTTTACAATTCCTCGAGCAGAAACTTTTCGATACAGAAATTTCTGTACCATTGGATGTCCCTGGTAACTGTTTCTTTGCTAACTCTTTCTTTGACTACCTCATATATCCTGACTAACTCTTTCTTTGACTAACTCTTTCCCTCACTAACTCTTTCTTTGACTGACTCTTTCCCTCACTAACTCTTTCTTTGACTAACTCTTTCCCTCACTAACTCTTTCTTTGACTAACTCTTTCCCTGACTAACTGTTTCTTTGACGAACTCTTTCTTTGACTAACTCTTTGCCTCACTAACTCTTTCTTTGACTAACTCTTTCCCTGACTAACTGCTTCTTTGACGAACTCTTTCTTTGACTAACTCTTTCTGTGACTAACTGTTTCTTTGCTAACTCTTTCTTTGAATAACTCTTTCCCTCACTAACTCTTTCTTTGACTAACTTGTTTCTTTGCTAACTCTTTCTTTGACTACCTCATATATCCTGACTAACTCTTTCTTTGACTAACTCTTTCCCTCACTAACTCTTTCTTTGACTGACTCTTTCCCTCACTAACTCTTTTTTTGACTAACTCTTTCCCTCACTAACTCTTTCTTTGACTAACTCTTTCCCTGACTAACTGTTTCTTTGACTAACTCTTTCTTTGACTAACTCTTTCCCTCACTAACTCTTTCTTTGACTAACTCTTTCTTTGACTACCTCATATATCCTGACTAACTCTTTCTTTGGCTAACTCTTTCCCTCACTAACTCTTTCTTTGACTGACTCTTTCCCTCACTAACTCTTTCTTTGACTAACTCTTTCCCTCACTAACTCTTTCTTTGACTAACTCTTTCCCTGACTAACCGTTTCTTTGACTAACTCTTTCTTTGACTAATTCTTTCCCTGACGAACTCTTTCTTTGCTAACTCTTTCTGTGACTAACTGTTTCTTTGCTAACTCTTTCTTTGAATAATTCTTTCCCTCGCTAACTCTTTCTTTGACTAACTCTTTCCCTCACTAACTCTTTCTTTGACTAACTCTTTCCCTGACGAACTCTTTCTTTGCTAACTCTTTCTTTGACTAACTCTTTCCCTGACATTCTAAAAGTCCGTAACACGGAAGTTTCTCCCCCTAAACTTCCTTTGAACATAGACCCGGGCAAGCCGGCGGCGGAAGTTTCCCAAACATAAATGACCTATAGTTCAAAGACAACCTGTCCCGACCGTGTCCTTCCCTCGACAACCGTTTGATTTTTTCAGCGAGAGACGAAGCAAAGTCTTCACACTCCACACTTCACACTTCACACTGCACTCTTTCAACTCCAAACTTGAAACTTCACACTCCACACTTCACACTTCACACTTCGCACTTCACAGTCCACACTTCACACTTCCACACTTCCCACTGCTTCCTTCACACTCCAAACCTCACACTTCACACTTCACACTTCACACTGCGCGCTTCGCACTCCAAACTTAAACTTCACACTCCACACTTCACACTTCACACTCCACACTTCACACTTCTCACTTCCCACTGCTTCCTTCACACTGCACACTTCACACTGCACTCTTCACGCCCCACACTTCACACTGCTCTAATCCTACGTGCAACAAAAAAACATTAGCGCCAAAATGGAGAAAATCTGCTAACAAATCCATTTCGCAGCCTTCATGCAGCCACTCCAATACGATTTACGAGATCCAGCTGCAAAAGACAATAGTATTACCAATGCAGCCACAGCACGAAGCAACCTTGACGCAGCCATTACAATGCGATCTGCAGAGACAGAGTTGCAAAACACAATAGAACTACGCACAACGGCGTCGGAAATTGTAGCTCCAAAACCGGATCTCGACGCCAGAGCGAAAAAAAGACGATTTTGAAGCACTTTCTAAAATAAGGATTTTTAGAAGGAAATTCACTAGCGCCAAAATGAAGAAAATCTGCTGACAAATCACTGTCGCAGCCTTCATGCAGCCACTCCAATACGATTTACGAGATCCAGCTGCAAAAGACAAAAGTATTACCAATGCAGCCACAGCACGAAGCAACCTTGACGCAACCATTTACACTGCGGGAACGATCCTACAGTTGCAAAGCACAATGGAATTCCATCGGCAACTCATCCACCAGCAACACTTGCAATATCCCCACCCCCTTGGGCAGCTTTTTTTTTGGGGGGGGGTCAAAAAATGTAAGTTACAAACAAATAGGGGGGACCCCCCCGTCAAAAAATGTAAGTTACATTTTCGCGACCCCCTAACTTACATTTTTTTGCCCCCCCCCCAATGAAAAAATAAAAAATGAGGGGGTCAAAAAATGTAACTTCCAATTTGTGACCCCCCCCTCATTTTTTAAAAATTCACGTTTTTTCTATTTTCCAGGGGGGGGGCACGGGGGGGGACGTGCAGATCGAATCATCTCAAAATACCCCGAGCAATTTTTAATGATAAAATATGAAGTAATATGAAATAATATGAAAACCACTACTATTCTTGCTGCTATTGAATACTCTATTACTACTATTAATTCGTATTAATATTGCTGCCACTAGTACTACTAGTACTGCTATAGTACTACTAGTACTACTAGTACTACTAGTACTACTAGTACTACTAGTACTACTAGCACTACTATTTGGTACTATCTTGTGCTACCTTATTCTGTTTCTATTCATTTTTATACTATCTTCTGCTGTTCCCGGTTTGTTTGGATCATGCACCATCTGCAAGATTGCCTGCAATATTGTTGCTGATGCTGTTTGCATCTGCTTGCTAGATTTCATAAGCGCTTACCTTAAGGTCACGGTCTTCATGTGTTTTTGCAGAAATTTGGAAAACTCCCCTGCAGCTACTTACATTTTTTCATACCAGGCAATCCCAGGCAAAGTGCGCAATGTAACATATTGTAACATTGGATCTGACATTTTCTTGCATGATCTTGCATCAACTTACATGTTTCACGCTTAAATAGGGAGCATCAAGAACCACTGGAAACCATAAGAAACTTCAAGAAACTATATATTATATAACTATCAAAGGAACTTGTCAATATTTGTGAATGTCGGTGGTGAACCCATACCAATCTTAGTCATCTACAGTGATCTAGGTGCCCCATGTCGTTCTCAGCAGATGCTCCTTCAGGTGCAGTGCCAGCCTAGGCAGGCAGAAAAATGTTTTTGCAAACTTTCTGCCAGCGGCACCTTCTGCTACATAACTTTCTGCTAGCGGAGCCTTCTGCTACATATATTTCTGCTAGGGGAGCCTTCTGCTAGATAACTTTCTGCTAGCGGAGGCTTCTGCTACATAACTTTCTGCTAGGGGAGCCTTCTGCTACATAACTTTCTGCTAGGGGAGCCTTCTGCTACATAACTTTGTGCTAAGGGGAAGCCTTCTGCCACATTTTCTGCTCCTTCAGGTGCAGTGCCAGCCTAGGCAGGCAGAAACATGGTTTGCAAGATATGTCACATTATGATACAATAGCATACAATATGTCACCTTGTGACATAATGTGGGAATCAGATGGCGTAAGATAGAATAAGAACAAGAAGTAGTAATTAAAATGTAAGTTTGACTGTGTGGACATGGAGATCTCCTGCAAAACACCATCATTTTCAACACCTAAAGCAGCCTAGCTTACATTTTCAAAAAACGCCGCCATTCACCAGGCAATTCCAGGCAAACTGCACAATGATACGCACATATGCAATCACATGCACAAAAAATGAACATAGAATATCATCCTAGCCATCCAGAATCTACAGTGATCTAGGTGCCCCACATCGTTCACAGCAGATGCTCCCTCAGGTGCACTGCCAGCCTAGGCAAGCAGCAAAATGCTTTGCGAGATAAGGCCACATTATGATACAATAATATACAACATGTCACCTTATGATGCCTTATGACATAATGTGGGAATAAGATTGAATAAGAAGTAGAAATTAAAATGTAAGTTTGACTTTGTGGACATGGGCATCCTCTGGAAAACACCATCATTTTCAACACCTAAAGTAATCTAGCTTACATTTTTCAAGAAACTCTACCACTCACCAGGCAATTCCAGGCAAAGTGCACAATGATGCGCACATATGCACAAAAAATGACATAACATATCATGAAATGACCAAAGGTGATCTCATCTATGCGACGCAAACATGTAAGCTGAAAGCAATAGGGGGGCCAGAATCCCTGCAGCCCACAACACTATCTCAAACACCTTCCCCCAAACAGCTTACTATATAGGCATTATATGGTAATATAATGTAACATCGGATCTTGCTTTTTCTTGCATGATCTTGCATCAACTTACATCTTTCACGCTTAAATAGGAGCATCAAGAAACCACTGGAAACCATAAGAAACTTCAAGAAACTATATATTATATAACTATCAAAGGAACTTGTCAATATTTGTGAATGTCGGTGAACCCATACCAATCTTAGTCATCTACAGTGATCTAGGTGCCCCATGTCGTTCTCAGCAGATGCTCCTTCAGGTGCAGTGCCAGCCTAGGCAGGCAGAAAAATGTTTTTGCAAACTTTCTGCCAGCGGCACCTTCTGCTACATAACTTTCTGCTAGCGGAGCCTTCTGCTACATATATTTCTGCTAGGGGAGCCTTCTGTTAGATAACTTTCTGCTAGCGGAGGCTTCTGCTACATAACTTTCTGCTAGGGGAGCCTTCTGCTACATAACTTTCTGCTAGGGGAGCCTTCTGCTACATAACTTTGTGCTAAGGGGAAGCCTTCTGCCACATTTTCTTCTACTTCAGGTGCAGTGCCAGCCTAGGCAGGCAGAAAAATGATTTGCAAGATATGTCACATTATGATTCAATATGTCACCCTATGACATAATGTGGGAATAAGATGGGATAAGAAGTAATAAGAAAATGTAAGCTTGACTGTTTGGACATGGGGATCTTCTGCAAAACACCATCATTTCCAACACCTAAAGTAGTCTAGCTTACATTTTTCAAAAACCTCCGCCATTCACACCAGGCAATCCCAGGCAAACTGCACAAATGTAAAATCCATGCAGCCCACCACTATCTCAAACACCCTCCCCCAAACTGCTCACCTTATATATATATATATGAAATAGGATCTTGCTTTTTCTTGCATGATCTTGCATCAACTTACATCTTTCGCGCTTAAATAGGGAGCATCAAGAAACCACTGGAAACCATAAGAAACTTCAAGAAACTGTATATTATATAACTATCAAAGGACCTTGTCAATATTTGTGAATGTCGGTGAACCAATACCAATCTTAGTCATCTACAGTGATCTGGGTGTCCCACGTCGTTTTCAGCAAATGCTCCCTCAGGTGCAGTGCCAGCCTAGGCAAGCAGAAAAATGTTTTGCAAGATATGTCGCATTATGATTCAATATGTCGTCTTATGACATAATGTGGGAATAAGATGGAATAAGAAGTAATAAGAAAATGTAAGCTCGACTGTTTGGACATGGGGATCTTCTGCAAAACACCATCATTTCCAACACCTAAAGCAGTCTAGCTTACATTTTGCAAAAACCTCCGCCATTATGATTCAATATGTCACCCTATGACATGATTTGGGAATAAGATGGGATAAGAAGTAATAAGAAAATGTAAGCTTGACTGTTTGGACATGGGAATCTTCTGCAAAACACCATCATTTCCAACACCTAAAGCAGTCTAGCTTTCATTTTTCAAAACCCTCCGCCATTCACACCAGGCAATCCCAGGCAAACTGCACAAATGTAAGCTGAAAGCAATGGGGGGGCAGAATCCATGCAGCCCACCACTATCTCAAACACCCTCCCCCAAACTGCTCACCATATATATATATAATATATATATATAATATAGGATCTTGCTTTTTCTTGCATGATCTTGCATCAACTTGCATCTTTTGCGTTTAAATAGGGAGCATCAAGAAACCACTGGAAACCATAAGAGACTTCAAGAAACTATATAAATATCAAAGGACCTTGTCAATATTTGTGAATGTCGGTGAACCCATGCCAATCTTAGTCATCTACAGTGATCTGGGTGTCCCACGTCGTTTTCAGCAATTGCTCCCTCAGGTGCAGTGCCAGCCTAGGCAAGCAGTAAAATGCTTTGCAAGATATGCTACATTATGATCCAATAATATACAATATGGCACCTTATGGCATAATGTGGGAATAAGATTGAACACGAAGTAGAAATTAAAATGTAAGTTTGACTGTGTGGACATGGGCATCCTCTGGAAAACACCATCATTTTCAACACCTAAAGTCATCTAGCTCACATTTTTCAAACCACCGCCATTCACACCTTTCAATCCCAGGCAAACTGCACAAATGTAAGCTGAAAGCAATGGGGGGGCAGAATCCATGCAGCCCACCACTATCTCAAACACCCTCCCCCAAACTGCTCACCATATATATATAATATATATATAATATAGGATCTTGCTTTTTCTTGCATGATCTTGCATCAACTTACATCTTTCACGCTTAAATAGGGAGCATCAAGAAACCACTGGAAACTATAAGAGACTTCAAGAAACTATATGAATATCAAAGGACCTTGTCAATATTTGTGAATGTCGGTGAACCCATGCCAATCTTAGTCATCTACAGTGATCTGGGTGTCCCACGTCGTTTTCAGCAAATGTTCCCTCAGGTGCAGTGCCAGCCTAGGCAGGCAGAAAAATGATTTGCAAGATATGTCGCATTATGATTCAATATGTCACCCTATGACATAATGTGGGAATAAGATGGGATAAGAAGTAATAAGAAAATGTAAGCTTGACTGTTTGGACATGGAGATCTTCTGCAAAACACCATCATTTCCAACACCTAAAGCAGTCTAGCTTACATTTTTCAAAAACCTCCGCCATTCACACCAGGCAATCCCAGGCAAACTGCACAAATGTAAGCTGAAAGCAATGGGGGGGCAGAATCCATGCAGCCCACCACTATCTCAAACACCCTCCCCCAAACTGCTCACCTTATATATATAAAATATAGGATCTTGCTTTTTCTTGCATGATCTTGCATCAACTTACATCTTTCGCGCTTAAATAGGGAGCATCAAGAAACCACTGGAAACCATAAGAGACTTCAAGAAACTTTATAACTATCAAAGGACCTTGTCAATATTTGTGAATGTCGGTGAGCCCATGCCAATCTTAGTCATCTACAGTGATCTGGGTGTCCCACGTCGTTTTCAGCAAATGCTCCCTCAGGTGCAATGCCAGCCTAGGCAAGCAGAAAAATGCGTTGCAAGATATGTCGCATTATGATTCAATATGTCGCCTTATGACATAATGTGGGAATAAGATGGAATAAGAAGTAATAAGAAAATGTAAGCTTGACTGTTTGGACATGGGGATCTTCTGCAAAACACCATCATTTTCAACACCTAAAGCAGTCTAGCTTACATTTTGCAAAAACACCACCATTCACCAGGCAATTCATGCCAATTCCAGGCAAAGTGCACGAAAAATACTGTATCAAAAAATGACAATATACGACATAGGGTATTATCCCAGTCATCTATAGTCATTGAGGTGCCCAACGTGGTTCTCAGCCGATGCATGCCTAGGTGCAGCGTCAGCCTAGGCAAGCAGAAAGATGCTTTGCAAAAGATGCCGTGTTGTGACATCACTTACGTAGAAATAAGCAAAATGAAACTTGTACACACCTGGACATGGAAATCTGTTGCAAACCACCATTTTTTTATCACCTCAAGCAGTCTAGCTTACATTTTCAGAAACACCACCATGCACCACTGAAAATGATTGAAAGCTGGGTCCCAAACTTCGGCGTCCAATGCCCCCCAACAGGCGTCCTCAGAATCCGGCAGCATCCGGTACCATCTGGTAACTTGATGCGAAAGTATGCAAAAGTATACATGCCAAAATATGCCAAAATGCAGCCTACATGAAAGGACATGTTTTAAACATTACTAATTACTAAACCAGATCATGTGTCAGATTGCGGCAAGCATGCGACGAGCGCTTTGATTTTTGCACTCTCTAGCTATCTCTAGCCTTCTCTAACCCATCTCGACTCCTCACATCTAAAGTAACTTTGCCACAGCGCAGTTCTATTCTGTACACACCCTTGCTGACAGATCGAATCGAATTGATTCGTACCACAAACTGGCAAATGACACTGTAGGCACTTGTTGGCCCTACAGGGATTTCACAGAAACATCTAATTGAAACCTGCCTTGATTTTTTTCATACCTTTTCATATCCTTTCATGTCAACTCTGCGTTGCGCTGCCAAACTCAAATCATCTGAATCCCAGACATTCTCAGACCAAATGAATCGCCAGTAGCAGCCGGCATCATCCAGCATCCTGTGTGAGCTGAGTTTGTCACTGGAACCTATGATGGATCCAGCACAATCCATCATAAACCACGCAGTGCGTTGGCTTTTACCGACTTGCCCGCACTACCCCAGCCCCAATGGTAGCCATTGGTGACGAACTGGAGTTCTATGGCATTCTTGCATCTGGTCAAAGCATATCTAATACTACGAGCACTGCTAATACTATTACGCTACTACTACTAGTACTACTACTACTACTACTACTACTACTATACTACTACTACTACTACTACTACTACTGCTAATAATAGTAATAATATAGAAAAAATAATATACATATATATCTATAACTATATATTCAATAAACAATGACAGGGCCAAAAAATGTAACTTACATTTTTTGAGCAAATGTAACTTACATTTTCTGACCTCCCCCCCTAGTTTTGGACGTTTCCTCTCAAAAAATGTAAGTTACATGTTTTGAGAAAATTACAAAAATGTAACATTATCTTCTTGACCCCCTCAACCCTATTTTTTTGTAACTTACATTTTTTGACCCCCCCCTAGCTTAATAGGTGGGGATCTTGCAATCCCATATCCTAGAGTTGCAAATCACAATGGAATTCCATCGGCAACTCATCCACCAGCACCACTTGCAACCCCATTTACAATGCGGGAACGATCCTACAGTTGCAAATCACAATGGAATTCTGTCGACCACACATGCACGAAAAACAGTTAAAACCCCATTTACAATGCGGAACCGATCCGAGACCGATCCGAGACCGATCCGACCACACACGAGACCGTCTCGCACCCGTCGCACCGCAGAGGTAGATCATCGAGGTTCGGGGACGAACTTTGTATGGAAAAACATAGGCTTTCGTGCATCTGCTATCTCTCAAAAACGCATTTCGTGCGAGACTTCCTCCAAAACTCCATCGGCAACTCCTCCACCAGCACCACTTGCAATCCCATTTGCAGTGAGGGAACGATCCTAGAGTTGCAAATCACAATGGAATTCCATCGGCAACTCATCCACCAGCACCACTTGCAACCCCATTTACAATGCGGGAACGATCCTACAGTTGCAAATCACAATGGAATTCCGTCGACCACACATGCACGAAAAACAGTTGACACCCCATTTACAATGCGGAACCGATCCGAGAATGATCCGAGAATGATCCGACCATGATCCGAGCATGATCCGACCACACACGAGACCGTCTCGCAACCGTCGCACCGCAGAGGTAGATCATCGAGGTTCGGGGACGGACTTTGTATGGAAAAACATAGGCTTTCGTGCATCTGCTATCTCTCAAAAACGCATTTCGTGTGAGACTTCCTCCAAAACTCCATCGGCAATCCTATTTACCCTGAGCATCGGCTATTGATCCTGATCAATAAAAAGCATACATTTCTTATTGATATTGATTTTTATCGTTTCTATTGAAAAAATCAATATTTTTGAGAGTCACATGTTTTGATTTTTTTATTGATTTGTTGGTAGCCAAAGTTGTCTGATCCTATTGATTTCCCAATTGTTTTTTAATTGATTTTTGTGGTGTGATTTTTTTGGTTCAAGCTTAAGTTTTTGCCACCATTCCCTTGACAAAAGTGGAATGCCAAAAGGTGGTAGTAGGCACACAAAGAAGCCAGAGGTGGATGTTGGCTTGCTTTTGAAAGTTTTCCAAGAGCATTCGAATTTGGTTGCAAACCTCGGGACATATGAGACAATTGGCAGAAGCCAAAGTTGCCATCCCAAGGGGCTCATCACAGTTCTACCCTTGACAAAAGGGTTGCTAGAGCTAGCTGGCACAGGAGAGATCCATAGCTCTAGCCTGAGACAAGCTATGATGAATCTTCTAGTTGCAAGACCCAGCCTGAATGACACCATTTACAATGGCCAAGTATGGTGTGGCAGCAGATGTGAAAGAATTGGGGTTGTGCTGTACCACATGAGAAGGCTCAAGCTTGGTGGTGAAATGAAAATTGCTGCAGCTCACCTGACAGGGGCAGATCTGCAGAAGCTGCAGGAGGTGTTGGATTTGATTGAGAAGAAGCCTGAATTTGAAGAGCAAATCCTGCCCCTTGCCAAAAGGGAAGATGAGCCAGGGCCACCCAGAAAGTTGAAAAAGGAAATCAGTGAAGTGAGCATTGACAGCAAAGGGTTTCCCAACTGCTTCAATAGCCCCAAAGGCTCCTTGGCACAAGGGAACCAGGAGTCTTCCTTGACAAAAGGAAATGGTGCTGCTAGCTCTGGATTGGCCAAAAACACTGGGGATAAGTCTTCCTTGACAAAAGGGAAAAGTGCTGCACCCCCCAATGCACAAGCATTGGACAAGCCTTCTTTTTTCAGGAGAAGGACAGGGCAACACATGGCTCAAGAAACTACAGAGGAAGAGAACAAGAACTTGCAAGGTGCTCTTGGGTTTGGGGTGGTGAAAAAGAAACCTGCTGGCAAAGCTAACAAAAAAGAGAAGAAGCCACCAAAGAAAACAATCAAGAAACCTGCAGCCTCCTTGCCAAAAGGAAACCCCAAACCCTTGCTAAAAGGGTCAGGGGAAAGAAAGCCATGGACAAGACTGACATGGGTTGAAACCAAGAAAGCACCATGGAGGGCTTATATATGTGGAAGCCACAAGCCCAAGGCTTTAGCTGGAGACTGCAAGCTGATTGTGGGAACCAGAGAGTCAAGGTCCTCCAGATATGTGGAGATTTTGGGGAAGATCTATGACAAACTGGAGAAGGAGCATTACACAAAAGAAGAGGCCTTGCAATTAAGGAGTGAGCTGGAAGGAAGCCTTTGAAGCAAGCTTGCCTTGACAAAAGGCACGGAGCCTTGAGCTTAAACTTTTTTGTTTTCACACCTCACTGCAGGCTTGAACATGTTGCCTTGCTAAAAGGCAGCTCTGTGGATGAGGTGTGTTTTTTTTTTTAAATGCAGCTGCCCTTGCCAAAAGGGCAGCAGCATGCCCTTGTCAAAAGGGCTGCTGGCTTCAACTGACTGAGTTGCAAACAAAGAAAAATGGTTGAAGGGTGGTGGGAAGAAAGCAGCCACAAAATGTTGGTTAAGGGGGGTTTCAGAACAGTAACACACCACCTCTAAATGGGCAATGTATGGGTGTAACCCACCATCCCTAAATGGGTACTTTAACATAAGGGTGTAACACAGCACCACCAAATGGGTAACATAAGGGTGTAAGACACAACCACCAAAATGGGTAACATAAGGGTGTAACACCAGCTGTTTTCACTTGGCATGGCATGGGTTGGAACTTTGTGTTTGCCTGCAGCTTTTTTTAAGCTCAAAACTAGTGTGGTGGCTGCACAACCTTGACAAAAGGGTGCCTGCCTTTTGGTTGGTAGTTCACCCTTGGCAAAAGGGTTGCAATGGCAGCAAGGAGGAACAACAAGGGAAGGCAAGCAGGAAGTGGCACAGTGAGCCATGCAAGAAAAGAGAGGTACCAGAAGGCCTGTGCTGAAAGAGACAGGCTTTTGGCCTTAGCTACCACTGAAGAAGAAAGGCAAAAGGCCAAGGAAGCCCAAAAGCAACAGCAAAAAAGCCAGTGGTGGCTAGTGGGGCTGCAGCCAGCAGCAGCAGTGGGGAAGCTGCACCTTGCCAAAAGGAGCAGCAGCAGCCTCAGCAAGCAGAGGGGTCTGCACCTTGCCAAAAGGAGCAGAAAAAAACATGGGTGGAAGTGGCATCTGCACCTTGCCAAAAGGAGCAGAAAACCAAGGTGGAGGATGCTGCACCTTGCCAAAAAGAGCAGAAGGAAAAGGTGGAGGATGCTGCACCTTGTCAAAAGGAGCAGAAGGAAAAGGTTGAGGAGAAAGCTGCACCTTGTCAAAAGGAGCAGAAAGAGCAGGCTGCACCTTGCCAAAAGGAGCAGCAAAAAGTGTTGGGGCCAAGCAGCAAGCAGCAGGTGGAGGAGCAGAAGAGATCCCAAAGGATTTCTTTGACACCACCTAGCTCCCCAAGCCCAAAGCCCAAAAGGAAAAAAGCAACCTTGCCAAAAGGATGCCACTCCCCAGCCCAATGCCAACAAATGGGTGAGTGATGGGAGCAGGTGGATCACCAAAGAGGAGGCCAGCAAGAGGGTTGCCATAGACTGGCACAATACCCTGTCAAAAGGTAACCATGAAAGAGTGCACTGGCAGGACAGAGATGCTCTGCAGTTGCTGCAGGAGAAGGGTTACTACCTCATCCTGCTGTCCTACAGTGGCCAGGAAAGGGCTGAAAAGACCCTGAAGGAACTGCAGAATCAGGATCTGCTCCAGTTCTTTGAGAAGGTGAGATTCACCTGGAAAAAGTGCGGCCCAGAAGGAAAAGCAGCCTACTGCAAGGAGAACTCAATCCCATACATTTTTGATGACAGCCCAGAGATCATCACAGAGTGTGTGGACAAGGGCTACCCATACACCTATGCCCTGAACACCAGGTACCACAAGCACACAGCAGGGCATTGGCATTTCTGGCAGGCTGCCAACCAGTTTTTGCTGGACCAAGGGGAAACAGCATGAGCCACTTCCAGTGGCCTTCCAGCCCTTGACAAAAGGGCTGGTTGCAGTTGCAATGCCCCAACTCTTGACAAAAGAGTGTGGCCAGTGAAAAAGTCAACCCTTGCTAAAAGGGTTTAATGCCAAAAAGGTGATGGACCAACCCTTGTCAAAAGGGTTCTGCAGTAGCTGCATGGCCCCCTTGTCAAAAGGGCTGGCCTTCATGCATTTTGCATGTTTTTTTGATTTCCAGCAGCCTTTGACAAAAAGGTTTGCATGGAACATTTTAGCAACCTTGTGATGGTGCCACCAAATGAATGACAATCACTCTCATGATTATCAAAAAACATTTATAATTTATATTTAGTACAACATTGTTTCAACTGAAACACTTGTTCAGATTTTATTTTGTACACTTGTATTTCAATTCATGTTTGGTTTAGTGGCACCATCACAAAAGTAGAGCATGTTGTACAGAACCATGCTATACTTTGCCAAAGAGTGGCACAAAAAACTAGGAGAGACTGGTGTTGAAGGGTTGAAGGGTTGTGGGTAGGGTTGAAACAACCTTGCCAAAAGGTTGTTACTGGAAATGGTTTTGTTTTAGACCCCAAGTTGAAAGTAACCCCAATACTATAAATTTGGTCCTTGATAAAAGGACCCAAAGGGACTTATCATGAAGTTTATTAAGGGGTGCCATTTCCAATTCATGGGGAATATACCTTTTATCAAGGTAGTTATTTGGGATAACTGGAAATGAAGTTGAAAAGAAACCTTTTGACAAGGCACTTTGGATTTACTGGTTTTATTTTTTTCACAAGTGATTTACTCCCAATTCATGACAATTTCAAATATTTCTGGAAATACAAGATTTGGCCAAATTTGATCAAATTTGATCAAAATAGTGGTTTTGATCAAATTTGATCAAATTTGATCAAATTCAATATTTTTGTTTTTGGTGAATCAATCCACAAAAAAAACAAAACCACACAATCCAGAAACATTTCAAATGATTATATTTGCAGGATTTTGCTGCTCAAATTACTTTGGAAGCTGTTTACCACAAGTGTAACTCTTGACAAAAGGGTTATTCTCTTGACAAAAGAGAACCTTGTAGTGGGCCATGCCTCCCAAGGTGATGAAAGCCATGAAGTCCAAGGCTTCTGCAATGAAGAGTATGAAAGCTAACCCTTGCCAAAAGGGTTCAAAAAATACGATAAAAAAGGTGATGAAAAGCAAGTTGAAACCCAAAAATTTGGCAAAGTTGGGTAAGCTATCCTTAGCTGAGAAAGTTGCTAAGGCAGCAGAAGGTACTGAGTCACCAGAAGAAGCTGCCCAAAACCTAAAGGGAATGCTATCCAAACAGGAGCATTCCAGGGTGTGGTCCAAGTACAACTGCCATTTGAAAGGGCAATCCAAAAAGGACCAAAATGAGTTCCAGAAGAAAACCAAAGGAGAAAAGGGAATGCTGGCAGCCCTCCACATGGTGAAGGCATCTGTGCCAAAGTTCTTTCATGCCAGTGAGTTTTTGGAGTCCAGCACCTCCTTGAAACAAAAGGAGAAGTGGATTTCAGAAGCCAAAATGATGGACAGGTTTGGGGAAGAAGTGTTTTGGCTCCATGTGGAGTCTGGCAGAGTCAGCTGGAGAGCTGACCCATGGACACCAGGAGTGTATGAATACAGAGACAATGGTGACATCACCAGGGAAATCAATGTCAAGAAGGGCAGGGATTTCAGAGCTGGCCAGGAATACCAGGCAAATGATGAGGATGCAGAAGCATGGGGCCAGTTCTATGGGCATGACAACCAGTGGCATCTCAATGATTGGCAAGCCAAGGGGAAAGGCAAAACCGCGACAAAAGGTTCCTTGACAAAAGGAAAAGGCAAAGGCAACAGGAAAGGGAAAGGAAAAGGGAAAGGGTCAGGCATGCTGGCTCTCACAGATGGCAACCCAGAAGAAGAAGAAGAGGATGAAGAAGAAAAGCCAACACCAGAGGAGGAGTGGAAGGACATTTTGTCCAAAGCAAAGAGAGCCAGAGACCAGGGCACCTCTTCCATGGCAGATTGCCAAGCAGCTTTGGAGTTGGCTGACAAAGCCAAAAGATTGACCAAGACTGGCAAAGCAGAAGGTGAGGAATTGCTCAAGGGGATGAACAAAAAAAACAACACTCTCAAGGACCTTTTGGCAAAAAAGGAGAAGTGGGGCAGCTTGGCAAAAGCAAAGGCCCTGCTTCTGGAAGCTGCACAGGAAATGAAGAAGGTAAAGGATGAAGCCAAGGAGCTCAACCAACTAGCAAACAAGACCCATAGCAAAGCTTCCAAAAAGTAGGTGCAGCTGCTTTTGCAAGTCTCCTTGTCAAAAGGTGGATCAGTGGGCCCTCTTGCCAAAAGGGGGCAACCTTCCCTTGTCAAAAGGGAAAGCCAACTGCTTTTTTGTAGGCCTCCTGCATCAACACCCTTGCCAAAATGGTGTTGGTGACATGATGAATGCCAAGGACAGATAAAAAATGGTGTTTGGGTTCCAGGGTGTTGGGTTGACCACCAAATGTTTTATTGGGTGACCACCAAATGTTTCATGGGGTGACCACCAAATTTTAAGGTTTGGGGTTCCATAAGGGTTTGTAGCTAGGGCTGCCTTTCAAGCACACCTGATTGTGTTGCATCTCCTTGCTTGTTGGCTCAAAGCTAGTCCTAAGTGGTCACCCATGGTGTACTGGCAACTACCTTGCCAAAAGGTGGTATGGAGAAGGCACCCAAGAGATTGAGGGGGTGGCAACTGGCAAAAGAAAAGGCAACACCTTCTTCAGAGAAACGCCCTTGCCAAAAGGGTGCGGGTGGTTCAGCATTAGTGACCAGGCTACTGGAACTGTGGAGCCAAGGCAAGATCAGTGCCAGCCAGGCTGTTGAAATTGCAAATTTGGCAAAGTTGGAAGGGGCTGCATCAGAAGAAATCTTGCACATTGCCAGGTGTGGAAACTTTTCACAAAGCAAAGGCAATAGCCATAGAGATTTGATGCAACTCTTTGCAAAAGATTTGAAGCTTTGTGAGCCTTGGCCAATTCAGGTGGAAGTGAAAGACCCTAAGACACAAAAGGTCACAACAGCAGAAGCATCACTCATGCTGCCACACCTTCTTTTCAGCAGCTTGTACCTGCATTACAGGGATCAATTTGAAGATCTCTTTGCTGTGAAGCAATGTGAAAGCTTCTGGCAGAATCTAGAGGAGAAAAAGGACCCAAGGCTGGTGCCACCCATTACCCTTGGCAAAAGGGTTGTCTCCCCAAGCACCACCATACCCATCTTTGTACATGGGGATGGTGTGGAATTTGTGAAGGACAGCAGCTTAATGACATGGAGCTGGGGGAGCATGCTCTCACAACAATCCAGTTTGGCAACACACCTTCTATTGACAGCTTGGCCAAAGTCTTGCCAAACACCAAATACATGGAAACCCCTGGACAAGGTGATCAGCTGGAGCTTCACAGCCTTGGCAAAAGGCTACCATCCCACAGAGGATTGGGAAGGGGAACCCTTGACAAAAGGTATTCTTGGAAACTTGGCAGGGGAACCCTTGACAAAAGGTTCTTTTCGAGCTGTCATATATGCCATTCAAGGTGATGCAGAATTTTACAGCAATGTGCTGAAGTTAGGCCACTGGATGCAAAAGCACCCATGTCATGAGTGTGATTGCCAAAGGCCTATCTACAAGAAAGTGGTGTGCCCACCAGGGAAAAGTGTGAAAATCCTCAAGGATGAGTTGCAGGACTGGGAGTATGTCACCCCAGCACAAGCTCTCCTTGTTGAAAGGAGCCATCCTCTTTTCTCTGTGCCTGGGGTGTCCAGTGCTTTGGTGAGAGGTGACAGCCTGCACATTCTCTACAGCAGAGGTGTAGGCAATCACCTAGCAGGAAGTTTGCTGCACTACTGCTGTTATTATGATGGTTCTGCAAGGCAGAAATCACCACCAGCCAACAGGTTGAGCATCTTGTTTGGAAAGGTCAAAGAATTGTATTCCCTGCACCAAACCAGCTGCAGGCTTACAAACCTTCGACTTTCTATGTTCACTGATGTGACAGCACCTCACAAGAAATTTCCATGCTTGGATGCCAAAGCAGCAGAGACCAAACACTTTCTTCCTTGCCTTTTGGAAGTGCTTCAGCAAGCCTTGCCAGAGGGTGAGCCAATTCATGCTGTCATGTTGGATTGCTTGGCTGCTTTCATCCACCTGGGTGAGCACTTCGATGCCATGGACTTATTTCCAACAGATGAGGAGTATGAGCAAACAATGAACCTTGCCAAAAGGTTTTTTGACAACTACCACACTTTGAGTGAATGGGCCTTGTCAAAAGGCAAAAAGTTGTTCAACACAACTTACAAATTTCACAGCTGCAAGCACATGTACAGAAACAGTTTCTACTTGAACTATAGGATTCATTCCAACTTTAGGAGTGAGGACTTTGTTGGAAATTTGGCCAGGGTGGCACACTCAATTACTTTTGGTGTGTCTGCCCCCAGGATCTGTGGGAAAGTGTGCCTGAAGTACAGGGTGCTGTTGCACCTGCACCCTTGACAAAAGAGGTCATCCAGAAGAGGTGGCAGTCTGCTCTAGTGCCTAAGGCACTATGACAAATGACCTTGTCAAAAGGTCATTGACTTTGCCTATAGCCTGGAAAAGCATGTGGGTTTGATGGGTATTGGAGACAAGGAAATCACATGGGTCCTGTTGGGTTTTCATTGTTTTCCCTATTGATTTTTCTAGTCAGAAACATGGTTTTTCCTATTGATTTTTGGGTGAGTTTTTGCTATTGAAAACAGGCTTTCAAAATCAATTATAAAAAATTGATTTTGATAGAGAATCAATAGCAATAAAATCCTATTGATCAGGATCAATAGCCGATGCTCAGGGTACAGTGAGGGAACGATCCTAGAGTTGCAAATCACAATGGAATTCCATCGGCAACTCATCCACCAGCACCACTTGCAACCCCATTTACAATGCGGGAACGATCCTACAGTTGCAAATCACAATGGAATTCTGTCGACCACACATGCACGAAAAACAGGTGACACCCCATTTACAATGCGGAACCGATCCGAGCATGATCCGACCATGATCCGAGCATCCGACCATGATCCGACCACACACGAGACCGTCTCGCAACCGTCGCACCGCAGAGGTAGATCATCGAGGTTCGGGGACGGACTTTGTATGGAAAAACATAGGCTTTCGTGCATCTGCTATCTCTCAAAAACGCATTTCGTGCGAGACTTCCTCCAAAACTCCATCGGCAACTCCTCCACCAGCACCACTTGCAATCCCATTTACAGTGAGGGAACAATTTCTTTGACTAACTCGTTCCCTACGAACTCTTTCTTTGCTCTTTCTTTGACTAACTCTTTCTTTGCTAACTCTTTCTTTGACTACCTCATATATCCTTACTAACTCTTTCTTTGACTAACTCTTTCCCTCACTAACTCTTTCTTTGACTCACTCTTTCCCTCACTAACTCTTTCTTTGACTAACTCTTTCCCTCACTAACTCTTTCTTTGACTAACTCTTTCCCTGACTAACTGTTTCTTTGACTAACTCTTTCTTTGACTAACTCTTTCCCTGACGAACTCTTTCTTTGCTAACTCTTTCTGTGACTAACTCTTTCCCTCACTAACTCTTTCTTTGACTAACTCTTTCCCTGACTAACTGTTTCTTTGCTAACTCTTTCTTTGACTAACTCTTTCCCTCACTAACTCTTTCTTTGACTAACTCTTTCCCTCACTAACTGTTTCTTTGACTAACTCTTTCTTTGACTAACTCTTTCCCTGACGAACTCTTTCTTTGACTAACTCTTTCTAACTTTTCTTTGACTAACTCTTTCTTTGACTAACTCTTTCCCTGACTAACTCTTTCTTTGACTAACTCTTTCCCTGACTAACTGTTTCTTTGCTAACTCTTTCTTTGACTAACTCTTTCCCTCACTAACTCTTTCTTTGACTAACTCTTTCCCTCACTAACTGTTTCTTTGACTAACTCTTTCTTTGACTAACTCTTTCCCTGACGAACTCTTTCTTTGCTAACTTTTTCTTTGACTAACTCTTTCCCTGACGAACTCTTTCTTTGCTAACTTTTTCTTTGACTAACTCTTTCCCTGACTAACTGTTTCTTTGACTAACTCTTTCTTTGACTAACTCTTTCCCTGACATTCTAAAAGTCCGTAACACGGAAGTTTCTCCCCCTAAACTTCCTTTGATCATTAGATTAGATTAGATTAGATTGGAATAGTAATTATTATAGAATAGGTAGATTAGATTAGATTAGATTAGACTAGATTAGATAGATTAGATTAGATTAGATTGATTAGATTAGATTAGTTTTGGTTAGATTAGAATATGATTTGATTAGGTAGATTAGATTAGATTAGAATTAGATTACTTAGATAGATAGATTAGGTTAGATTAGGTAGATTAGGTTAGGTTAGGTAGATTAGGTTAGATTAGATTAGAATTCGATTCGATTAGGTAGAGTAGATAAGATTAGATAGGTTAAACTAGATTAGAATTAGATTAGATTAGGTAGATTAAATTAGATTAGATTAGATAGATAAGATATGATAAGATTAGAAATAGATTAGATTAGGTAGATTAGATTGGATTAGATTAGAATTGGATCAGATTAGGTGGATTAGATTAGATTAGATTAGATTAGGATAGATTAGGTAGATTAGATTAAATTAGATAGATTAGATAGATTAGATAGATTAGATTAGGTAGATTAGATTAGATTAGATTAGAATTGGATTAGGTTAGGTAGATTAGATTAGATTAGATTAGTTTAGATTAGATTAGGTAGAGTAGATCAGATTAGTCTAGGTAGATTAGATTAGATTAGGTAGATTAAACTAGATTAGAATTTGAGCAGGTTAGGTAGATGAGATTAGGTTAGACTATATAGATGAGATTAGATTTGAATTAGATTTAATTAGATTAGATTAGATTAGGTAGATTAAATATGATTAAATTAGATTAGAATTAGATTTGAATTAGATTAGTCAGATAGATAGATTAGATTAGATTAGATGTTACATTGGAGGTAACTGAGGCTATATTAGAGGTAACTGGGTTTCCACCACTTCCCAGCAGCGCCACCACCACTTGCCACTGCTGCTGGCGCGGCTGCGGCTGCCAGCTTTGCCCAAGAGGCTTGGTCGAGTGGGGCTGGCAGCCGGGGCCATGTTGGATCGATTGTGGGAATATGTGGGAATCAATTGGGTTATATAATCTGAAAATAAGATATCCCCAAATCTTTAAAAACATGCACATTGGACGTGCCCATATTCTGCAACTTTTTATTCTCAATCTTTAGCCCTTGGTCTGGGCTTGTGAGGGGCTGCAACATGGCAAAATCCCTTGTGCAGCTGCTGGCAGAAAAAGCTGGCAAACCAAAGGCTTCCCCAAAGAAGCAAAGGAGTGCACCCAGCTCTAGCAGCAGCAGCGGCAACAAGGCACCTGATGCAAGAGATGGCACCTCCAAAGAAAAGTTGTTTGCTATTTATGGGAAACACCGGAAAACAATCAAAAAGACCTTGAAGCGACCAGCTGCACCCAGCAGAAGGCCAGGTAAGAAACATGAGGATGAGGCAGTGAACGCAGAGGGAAAGAGTTGCGAAGATGTGCAGCTAATGTAACCTTGCAGCACATTGTGATACAGTTTTAATCTTCAAGTTTTTAAACGGTTTATGTTTAATTACTTTACTTCGTGTGATCCCTGCCATGACATTTATCGATTTGTTACTGGCAAATCTTCTGGCATTCTATTTCTGGCATTCCATCTGGCATATCTTCTGGCATTCTACCTGGCATATCTTCTGGCATATGTTCTGGCATTCTATCTGGCATTCTATCTGGCATATCTTCTGGCATATCTTCTGACATCCTATCTGGCATTCTATCTGGCAAATCTTCTGGCATTCTATGTGGCAAACATTCTTGCACTTTATTTGGCAGACCTTCTGGCATTCTATCTGGCATATCTCCTGGCATTTTATCTGGCATATCTTCTGGGATTCTATCTGGCATATCTTCTGGCAACCCGATCAGCGACTGCTCCGCTCAGGTTGTCCTTGGGGGTGGTGGTCAACCCCCTGGCGGGAGGAGCCCTGGTCCTTGGGGGTGGTGGTCAACCCCCCAGCGGGAGGTGCCTGGTCCTTGGGGGTGGTGGTTAACCCCCAGATAGATAGAAAGATAGATACATAGATAGATAGATTCCTGTGTTCTGGCATATCTTCTGGCACTCTATCTGGCATATCTTCTGACATCCTATCTGGCATTCTATATTTGGCAAATCTTCTGTCATTCTATCTGACATTCTATCTGGCGTTCTATCTGGCATATCTTCTGGCATTCTATCTGGCCGCTGAGGTCCAGCGGTGCGCACTGAGCTGGGAAGGTCCCAGGTTGAGGTCCAGCGGTGCGCACTGAGCTGGGAAGGTCCCAGGTTGAGGTCCAGCGGTGCCCACTGAGCTCGGACGTTGGCGAATAGCTTGGCGAAGAGTTGGCAAGGCAACAATGGACGTGGAGTGGAGGCAGAGGTGGTGGAGGAGATGCTGGCGGAGGAGGAGCAGGAGGAGCAGGAGGAGGATAGCTAGCCGAGGAGGAGGAGGAGAACAATTGTGATAAAATCCAACAACCCTCACCTGGCAAGTGGGGAAAAATAGTGTTGGCTTTAGTATGTTTCTACCTCACAGTTTTAAGCTAAGGGAGCCATACCCGTTGCCAAGCACTGTTGCGGAACTTCAGAATCTTGGATGGAAACGCATTGTTTCTGCAGGGGAGCCTACCGTTTCACCTATTGCAGGGAAAGAACCCCCAAGTCCTTTCCAAAGTGCTTCGGGGTTAACAAAAATGTAATTCCTGTTTGATTTTTGGGTGGTTCTAGTTCATGTTTGTTCGGAAAACCAAGGAAGTGGGCAGTGGTGCTGTTGCAGCGCTTTGCAACATACTTTGGGGAAAAACATGTTATTGAATGTCTTCAACAGAAACGAGAGGTCATGACAATGTTTTCTGGGGTGGAGTGTGCGCGGGCAGCTTGGGACAGCATCCACAGGGCAGCAGAACAGCTGTGGCAGATTCAAACAGGACTCCGGTTCGTTTGCGGAGTGGCTTGCCTTGGGTTTAATGGGTTTCAAATTCTGTAGGAATCAGCATGCATCAACATTTAAAACCTCGATGGTCGTACTGTTCCTAAACCCCTCCCACAAAAGACCCGCTGTCTTTTCCAAAAAACCACGCCCGGGCCCAGGTGGAGAAAGATCGAGACTGCCAGAAGCTGATTCAGGAACTCTATCCATCAGACTGTCTCTTTACGGATGTATTCAATTTGATCCATGGTGGTGACAAGGTTTCTCGTACCAAGACCCTAGATCCACGGAAGATCCAGTTCAAAAAAACATCTTTCTGCGCGATTCATGGAAGAGAATGTGAAATCCCTGATTTTTCTGATTTGCTCGTTGTGCTTGGCGCACCGTGTATTTTATTCAGCAGGTTTCTTGAAGAATGATTGAAGGTTTATTTTCCCTGGCTAATGTTATTGTAGGATGTCCAGTCCCAAACTTAAGCCATGATGCGCCATTTAAGATTCTGCTAGACTAAGGCTTGGCAACCAAAAACGTTGGGCTGACATCTTCAAAGCACAGTGCCATTCGGTAGGTACTGCGGTGCAGAACCAAGCAGCGGGATCTGTGCATGAAAATGTTGTTGGGTATACGGATGAACATCTCAAGAAGTATTTGGATCACAATGTGGACAAAACACAGAATCTTGTCCTGTTTGAGCAGCTCCCCCATAGAACATAATTATCCCAAATATTGCAGCTTGGAACTTGACCACTTTCATGCCTGAAATTAAAAGATGTCAACCCTGGATTAGTAAACCCCGAGGCCCCGAGGTTGTTTAATTAGGGGATACCATTTAAGTACCATATTGTGACTATTTGGAGGGTACCCCCATAATTAATAAACCATGGTTTATTAATCCGGAGTTGACATTAGCATTTTTATTTGGGGCATGCAACACTTTTAAAACCCTGCCATCCCTAAGACATCTCCCAAACCGAGTTGAATCCGCCTTGCTCAGGCTTCGTCCCCAGCAAGTGGGATGCCCAGTGTCTCGTCCTCGCGAGTACCGCTTGACCTGGCAGTCTGGGAAGCTCAAGTGGAAACCAGAACCTCAGAAAATTTAAAATTTACACTTTCAGAACATTCAGTTTTTTCGGTTTGAGCTATAAAGTCTGGACAGCTAACATTTTTTGACCAAGACCCATGTACTGACAAGTCAAGGATATTACTTTTGCAGAGCTCACTCAAATCATCCTTGCCCCCAAATCGTCTCAGTGGTTGGTCCAACCTGAAGATTTTCTTTCAGATGAAACTGCTGGTGGAAGCCATGATGAGAAATCTCTACCACCGTGACTTTGCGCAACATTCAGCAAAAAATGTTTGATTTGATCAGTTTTAAAAAAACGTAGATCAATTTTACCAAAGTGTTTGGCTAAAGTTCCCTTCCTGCATTGCTTACTTCATGGCACTTCCCTTCTCAAGGTCAATGCAGGCAAGCCTGGAGAGGTACACCAGAAAGTTTCCCGATAAGAGCTTCTATGACCTGTCCCAATCCATCGAGCGGGCTAGGACGAGCTTGAAGCGTGGCGAGTTACCATGTCTTGCGACTAGCTCTACTCACATGTGGAGCGTGAAGATGGGGCGGACGGTGTCGGGGCAAGAAAAACTTGCATTCCAATTGTTCCCTTTCAAGAAGGCCAACCTTGACCCGTATAAAGAAAAGACTTTGACTACAATGGCCGGAAATGGCATGTTCATACCAAACGTAGGGTATGCGCTCCTGTCTCATGTTCTTTGCATTGTACCATAGTCAGGGTTGGGGCCTACTGCGACAAATCTTCACTTGGCGTCGGGAAACAACTGCTGATTTCTGATTGTGAATGCAGCTGGTAAGTGTGCCCCAAAAAAATATTGAATATCAAAAAAATGCTTTCTTAAAAATGGTGTTAAGACGATGCTTCAAAGAATTCAATTCAAATATCAAATGGTTACGACCTGTTTCTCCCCCAAGAATGGTTATCAAATGACATTCTTCCCCATTTCAATCAAGCATAATCAAGCCTTGGCCCTACAGTTCTGTGCCAGGCTGCCTTGCGCTGCGCCAGTCCGCAAGCTGCCGACCGCGTAGGGCCCCTTGGTGAGTGCAGCGGATTTGTAGGTGTGACCCAATCAAAGATGTGGGAACAAAAATGGGGATTAAACCCGGCAAAAATCAAATATGTGGGAACAAGAAGGGGGATTAAACCCAGCAAACATGTTGAAGCTGAATTAACCCTCAAACATGTTGAAGCAATCATCATTTTTGCTTTCCCAATGTCCATGTTCTATCGCAATTATGTTCAATCGCAGTCTGTCCGGTGCTCAAGAAGAACCTTTTGATCAAAATGGCACCCAGTCAGTGCTCCAAAAAATTGACATGGTTTGTTCTAGATTTGTTTTTTGGTAATTTCACTATCTAATTTTCAAAAGTTTTGCGCAGTATTCTGAAGCCAATGGTCCTGGTTCAGGGTTCCATCCAAGATGATCCCATTGAGCCATGCCGCCTTTCCAGAATGAAGGGATAGAGAGGCCCCAGAAGGTGCCACGCCACGTCGCACCTGCAGAAAAACACACCGAAGGCAGGAGCTTGGAAAACACACCGGGGATCAATCCGATGAGATTTTCAAGTGCAAACCCTTGAATTTTATAGATTTAACTTATTTTGGGATAATCCTAATTACCTTCTAGTTCTGGTTTCCACCTTTGAGCCCGAGGTGGAAGGAGACGACGGATCAAATCCCAAACCATTTCCAGACCAACAGCTCCATTCCAGGATGAACCTGAGGAAGGGTTAGCCTCTGAGAGAAAGGAAACCTCATTTAGACCACTTTTTGGCCCAGAAAACGAGGAAAGTGATGAATCATCTATTGAAGGTGACGTAGGGCCATCCGCGCAACATTCAATTTTGAATTTTGGGTGGCCCAAATTATATGAAGCGGCCAAGGCCACCTTCAACAAGCAGGTCTCTGAACAAGGTAAATTACCAAGGAAGAAACGACCTTATGACAATTCAAAACGGGAAGCTCACGCATTATATGAACGTCAGGGGGACAAGTACAAGCAGAATGGTCAGGATGCTGCTAGAATTTCATCGGTGCTAGCTACAGATCAATGTCTATGCGCCTAAACCTTGTGAAACGCAATGGGATGTTTTCTAGTTTCCCTGCAAACCAACAAACATTATTTAAAACTCAAATGCTCTTGCCTGTGTGAGCCTTATGAATTCCCAGCTCACTCCCAGGTGCTCGGAAGAATTGCTTTACCCAGCACAAGCAGGAAGAGGTCCGCCGGTTCATCTGTGAATTCTGGGATCTGAAGAAAACTGACCAAGATTCCCTTGCAACTTGGTTAGTGACATCATTTAAGTTTGAATTTGAATGTTTATGCCTGATCCCCAAAAAGTCCCTGGTCCATTATGGGAAATTATAGTAATATCTGAAATCGGAAAGCAACCGCTGTGCCCCGGGGCAATTCAACTGAGTTACATCTATGTGTGGAGGGGGATGGCAAAATTGATTCTTGCATCTTCCTCGAGCGAGCCATTGGTGTTTCTTGCCTCGCCAAGCTCTTGGGTGTAGGCACGAATCGCCTCAGGAAAGGAGCGAATTTGAATCCTGATTTGCGCTATGGGAAGTGCAAACAAGGTGATACAGAAAAGACACAGTGTACACGCGTTTTTAACTACGCTATATGAATCCGTCGCGGAAACTTTACCAGACAGGTAGGGTCCTCGAAACGGTTGTTAATTTGTGCGGTATTTTGTTTAATTCCATGTTGTGACCAAAGGATCAAAGGTGATATTTCTTATATATGACAATATCCAAAGATATATGGGGGTGTCTCAAAATCAAAGGTGATATTTCTTATATATGACAATATCCAAAGATATATGGGGGTGTCTCAAAATGAGGTGTCCTTTTTTGGTTGTAAGAGGTCACTTGAAGGGATAAAAGGGCACCTCATCTTGATACATCACCATACAGTAATCCATATAATTTTGCTTTGCTCCCTGAAGATTCGTCCGGCGCGGACGTGCTGCACATGCTGATGACCCTGATTTCGATGTGGCATCTGACTGCGAGGATGGGGAGCTAGTTTCGTTTTTGGAGCGGCCAGGTTTGAGCACAGGGTGGCAACTTATTCAGTGTTCTGACGAAAAAAAAGTGTGCAAATACCTCCCGCCTGGGAACATCATGGATCTTTACCATCATTACGCGTCAACACGGCAACTCTTGGGGGCGTCGACCTCATCGTAGGGGCCCAAGTTTCACCAATCATCACAAATCCTAACAGTTAAATTTTGAAATTTCAATTTTTCAGTGCTGAAAATTCTTGGGTCAATCATTAGCCCCCGAGGTATGCAACCTTCGCAAGAGTTTTCAAAGAGAAGTGGAGTGATGTCCTGAAATTTAGGAGCAAGACCTTGTCTCCTGGTGCGACGCATACCCATATTTTACCAACAAATTCCACAAACATCTTAGCACCTTGGGTTTGGGTTCAATAAAGCATTTTTTGAAACACATGATGATCGAAATCTAGGTTTGGGCGGTGTGAAGTTTGTCACCAGCTGACAAGAGCACTAAGTGATCGTTCCCGATCCCTAGAACAAAAGCTGGCCGACATCAAGAGCTACCGTGCACACCTTCACTCGCAATACGTCGACAGATGTATACAATGGGGACTGAACGAGTTATCTGAAGATCATCAAAGCGGTACTCTAACTGTTTTGGTGGACGGCCTTGATCAGGCCAAGTTTAGGTTGCCGCGATGTGCTGGACTTCGCACTGTGTCCTCCATGTTTCCCCGAAAGCTTCAAAGATATGTTTTGATCATTTGCCCGCGATATGGTATAATAGGGGGTTATTGTTGTTTGGAAGGCATGATTCAAAAAGACTAAGGGCCAACTTGGTCCGGCCAGCGTTGAAAGTTCATGGAGTTTGGGCCCAGGGAGCCTCTGGTTCTTAACTTGTCCCAGCTTCAAACCACTTTTGAGTTTTCACCCAGGTCACCATGGAAAAGGTTCAGTACCTGCAACACATTTCAAATTACACGTAGCACATCACAACTGAAACTAAGGATGGTGCTTGGACCTCTACATCCTCGACGAGTCAACAATGCACGACGGGTCGGCAATTTGCGAAATGCTTTCACTGACGCTAGAGCGGGTTCATCGCATAGCTGTTGAAACTGGAAGAAATTTTCCGAGGACAGTTTTACTGTCCTCGGATAACACTGTGAGAGAGTCGAAAAATCAAATAACCTTAATGCTGTTAGCAAACCTAACAGCGCAGTACAAATGCCGGGTCACCGGCTTGCTCAACTTAAGAAAAAGCCACACCCACGACAAACTTGATGGGCCCCTAGCTGTTGACAATGAAGTTTTCTTTTATTGCTTTGTTTGTTCCAGAATGAATAACAATAGTCTTTTATATGTTCGAATTTGGCTGGACGCAGTTTGCTTCAAAACAAGGTTATGGGGAATATTGGCAAGGAGAATATCAGCAGCTGATGATTTACAAACACCACAGGACGTGATGCAAACCATGCTCTCTGAGATGGCCCGCCCAGCAATGAGATCATGGGTAGGGCTTAACACACAGGTGAACGCGATGAAGCTAGATTGCCCGAGGTCTTGGAAAACCCATTTCACTGGACCACAACAGGTCAACTTATCAGGGGGCCTACTGGAGGATGCGACATCAAACCACTGTTTCATTTTTATGTTGCGGCGAGGTGGGGTTGTGGGAAAAGGTTCCAGAGTGTCAAGCATCAACTTAATAGTATAATGTGAAAGTTTGTGCTATGCACTGGCAATAAAATCACATTTAGTTGTTTTATGTTGTTTTGTGGTTGCCCCTGGCAGACCTTCCAGAGAATCTACAGTCGCGAATTGATGCTGGCAGCATTCGGGCAATTCCTTCTCCTAATGATTGCATTTGCTTGGTGAAACAATACATGGGGTCAGAGCAATTAGCCCAACGGCCTTTGCTAGTCCTCACAGAAGCCCGCGCTCAGAGGGTTGGACTTGTTCCCTCACAGAAGCAGCTGAACATTTCATTTATTGTTTTTTTGGGGTCTGTTATTAGATGGGGTGTAATTTCGTATGTTTTCTGACCTACCACTGGAAGAACATAATTTCAAGTGATTGTCGCAGTGGACAGGCATACCAACTCCTACAATGCTGCGTTGCGCAATCAATGCTTGGATGTTGCACGTGCTGTGGAATCTGCGTATGGTGCTGATTATTCGCGGGCCATACAGTATCTCAAGGATTTGGCCTCAAACAAGTTTTACAACCAAGGGGCATTTGGTCCTTTGCCGTGGCTTTCAACGCCAGCACCCGCACCAGGTGTGGGTGCTCCAGTGTACGATTTGCACCCAACAGTTTTAAATTCACTTGTGCCAAGTGTTGCCCTAAGAGCCCAGTTTGGCGGTAGGCGACATGACTAGTTTGTTGGGCCAACTTGAAGCCTGGTCCACGGAAAAACATGCACAGAAAGCCATCGCCTCTGAACTTACTGAGAGATTGGTACTTTGCAATTTTCTGTTAGGCATGATGTTACACCAGAAACAGCTGATAGTTAGCGAAACGGGTTTAGTTTGGACTATCCAAAAACAACAATGATGTCAACTATGTTTAGTATGTTATGGTTCATCTATGTTTAACTCCAAAAGGAAATGAGGCTCAAAGTCCCACATGGTACAGTAGTGATTTATCAAGCTGATGGACCCTTCGCCTTTGAAATGCTCGCTTTGCTGGGGAGATGGAAATTGCCCTCCTCCTTATATTTGGAACAAAGCCTCAGCGCCCAACATCCCCAACAAGAAGGGAGACCTTATCAAGGCGTTGTCCCAAACATGTGATGAGAAAACCCTCCAATCCCAGGGTAAAGAAGAGCTTCGGTACATGTTTCGCAAAGTTGTCCGCGGTGAACGCCACCCCAATGATTGCACTCACAAGATGAGTGGTATGACCAGAGATGAGTTGGAGGACAAGGTGAAAGCACATGGTTTATCTACAAGCAGCGGCATGAGTACTACTAGGGGGCTTTTGCAAACCATGCTCAGGGCCCATTGGAATGAACAATGCTCTCTGGTTTCTTCCAGTAAGGACGACATTTGGGAGATTATCGATGAGTCCCCTAGGTCAAAGGCATTCGAGAACTATCACAAGGTTGAGGGCCAAATGGTCACGGCATTGACACGGGTGTTTGACCATGTGAGCTCAAACAAAGCTGGGCCCCAAATGGAAAAGGCATCTAAGGCATACAATGATTTCATTGATGCTATGAACGATTTGGTTTCAGTTTAGGGTAATTAGCTCTAAATGCAAGAGCCTGCATATGGACCAATTAGCAATTACATGGCTGCGCGATGGAGAAAAAGTCTTTTGGATCATGTGAGCGACGGCCTTCATGGCTGATGTTGCCTGGGTAGCTTTCAATGCCAATCAATTCACTTCTCATTTCTTACTATATCCATGGGCCAAATTACAATCTACAACTCTACCAAATCAGTCCCCTCTGTTTCATCTTGGGTTTGTGCGTCTCTTTGGGGAGGAAAATAGTACACAAGCGCGCGCAAACACAAGATGAAACGGAGGTGAATTAACGAAGCCAACATCACATGTCTTTCTTGTGAAATGAAGATCATTTACAAACACAAGTATGGCTTGTGATTCCCAAGATTCCCCAAGATCTCCCAAGATTCACCAAGCAAACAAAAATGCATATGGCTTCCTGTATGTGCCATGCACATGGCTTCCTGGATCTACAAATTTGTTCCAACATGACATATACCATCCACAAAAAGGCTACAAGTCAACAACACTACCATTTTTTTGTTATGGAAATTGACCTTTCCCATCCTGCAACAAAGATTGTAATATCAATCTCCTTGCTGTCAGCGCACACTTGGCCAAGGCACAGATTGCTTCTCGACTGCAGGCAGGGATGTGGCTTTGGGCAAGCCTGCGGAACTGAAGACAAGCTTTGTTTGGAGCTATTAGAAAGCCATAGGGGAATCACAGGAGAGATCCTAAGTCATACCCTTTTTGAAACCAAAGAAAAGTCAGTTACCATTAGCCTTTCGCTTTTCGGGAACCATTTCTTTCATGGCCTGGTCTAGATTTTAGCATGACTGATAGAGCCGGCTCTGCCACAGGTGGTGTCAGAAATACAGAAGTGCACGGTGACTTCCAGGCAAGAGTGGTAATCCATGTGAGCCATACTGTCAGGTTGTTCCAGATGTCAAAGGGTTTAGACCAACCCTAATACTTATTGCCATAAACATATCTTACACAGATTTTGGTCCCAAAATCATTGTTCTTTCCAGTCCAAATAGGGAATAGGGTCAGTGCACTTAGGAATGCTTGCAGCCCAAAATCGATCCACCTGGTTGCACGTCGGGGAAGTCTTTATAATCTAGGGATTGATTAGAAACCACAGTCAATGCACCTGGGAATGATTATAGCCCAAAATCGATGCACCTGGGGATGATTATAGCCCAAGATCGATGCACCGGGGATGATTTTAGCCCAAAATCGATGCACCTGGGGATGATTATAGCCCAAAATCGATGCACCGGGGATGATTTTAGCCCAAAATCGATGCACCTGGGGATGATGATAGCCCAAAATCGATGCACCTGGGGATGATTATAGACCAAAATCGATGCACCTGGGGATGATTATAGCCCAAAAATCGATGCACCTGGGGATGATTATAGCCCAAAATCGATGCACTTGGGGATGTTTGGATTTTAAAATCGATGCACCGGGGGATGTTTGGATTTTAAAATCGATGCACCGGGGGATGTTTGGATTTTAAAATCGATGCACCAGGGGATGGTTGCAAAAAAAATCGATGCACCAGGGGGTGTTCGCCAAAAAAAATCGATGCAACATACGGGGGGGAGCGCATTGAAAATTGAAAAATCGATGCAACATACGGGGGGGAGTGCGTTGAAAATTGAGATCTTGGAATGTCTGTCACGGACCTAAAAAAATTGCATTGATCTTGGAACAGACCCCCAACATAAAAGTCAATGCACCGGACGGGGGGGAGTGCATTGAAAACCTTGCTTTACGGAGGAAGGGATCTATTTCAATTTAGGGCTCACCAAAAAAAATAAATCTCTTCATCAAAAAACCAAGGTTTTCAATGCAACGGACGGGGGGGAGTGCATTGAAAATTATGTTGAGGGCCAACATAAAAGTCAATGCACTTTTTAGGGTTGATCAGTTTACCGAATTTTTCTCTTGACTCTTGCAGCTGTTGTGGGCCAGCAGCTCCAATTCCCAAACGCTATGATGGGTCCGAGTCCCGAAAGAGGTGGCAATTCGTTTCTCGAACATGCCCGGTCCATGTGTTTT
Organism: Cladocopium goreaui; assembly: GCA_947184155.2. NCBI lineage: Eukaryota > Dinophyceae > Suessiales > Symbiodiniaceae > Cladocopium > Cladocopium goreaui. The sequence goes on from CAMXCT020003913.1 coordinate 256,962, forward strand.
GAGACCCCAGAAAAGAGTGACAAGCCACTTGTGGTTAAAGAAGATGAAACCAAGACTTCCCCTAGCGCAGCCAAAAAGCTGTGCTCCTCCAGCGAGAAGTTCTTGAAGAAGTTGAGTGGGGACACCTCAGTCATGAGGGACTCTGTGGCTTTGAATGGTAGTGGATGGCATAGGATTCCACACTTGTGACGGCTAGATTCCCACAACCATTACTATATATATCATCGACAACTGAGAAGTGAACATGTTTAAGTTTTGTAGACCCTGTAGAAATCAAATCCAAACGGACTGTATCATTGTTCTTACAAGTTGTAGCAGCCATCATTTCTAGGGGGAACCTATGTTCAGACCCTTTCCCAATAAATCCAGCAGGGGGGCCTACTATTCTGCATCCCGTATATTTACAGCTCACGCCGTGGGTTTTAGACATACAATAATCAATAAATAGTTGGGTCCAATTCCAATCCTAAGGAGATGTTGGATCACATTGGGAAGTTTGAGGAGGACCCTGCAGCTCTAGCTGGGACAAGAGCTGGCTCTCACCCGGCGGATCCAGTGGCTTTCTTCTTGGGGTCGAAGAGTGATGAAAACAACAAACTCCGCATGAAACAGTTGGAGATGTGGTATCGTGAATATCAGAACAAACGGGGATACCAGACCGTGATCTTCAAGTCGACTACTGACATAGCCATGGGCTCAGTTGTTTGGGTTTCAATATGTTTCGATGATAAAATGCTACCAAAAAATAATCTTTATACTTTACAATACAACAATTAACTACGAATTCCCCAGGTGATTGACCGCAGTATGGAAAACGATACCTTGAAGATGCCCCTGAGCGCTTTCCGGTTCCTTGGTTTCCCAGCTTGTGGGCTTCGTGTGTGTGTGTGTGCGTGGCCTGCAAAGCTACGGGCTGAAGGGAGAGGGAGGAGAGTGATGGGTAATACCAATTTGTTGCAAATATCAAACCATTGTGAAATATTTGCATCTCCTTGAAAATGTTGGTTTTCTCATCTATCCACCAGTTTTTGGGGAATTTAGGCACGGGGATGTAATTTTGGCGCTACCAAATTAGCAGGAGACAATACCATAGTAACAATCATTTGACTAATATTGAGAAGCCATTGTCCATCATCCAACCTTTGCCTGACTGGAAAGGGATTATATTCCTTTGAACCCACACCATTATGTTGTCCTTATAAAATCGGTTTCGCTTACGACTGGGGCTATAACCCATCAAGATCCCCAAATTGGGCTAACTGCTGATCCAAAATGATCTGGGTTTGACCTCTTGTGCAGCCCTTCACATCCTGAGAAATATTTTTTGAAAGTTGGGATATATGCTCCCCATGACATGTTTTTACTTCAAAATCCTTGCCCAGACTCAGAAGAAAACAATGACAAGCAATCAATGATTTTCTGCAATGGTTAGCGTGTCATTTTCCCCACAAACTATAAGCCTGCCTAAAAACAGGTTTACCGGCTGCCTGCTCCAGGTTCCAGGTGCCGACCGATGGATTGCCTGTCATTCGAGACTGGCTCACGTGTTTTGAGAGCATGGTGACCGGGTCCATTGACCTTGGTAGGGAACCTCTGTCCTGCAATGTCCGGGTCCCAGCAACCAAGATCTAATTTCCATTTCAGTTCATATTGGATCCAAAAGCTATCAGCAGATTAATTATTATATACCATTATCCCATATTATCCCGGTATAATATCCCCATTGTGTTTTCCCAAGGTGGCCTTTCCAGACAGTCCTGCGAACTGTGCACCTGTCAAGATTCAACACACTTTATTTTCAACAATTGATATTTCTATGATTTGTTTCTTGGGTGATTCCCATGTATTTTCCCTTTCAAGCACACCAAACTCCTGTTCCAAGGTTCCAAGTTTGAGCTTGATTACTGTTCTGTGGACTTGATCAAAGGATATGCAAGGGCATCTGTCATTGCGTTTGTGGTGATGGTTGCTGCAGAAATCGACCTTGACACAGATTATGACAAGGTGAAGCCATTCGAAGCTTTTTTGGACAGAGCATTCCTCTTGCCTTCGAATGTTTCCGGGCATTATTTAGAATATCATGAAAAAAAAGCTATTAGTAGATACTGCACATTTTACATTCTTAGATGGTGTTTGAACGTGCAATTTCGTTCAACAAGCCCAGGTTGTCTTCAACAAGGATTCGTCACACAGGTCGTACCTCAACTTGCAGTTGAGCTACAGAGGTTCTGAACGCCAGCCTCCTTCCTGTTTGTCTTTGGCACTGACATTTAGCGCAGTTTTGCTGGAGAAGAGCCAAAATGGAGAACACGATGCTTCCCTCAACACCGAGAGTCGCTTGAGGCTTGTCACAGACGAGTTCAATGGCCAACCTGGCATGATCCAACGTTGGCGGGTTGATGAAGATCGATTCAAAGCCTGTTTGAACCTGATCATTGGGACAACCCCAGGTGCCAGGTGCTTGATCCAGCACCACCTCAACTTTCACAAGTGGCAGCTGTCTTGCTTTACGGCTGAGCTGCTGCGATCCACGCGGTGGTTGCTGGGCGCATCGCCTCGCTATGCCAAAGATGCGGCCAAGGTGATGTTGACCGTGGACAAGGAGGTGCAAGAGCATTTCTTGCGGAACCATATTTCTTGGTTCTGTACCCAAACCAAGAAGACGAAGGTTTCAGCACGACCAAAACTGAGACCATCAGTGGCCGACTGGGACAAGTTGGTCGATTACACCTGTATCATGCAGTGTGCGCAAGCAGGCTGCCCAGACCCTCCAGCATGTTGACCCAGGGACTTTGGCCTCTGTCATGGATCAGATTCAAGATGCTTTCATGGCCAGGCCTGGGGTTGCATTTTCATTTTTTGTTGAACCCCATTTACTGGTCAGAAAAAAAATCAGAAATTACTTTATTTCGAGTTATCCCCACCATGACATCCATACGTTTTGTTACTGGCAAATCTTCTGGCATTCTATCTGACATATCTTCTGGCATTTTATCTGACATATCTTCTGGCATTCTATCTGGCATATCTTCTGGCATTCTACCTGGCATATCTTCTGCAATATGTTCTGGCATATCTTCTGGCATATCTTGTGACGTCCTATCTGGCATTCTATCTGGCAAATCTTCTGGCATTCTATCTAGCAAACATTCTGGCACCTTATCTTGCATACCCTCTGGCATTCTATCTGACATTCTATCTGAATCTGGCATACCTTCTGGCATTCTATCTGGTGTATCTTCTGGCATTCTATATTGCATATCTTCTGGCATTAACAAGATTTCCCTTGAAAGGGGTCCTCGGGGTGAATGGGGTCCTGGGCGCGCCGCGCGCGCGCGCCAAAAGAGCTTCAATTTGGAGAGATTTTTGGCGCGCGCGCGCGGTGCGCCCAGGACCCCTTTCACCGCGAGGACCGCTTTCAAAGGAAACTGTGTTCATTTTATCTGGCATATCTTCTGGCATTCTTTCTGACATGCTATCTGGCGTTCTATCCGGCATATCTTCTGGCATTCTATCTGGCCGTTGAGGTCCAGCGGTGCTCACTGAGCTCGGAGAGGGTCCCAGGTTGAGGTCCAGCGGTGCTCACTGAGCTCGGAGGGTCCCAGGTTGAGGTCCAGCGGTGCTCACTGAGCTCGGACGGTCGCAGGTTGAGGTCCAGCGGTGCTCACTGAGCTCGGAAGGTCCCAGCTTGAGGTCCAGTGGTGCCCATTGCGCTCAGACCCTTGCAGTTGAGGTCCAGCAGTACATCACTGCGTGCAGAAGTTGGCGAAGAGCTTGGCGAAGAGTTGGCAAGGCGGAAGTGGACATGGAAGTGAAGGCAGAGGTGGTGGAGGAGAAGGAGGAGGAGAAGGAGAAGAAGGAGGAGGAGGAGAAGAACAACTCTGATAAAATCTAACAACCCTTACCTGGCAGGTGGGGAAAAAAAGAGCGTCAGATAAATGTCAGGATGTTTTTTGTCAGCACCTTGGGCAGGGACTATTTCGTCGAGATCATGAGCTGCTTGGACAGTGCTCTCCCCAATTGGAGCGTGAAGCACTTGAGTCTGTGGTCAGAGTTGGTGGAACCCCAAGCCCTTGCTGTTGCCGACATCAGCCCAGAGGAAGTTGAGACATTCCAGGAAGCTACTTGCCAAGCCCAATTCCAAGAGTTGATGAGCAAAATAGCGCTTCTTTCCATCGATTTGGTATATGGTTTCATTTCTGAAATATGTTTTTCTTACAGTGGGTCCTTTTTCTCCGGTATCAAACCATTTTCACTTTGTTTTTAGGATGGACGAAGTGGCATGGGTTCGCTTCAAAGCCCAGCAGCACAAGAAGAGCGCCCGAGAGCACATTGTGGCGGTCACCCACAAGAAGGCCCAAAACACCATTGGCAATGGGAATCTTGCAATTATTGGTGCAATATTTTGACATTTTTACTTCAACATTTCTCAGGTTGTTCCTCTATTCAAAATCCCAGGTCCAAAACCCTGATTCCCCCAATAAAACTGAACCTTTAGACGTTGAAGAGTTAGCTTCATCCCGTTCTGGGCTCGCGCCCAATTCTGAATCCCAGGATCGTCGAGAAGTTCATGGAGCAGATGTGTGCCGTGAGTCTGATCCCTGACATCTCGAATGTCCCCAACTTGGAATCATGGTTCCGCCAAGCCAGTTTGGAACGGAAGGTGGGGCCGTCAACAAAAACGATTTGAGCGGGCACAAATGAATATCTTAGCATTACTATCTACTTCCCTTGAAATAAAACCCAGAAATCTTATACCAAAAACATGGGGTGGTTATTTTTATGATGTCATGATAAGTATTAGTTTAGATAGGATATGATATGGGCTAGGGGCTCACCTGACATTTCCGTCACCCACATATCCCTGCCTGAAGGTCAATGGGCTTCTTTCGACTATGGTCCTGGTGGATTTCACCAAGGTCGGGACAATTAGCACAGCAGCGCTGAACAAGCACTGCACCCTTGCCGCCAAGATTGTCAGCCGCAATCCCCTGGGCTACTTTAACCTGCATTTCAATGCATTTGAAGGTTTTCTGTAAAGCGTTTTTTGGTCTTATCCCAGCCTGCGATAAAAAAAGAAAGCTTGGTTTTTACTTCTCCTTTGCATCTGATAGCAAAGGTTCCTGTGCAGTCATCATCGCTCCGTTGCTTTTTGGAACAGCTGGTGGCCCAGGATCGAGTTTGCGGAAAGACCACAGGTTGGGGTCCAAAAAATATAATGCACACAAAAAAACTATCATAGAATCATAAAATTTATGGTCATCAAAATCGTTTGTCATGGTTTGGGATGATCAAAACGTTTTTTCTTAAGCCATTCTATACTTCGAAGGAATTAGGCTGAAACCAAGGGTTACAAGAACGAACACCTTGCAGGTTGATCGAAGACAAACTGACCTCACTGGGCCTTGCACTGCGAGACTTGAACCTGGGCATGGACCTCACAAGCTTACACCGAAATTCTGACAGACCTGCCTACTATAGGGCATGGTTATGCGTAGCAGAAACAGCATTGCCTTTGAAAGGCACCGGCCACCGCCGGAATGCGCACGACGAAGGTGTGAAAGCAGCCCAAGTGTGCGCACACAGTGCAAGCGAATTGTGGCGACTACAGGGGTTCCCTCATGACTCCTTACCAAAGGCAATGGGTGAGGCGGAGTTTCATGTCCCAAGTGCACGTGCACACCTGACCTGCAATGACGCGAGGAGGAACCTGACGGACGCGCAAGAAACAGGGCAGTGGGTCTCGGGGGAAGCCTTTTTCACCACCTTGCTGACCTCTTTGTGGAGATGATTGGTGTATGATTAGTGTGGAAGATTTTTTTGATTTTTGGGTGAAGGGTCAAAGTTTGAGATTTGTTTGATTAGTTGTTGCTGCTTTTTGGGAAGGAATTATTTTGTTACCAACCCAGGGGATGCCACCAGCAAAGCTACAGTGGTGCACACAACGGCCTATGACGGCACCTTGGAGCGTGCCTGCTTGAAGCTCGAGATTCCGGTGATGTCTGTCACTGATGTGATGATTTGCTACAACTACACCTTGCAGTCCATCATGAACTTTTTGTTGGAGGAGTGGAAGAGAGGTGCTGGGGAGATCGGGAAACGTCTTCCAAAATTCCAACCTGAACCAGGACCAGCAGAACAAGTGCCTGAGGTGGAACAGCCTACCTTCTCCGCTTGCAAGGTAGTTGATGGGCACCTGCAGATCCCACAGGAGATCAAGAACCAATGGATCACAGATCCGATTCGAGCCACTGAATGGAGAAAAACCTTGCAGGACTTTGACCGGAAATGGGGACCCCATGCGTCAGAAACTCCACAGACACCTGTGCCTTCCACACCGGCTACAACCTCCGCACCAGTCGAAGACCAACCTGACCCGTCTACGACCTCTTGGGACGATATCTATGCTGGGGAGCCAAAGAGCAAACAGGACTTGGAGGCGAAGTATGGCCCTGGTGCTCACAGTTTCAGCGTGAACAACAACGTGACAGGCATCATCGTTGAAGGGCCCAAATTGTTCTTAGTTGGAACTGCGCACGCAGAGCTGGACGACCAAGAGGGGATACTCTTTTTTGGAGCGGGAACCTGGCTCCTTGATACAAAGGCGACCGCATTTGCTGAGGACAGGGTTGTCTGGGATTTCCAATTTATACTGCGCTATATTTAATATATGTTATATTTTTTTATACAGACAATATATTTTAATTAATATATTTACAAACATATGTATATATATATGGCCCCCCATCCTAAACTGTGTTTTAATATTTGGTGACACATCTGGAGAGTCCTTTCCACTTCAAACTGGGAAGATTTTTCAGGAGAACCCGGGTCGAGGCTTCAACTTTGAGCTTCGGGATGATCAGGAGACAGTGGTTGTGGAGGCAGTGGTTGATGTCAAAAATCCAAGAACATCACACAATGAGCTCATTTTGTTCAATCCTGCTCAAACCTGAAAACCCTTTGTTTCTATAGAATCAGAACTTTTTCAATAGTGGTTTAGTAGCCTTCAGGATGCTGACGGACATGACCAACCACCTGCAACACTGCGGGATTGTTGGATTCAACTCGAGCAATCCGGCATTGTCGACTTTGAGCTGGCTGGACACAGTATCATCAGGCCAGCAAGTGTTTGCCAGGGATCTGAGGAGCATGACCGGTTCTTCACCAACATAAGTATTTTTATACGATAGCTTCTTTTCCCCAAAACTTTATTGTTAACAACATATTTTGACCACAATTTTCTTTCCTGGTTTTTCCAACCAAAGGGTTGTGGTTTTTACCTTCCAAGGTTCGAGCTGTCTGTCAAGGAGGGCACCACAATGCTGTGGAAAGCAGCCAATGTTCAGCTCAGAAACGTCAAGGCCAAGAACGTTGGGAGCTATTTCTCTGCTTCCCAGATTGAGGCATCGGAAGCGATGTGCAAGGACAGGGGTTTTGAAAAACAGAAACATAACATGTTTCAATGTGTCAACAGCATGGTTGCTTTGCCTGGAACCTCAATATCCTAAATAGCCCAATGGTATTTCACACTTCAGTTTGGACATCCATTTTTCCCTGAGGTGTGGAGGTTGCGTGTGTACAAAGCCGAAAAGGTAGTTGGGGCCGCTAAGCCCATCCTTTTTCTCGTGAAGAAGCTGGTGTTGGAATCAGGGCAATGCCAGCGGGTGTTGTGAGCAGCATATTGTTTACCAACTTTTAGGTGACAAGTCAAATCAATACCCACCACATCTGGTAGCTTGGGGGAAGTTCAACTTTGCTATATAATATATGTCAAGCTGCTTGCACAGAAATGGGGTTCCGGGGATTGTCTGCAGACCCACTTGGAACCAGCTGAACATGTAACCCAAGTGCCCAGCACTCTATTCGATAATATAAATGTTCGAACTTTGAACCAAAACTTTGTTGCTTAACGCTTCTTTGGTTGGTGGCCAAATGGGTCATAGACACTCCCCTCAAGTTCACTTATGTGGACCATGGTGGCTAGGGAATGTTTCCTGCGGGAATCTCCAAACCTGCAGTCATCCCTCCCAAGGCGGAGTCCTGAGTGAAGTCTCGATGGCCCAGCGCCTTATGCTCCGCACTCCTGGGACCAAAGTGGATGAGAATCATCTGTCTATCAAGCTGATGGAGGTTGCCAAAGATGTTGAAACAAAAGGTTGAAGGTATATCGAGGCATTGACAAAAAGATCGATGTTTTATCACAACTTACTAGCCTTTAGCCTGCAGCCATTGACATTCCGCCATTGTGCCCCTTTTTGGTTTCTTTGGCTTTATCGGCCATGGATCAGCATGAGCTGATTGATGTGGATTCCCAAGACGTTGATTTCAGTGAGCCTACGCCTGATACCTCGTCAGGCCTGAAATTTCATATGATTGAGGCCAACACTCCGGCCTTTCACCTACTAGATGAAAATGCGTGGAACCCAAGTGTGGAGGGTAGAAGGCCTAAGATGGCTCAACCTGTTGAACCAACGACGCCCTGCAGGACTGGGATTTGTGAAAGGGGTTTGGGACCAGGCCCACAAACAAACAATAATTAACAACTAATAACATTGGGATGGCTCGATGACCCTTACAACCAAGAACTAACGTAAGTATGAGCGGCACTGCACTAAATACTCACTATACATCGCTATATCATGTGATTAAATTTAGTTGATCCAATATTATTCCACATCTAACAGTTTATGTAATGCCAACAAAATCCAACAAAAACAATATCTCTATTTTATATCATATGACTCATATGACCTTTGTGACAACCATAATGTAATGTGGTGCTTTTTGAATGTTTAATCAAAAAAATATGTGGTCAAAACCTGATACATGGGGTCCCTATTCATGGGTTGGAAACTACCCCTCAGTGTGGACAATGTACCCACGGTTTGATCATGCCACCTATGTACAAGCTATGGTAGTATAACGTATGTATTAACAACATGCGCTAAGAAGCTGCATACTGTATTTGATGGATATAGATACGATATTGATACGATACCCACACAATATGATATCATATGACTTCTGACTGAGTTCTCCCTGACTCCTGGAGGAAGGAACTTCGACGCCTACAAGCCCTTCATTCCTCCTCGTTTGATGCCGTGGCCCCACGTGCTGCGAAAAGCAAGGCAGCCCCCAATGCGACATGCCGCGCCCTTTTCCCTGACCTCCCGCCGGACTTTGGTCAGACAGACCTTCCAGATTCTCAAGAGACTTTGATGCTTCCAGGGGGCTTCGAGTTGGATAGAGACTTTTTGGAGCCTGACGTACCTGAGCCAGAGTTGGCTTCCACCTTGCCCGACAGTCAGTCTGAAAGGACCACACCATCCACAGCCATGATCAACCACTTGATGACCAACGAAGAGACTTCCCTGGCCCCGGACCTCGCTCACAGCCTTGAGAAGAAAAAGCAGGAGAAGAAGCAGACCAGCACCATGACTGGAGATTGCCATACTCCTGGTGATCCCCACCCCCGCAAGCTCTTCGATGATGATGATGTGGACATGGAGGCAGGAGCACAGACGATTGAAGATGAGGACATGGAGAAGATGGACAGTGACGATCACGCTGACAAGAAGGAGGAGACCAACGGTGAGGGTGGCAACAGCCAGGTTGCCAAGGATGAGGAGACCAACGGTGACAAGGAGACCAATGGTGACAAGGAGACCAACGGCGACAAGGAGACCAACAGTGACAACGAGACCAACGGTGACAAGGAGACCAACAGTGAGGGGGGCACCAGCCAGGTTGCCAAGGACGAGGGTGACAATGGCAAGACTGAGAATGGTGAGTGTGTTCGTGCCGGGGGTCCTGTTGTCCATCCCGCTCCCAAACGTCAGCCTCGCAAGAAACAAACGCCGGAGGAGAAAAAAGCGGTTCACCGCAGGGCATGTGACCGATGGCATGAAAAGTGGCTGAGCAAGGGTGTTTTGCGAGTACCTGCAGACAAAAAAACGGCCTCCCCCAAGAAGGACCACAAGGAGGAGATCCAGAAGAAGACCCAGAAGAAGATCCAGAAGGAGCCAGCGGTTACCCGCAGAACCAGCACCCGCCAGCCCAAGAAGTTGCCAAAGGAAATCTCTGAGGCCTTGGTCCTCGACAACATGGAGCACCTGGTTCCTGACACCAATGACTTGAGGATCACCAAGGGCGCCTTCATAAAGGCCTATGTGGACATGCTCACCCAGAAAGAGAATGAGGGCATCAGCAATGGCTCTTCCGGCGACACAGTGATGATGACCAAGGGTGAGAAGCACAAGAAGGGGACTGAGATGTGGATGTCTTCAGCGCTGAGGGGGGTCTTAATGAGTGGCAAGGACAAAGGGTTCGCTGCCATCCCCTGTAGCCTTCTGCTGCCTTAGATGAAATTCTAAGGTGATGGTATACGTGTGATCCCTTAGAAGAACTTCTGAGGTGATTCCTATAGTAAGATCTCATGACCAATCCCGACGTTGGATGGAGCTGGGGGTAACAGCTTCTTCAAAACCGCTTGGAAAAGTTACAGCAGCTGAGCTTTTGCCCCCTTTGTCAATTCTTCCCAGTAACCAATTGATCTTTAGTTTTTTTCCAATAACCAGTCTGTCCTTCGCCAGGCTCGCTGTGAAGCTGCAGCAGCCGCGGCAGTGGCAGCGGCGGTGGTTGGCCACCGTGGTCAGGGGTGAAAAATGATGATGATGATGATGATGGTGGTGGCGGTGGTGATGATGATTATCATGATGATGATTATTATTATTTGGGAGTTGGGTCACCTGATGATGATGATGATGATGATGCTGATGATGCTGATTGATTAAGATAGTGATGATGGATGTAATCCCAGGACCACTTGACTTGAATTTGGATTCACTTACCTTGAATTTAACATTTAGGTAGATTAGATTAGATTAGATTAGGTAGATTGGATTAGATTAGATAGACTAGATTAGATTAGATAGAATAGATTAGGTTAGATTAGATTAGATAGATTAGATATGATTAGATTAGATAGATTAGATCAGATTAGATTAGATTAGATAGATTGGATAGACAGAGTAGATTAGATTAGATTAGATTAGGTTAGCTCTAGATTAGATAAGATCGGTCCTGGGGAAGTTAAGTCTTCAGAGTCGGTTTCGGGTTTCGGGTTTCGGGTTTCGGGTTTCGGTCGGTCCTGGGGAAGTTAAGTCTTCAGAGTCGGTTTCGGGTTTCGGGTTTCGGGTTTCGCTGGTCGAAACCAACTCTGCAGACCTCTCTCCGGATCACGTCTCATCAAAAATCAACCATGAAAGGGGTTGTGGCAGCTCCCAGAAAAGTAAAATGCAAACAACATACATGCAAACTTGAGCTTAGTTGCATCGTTTTTGGGGGTGGCTATATATGACAAATTTTCCAGAAAATGGGGCATACCACCACTTAGATAACCCACTACAAATCTCTACAAATGGTGATGTGAACCGACCTTTGACGCGGGCCACCTTAACAACCTTTGTTCAATGAATAAATGAATGTTCCTATTTATATATATATTGTAATTGTATATATTTGATTATAGATATTCTTAGATATAAATGCCACTATATACTATCCAACTAGTTTAACTATTCCAAAACATAAACGGTCAAACCAATCAACCATGCGCATGCCACGCTAAGTATGTCATGAAACTATTTTGAACTTCGCTGTAGCAACACTACTGACCGGGCCCTTCAACACCAGCGAGGTTGTGGCAATGGCACCGAGAACCATGCCCTGTGGACCACGAGCCAAGAAATCTTGGGCGATGACAACGAACCCACGGTGATCCAGGTCTTAGGTGCCATCGGGGAGTCCTACTGCAAGTGCAAGGCGCCGGCATTGGGCGATTCTTCCATTTGTTGTAATGGAGATGTAATGGGGGTCGTCTATAATAAGCTCACACTGGGGATCAACAGGGGGATGTTTTTCACCATATAACTTGATGGCAGTGACGGTTGGTATTGGATCTGGATAGTCCGGATAGGTTTGATCACGACCTAACTGCTAGGTCACTGGAATGATGATTCATAGGGTGACTATCCCCATATGATGAACATGATGGAGGAGGATACACTGTAACCAAGAATTCTAGGTAAACCAGGCGTGGATGGGCATGCTGGTTTTACCAACAGTCCACTGGTTTCAGGGACAAGTGGATGGGGATTTGATCATCGGTAGAGTGCCGGTAAAGCAACTGGTGATTTGGTGACTCGGGTCATATGGGGATCCATCATCGGAAGCTCAGGTGAAGCCAAATAATTTGGGGCAGTGCCTTCAGAGGGAAATCTGCAGTCTGTTTTAAGGGATTCCCTATGATTCCCTGATTACTTAGTTGATGGCGGTTCTTTGCAGTGCTCAACTATGGGCTGCCTTCATCGCCCCATGACTTGCACCAATTGTCAAAATATTGTCTCTAAGAACAGCGCGCAATCCTTCAAAATCATGTAGATATATGGGCGCCCACAAATTCTAAATCATAAGTGCAGGGTCCATATCAAAATTTCCCCAAAGATGTTGTAGATGGTTAAATCATGTGAATTCCTAGTAATTGGCTTTAGAGCCCCCATTGAATAGACATGTGTAGTAATTCCGTCCTGATGCTAAATACCCCCCAACAAAAACATCCTGGTTTAGTATTGGATTGGATCTATTTATTTTGGGGGCCCAACATTGGTGGTATTTAATTTGATTTGGGGATGTATTGAAAACTATGATCGAGGGATGGGATATAATAGGATGAATATTTGCCCCAATAATATATATATATATATATATATATTTAGATCATGTTAACATTATTTTTAATAAGATTAATACAATTGTTTTAATTTTTAACCAGGCCAAAAAAAGAGCAATCGTGTAAACATTATATGCATGTCTATATTATATATATATATTTATTAGACACATGTATGTATGTATATATATATATATATCAACACATACAATATATGCATCTCCGTGTGTATGTATATAGTGTCAGGTTTTATTCCCGCTCTGGATCTAAATACTCCCAGAGAGGGTACTTAGGCCGAAAGAGAAAAAACATATTCCAAACATAGCCAAAGACCTTGTCAGAAGGTGCAGCTGGACCCGTAGGGATTGATATTTTCCTCCAATCTTTGCCAGGCAGGCAGTTTCCTGTGGCAGAACCGCTGTGAAGTTTGCATCGAGGGGGCCAACTGCCCAGGCTGACTTATAACGTTCGTTGCAAGAGTAGTTTCCAGTTTAAATTTGCGAATTTCACAGTCGAGCTGTTAATTTTCTCGGGGGAATTAGGGATACTATCATATAATATCTACATTTCATCGGTTTCAAGATGTGAATCGAAGGGTAAGTCTAGATGGTTTTGAGACTCCATGGTCCTGGGGCATCAGTCATGGGTCGCTCAACACTTTGAATGGAAATCGTTCCAATCATAAATACAGCCAACATTTACCGTAATGGAGAGTAGTATTCGAGGCATTTCTATTTTTGGTAAATTGAGCTGGGGCATGCTGGGGCATGGAAAAACGATAATACACTCTTCAAACGGTAACATTTGCTTATGTTTGTTCTTGGTCGTCAGTCATCCTTTGTTTTACGTCGCAGGTTATGTGATGCCTTTATGTAGGCATTCAATAGCATTCACCATCTGTTTGAGAGATAGGAAAACGGCAAAATCCTATTTTGAACAGGTGGTACCTGGTGATGTGCATTGCTGTGTGGTGATGGTCTGTTTATGCTGCTGTTCGCGCTGCATTCTGAGTAAATTTCAAGTACTGTACGGCCACTTAATATCAGTTTTTTGCCTCAACTCTTGCTGGTGACAACGGACCATGCTGGAGAAAGGAAAGAACAAGGTCTTGCCTTGCGGCAGGAACAGTGTGGGTGCTCTAGATTCCGCTCTTTCCTCTATTCCTTTTGGGTCTATGCTTTTCGTTTTCCGCGGCAGCCTCAAGCTTTGTTCAAGACAGCATTAAGAATTGTCAAAAGAAGGGTTTCCCAGAATCAGCATTGTTTTGCAGATTTGTTTGATACATACAACCCGGTGTCCCAAACGATGGCCCGAACGATAACGAAACGATAACCAAAAAATCACATAATCCCTATCGGCCAGACGCTGGCCCATTGCTCGCTGAAAAACTGTTTTTCTTGGTGCACGTTGCTCGTCCAAGATGGGCAACAAGCAAGCGCAAGACATGGCAGGGCTCAGATGTTTCCTGAATGAGTTGTTGGAACTGATTTGAAAACAGAGCTTTCGTGCGAGACTTCTCTCAAAAACTGAAAGTGGAAGATGCGAAAATGAAGTTTTCGTGCGAGACTTCCCTAAAAATTGCACGTGGAAGATGTGAAAAGAAGCTTTCGTGTGAGACTTCCCTCAAAAACTGAAATGGAAGATGTGAAAACGAAGCTTTCGTCAGTTGTGGTGGTTGTGATAGTGGTGGTGGTGGTGACATTGGTGGGTGATCGTGGTGGTTGTGGTGGTGGTTGTGGTGGTGGTGGTGGTGGCGGCAGTTCTTTGGGGAAAATGAATGTTTGAGAATTTCGCTTGATTGTGGTGCATTTGAACGTGTCGGGTTTTATCTCATCCCTTGCTGGAAACCCATCAGAATACAATGGAATATACGTGGAATACGAACATGGTTTCCCAAAACTTGAAAAACGATAATGCATTCAATTTTTGATGACTTGGAGCTATATATTAAATATTGACTGTGGTCCATATAGATATTTAGATATATAGATGTATATAGATATATAAGTATATTCAGATATGCATACATTCATGCATACATACATACATGCATACATGCATACATACATACATACATACATACATACATACATACATACATACATATGCATTTGTATGTGCAATTTATATTTAAATATATATATATAGAGAGAGAGAGAAAGAAAGATTCTCTCTTTGAATCTGAGATTGGCCGTGAACCCTGTTCATCGGCCCTGGGAAAAATCGAAATCAAGTGCAGAGCACAGTGCAGGCACCTTGAAGGATGAAGACTGGAACCACGCGAACCCCGTCGTATCTTCTGGTCGTATCTTCTAGAAACCAAACTCGAAGTTTAGATCGGATTTGGTGATGAAATCCACCGGTTGAAGAATGTTGAACCCAATAGATATATTCATAGATAGATAGATACATCTCACATACCAATGAACCATGTGTTGGCAGGAAACAACCGCCTTGCCTTGATGCCTGGCTTCTTCTCCACTGAGGAAGAGCCAGGAGCTTAAGCCGTGACTGGAGCTCCTAAAGATCAATGGCTAGAAGGGGAAATTTTCTTGGATTTGAGCCAGAAACGTGGAGGATTTCATGAGATTTAAGCAACACAAATGGGATAAAATGGATGATTTTGGACTTAAACATATGCTAGGAGACTCTTCAATTGTAATTGCGATTTAGCGTTTCTTTGTTCGATTATGAAGGAGTGAACCAACGAACAAAACAAAGTGACGTGGCCAAGAGAAAATGAACACAGATAAGCAACAACCGTGACTTGAGGATTTAAAGACATAGATAAATACAAATATTGTATATATCAATGCATGACTGTATCTCTATATATATATATGTATTCTACATTGTTGTTTTTGTGCGGTATGTGTACCTGGACCCTCTTCAGATTTCCACACCAATGCCAACATCGATCAATTTTGCCAAATAACAATTCTTGAACTGTTATTTTCACTCCAGAACGCTTTTGGTATGTACCAGTTATCTTTCCATCCATCCATCCACCTATCCATGCATGCATCCATCCGTCCATCCATACATACATCCATCCATCCATACATACAAACATAAATAAATACAAGCATGCATACACACACACATACATACATACATACATATATATATATATATATCCATCCATCTCCATCCATCTCCATCCATCTCCATCCATCTCCATCCATCTCCATCCATCTCCATCCATCTCCATCCATCTCCATCCATCTCCATCCATCTCCATCCATCTCCATCCATCTCCATCCATCCCCATCCATCCCCATCCATCCCCATCCATCCCCATCCATCCCCATCCATCCCCATCCATCCCCATCCATCCCCATCCATCCCCATCCATCCCCATCCATCCATCTCCATCCATCTCCATCCATCTCCATCCATCTCCATCCATCTCCATCCATCTCCATCCATCTCCATCCATCTCCATCCATCTCCATCCATCCCCACCCATCTCCATCCACCTCCATCCATCTCCATCCATCTCCATCCATCTCCATCCATCTCCATCCATCTCCATCCATCTCCATCCATCTCCATCCATCTCCATCCATCTCCATCCATCTCCATACATCTCCATCCATCTCCATCCATCTCCATCCATCTCCATCCATCTCCATCCATCTCCATCCATCTCCATCCATCTCCATCCATCTCCATCCATCTCCACCCATCTCCATCCATCTCCATCCATCTCCATCCATCTCCATCCATCTTCATCCATCTCCATCCATCTCCATCCATCTCCATCCATCTCCATCCATCTCCATCCATCTCCATCCATCTCCATCCATCTCCATCCATCTCCACCCATCTCCATCTCCATCCATCTCCATCCATCTCCATCCATCTCCATCCATCTCCATCCATCTCCATCCATCTCCATCCATCTCCATCCATCTCCATCCCTCTCCATCCATCTCCATCCATCTCCATCCATCTCCATCCATCTCCATCCATCTCCATCCATCTCCATCCATCTCCATCCATCTCCATCCATCTCCATCCATCTCCACCCATCTCCATCCATCTCCATCCATCTCCATCCATCTCCATCCATCTCCATCCATCTCCATCCATCTCCATCCATCTCCATCCATCTCCATCCATCTCCATCCATCTCCATCCATCTCCATCCATCCATCCATCTCCATCCATCTCCATCCATCTCCATCCATCTCCATCCATCTCCATCCATCTCCATCCATCCCCATCCATCTCCATCCATCTCCATCCATCCCCATCCATCCATCTCCATCCATCTCCATCCATCTCCATCCATCTCCATCCATCTCCATCCATCTCCATCCATCTCCATCCATCTCCATCCATCTCCATCCATCTCCATCCAT
Source organism: Cladocopium goreaui (assembly GCA_947184155.2). Classification (NCBI taxonomy): domain Eukaryota; class Dinophyceae; order Suessiales; family Symbiodiniaceae; genus Cladocopium; species Cladocopium goreaui. The sequence goes on from CAMXCT020003913.1 coordinate 274,062, forward strand.
CTCCATCATCATCCATCTCCATCCATCTCTCCATCCATCCATCCATCTCCATCCATCTCCATCTCCATCCATCTCCATCCATCTCCATCCATCTCCATCCATCTCCATCCATCTCCATCCATCTCCATCCATCTCCATCCATCTCCATCCATCTCCATCCATCTCCATCCATCTCCATCCATCTCCATCCATCTCCATCCATCTCCATCCATATCCATCCATCTCCATCCATCTCCATCCATCTCCATCCATCTCCATCCATCTCCATCCATCTCCATCTCCATCTCCATCTCCATCTCCATCTCCATCTCCATCTCCATCCATCCATCCATACACATGTGCACACATACATTACATTATTACATTGCATTGCGAATGCGAAAACCAGTAAACAATCCGATTTTACCCAATAACAAACCCGATTTTACCGTATTTTACCCTTTGGGGTCTTTGGGAGGCATTGAAAGCATTTAAAAAACACATACGAAATTCGAAAAAAAACATTCTATGTGAGTTTGCCACATTGAAGTATTACCGAATTCGGAACCATCATGGCCAAAGGCTGCCATGCTGTGCCAGGAGTGATCTTCCGCTGCCACAATGAGATGTTTTGCCCTGGTGGTCCTGCAGGAAGTTGCGCGGAGGGCCGTGATGTGGGAAGCGTGGCATGCTTTCACTGCGAGCAGGGCAAGAAAGAGCTGAACCTCGGCCGTTTTGAGCGACAGGATCAATGGATAGTATGTATCTATGAATCTTGTGCCAGTCATTATTTGCTCAGGGAACCTGAGGGTATCTGGTAATTACTGTAAGCAATTATTGGACTAGTGCAAGTGTTCAAAAGCTTCGAAAATTTCGCATGTTTCGCTGGCAGAAATCCAGGTGAAAGTCTGAAAAGTTTCGGTCGGCTTTCAGAAACTGAATTCTATGTCCGTGAAAGATGTCATATAGAAATGAGGTCATTTGCGTTTTGGGTGTGTCTTGTGGTTTGAGCTGAAGTATACATTATATATTTGGCCATGTGAATTTCGATGGGGCAAATCAAATACCCTCTGGTAATTTAACATAGCTATTGAAAATCACAATTTTCAATGGGAAAATCCACTATAAATGGGCCATGTTCAATAGCTATGTTAGTTTACCAGAGGGTAGTTTGCAAATTATTTTCCCTGATGTTGGAATTGACCAGTTGCGCTGGACATCTCAGAGAACGACCTCCCAACGGCAATGGTTGCTGTGATGCTGCTGGCCCCATGAAAACAGATCCACCACTACTATTAGACGTGCTTCACAGGAGTGCTGATCGAAGGAAGAACTTACAGATGGTTACAATAATCTTACATGGCAATGGACTATTAGACAGCATGTTCATCCAGTTGTGCCGAGATGGTTATCCCATCAATGAAAAACACAATAAAACACAGCTTTCCTATTGCCATATTCCATGAGAGTATGTTTCGAGGCTCCAGCCGTTGAATTCCGGCCAAACAAAGCGGGCACCCTCAGGAACGATGGAACATGCAAGGCGTGTGGTGCAGGCCGCATTGCTGGAATCCAAGCGGGCACCTGAAACCCCAAAACCATCCCAAATTGTACCCAAACCTACTATTAGCGGTGATTTCAAACCATATATAGTGGATCTTTACAGAATTTGAGTCTTACCATGATACCATGATAGTGATCTTGGGGTTCCCGGATGTTCCCGGTAGCGACATGGTCATGTTTTTGTAGATGTTCTGCAGGAGACGACCAGGTAGTATGTAAACCAACAAAACACGGGTTTTAACCATAAAAAAAAATGGACTAGTAGGTGTTCGAGTGCCATGTTGATGAGCACATGCAGGCGGGTTGAGACCGCCAAACAATTATTTTTCAAGTAATGTATTTTGGTGTGTGTGTGTTTGTGTGCGTGATAGCCATCCTATGATAGCCTATGCATAGCATCACATTTGCAGCTATGGCTCCTCTATCTATAAGTACCCCCAGGCCGGGTGTGCCGCCCGAAGATTTATCATGCGACCAACTCTGTAGGCTTTATATTGGGTTTGTTTCCGGTTTGTTCAGGGTTTGTTTAAGGTTTATTTTGGTTTTCATTTGGTTGTGTGTTTTTTAAACACGATTTGAAGAAGTTTTAACTTTCAAGGCATACTTAGGGTTTCATGTTAGATTTAATTAGGTTTTAGGATTTAGGGTTTAAGGTTTTGTGTAGTTTTGGAAACAAATCTCGTCAGCCAAGTTGCAAGTTGGCCGACATCCCAGAATGCATAAAACACTGGCCCTTCACAGTCAAAATGCACTTCCCCGGGCAGCACATTTGTCTGGCCGTACAATTACTAGGCCAGCTGTGAAGAACAGGGGTGCAATTTGACAATCAAATATGGCAATGTAATGATATGAAGATGTGGTAAACCCACCATTGACGACATTAATATGTATATATATATATATCCACTATGTGTTATCAATATGTCATATCTGACAATATATACCCAGTTTATACCATTTCTTAACAATATATATCTAGTGATGGTTTTAGTATTTCGGTTGGTTTCAATGACTTAGTTTCATCCTTCCTGGCTTGATGATCCCAAATGAGATCACTGAGCGAAGCCGCCATGTCCATGTTTCACTGACATCAAGTGTCAAGGCTTCAGGTTGGTCAAGCCATATGTTTCATGGTTTAATTGATGATCGATCCCCAGTTATCAATCCCCTAAGTCTGATAACATTGATAACATTGATAATATCCCCATTCATGAGCATTGTCAATATCAGTTGGTAATCAATTCACCTTATTGCACCTTCTGGTTGCATAAATATGACCACAAAGATGCTGTCGAAGTTGTTGGTGGGCAATGCGCGTCGACATGCTGTCCTTATTGATGGTATGAGGTCTGTGATTTGGTATGCATTGTTCATTTGCAAGTTCTATAAATTGGGATGCATTGTGTGCCATAAGCCCTGTTGCTGAAAGGCATGTCATAAACATAGCTATTGAAAATGGTCATAGACATTGCTCATTTGCCCACTATATATATAGCTATTAGTCGACCAGAGGTTCATTAATTGAAAGCAATTCCCAATGTTGTTTTCACCAAGGGGACTATTGGCTTCTGTTCGTCATCGGCCTCGGCGTAGTCATCGCTGTGGTGGCTCTGTATCAATTCCTCATCATGGAGCGAGGTGACTCACCGCGAAAGTGTACGACGCGTACGCCGCGTACCCGGTGTCATCAAACATGGCCGGTAAGTCCCCGAAGTAAATTGAGTCACTGGCCTATGTAGGGGGAATATCCCGAGAAAATATGGCCTTATAATGCCTTGTATGGTACAGTACCTCCATTTTAGGATCCTGAAATTCCCATTGATTGAGGTTTATAGCTGGAACAATCATCTGGGGGATGTTCCAGTCGGGCATGTTTGATTAGTTGAGCTGGTCAACTGGAGAGGAAAAAAACGCCATGCGCGAAGAGTTTCTTTGACATACTCTTTTGGATTGGATTCGGTTGCAATTATATGATATTACATGTATAATTATGTAGATGGAATTGCCATGTCTTCCGTCCACATTTTAAGTTTGTAGCACGGGATCAACAAACCAGCAAGGAAAAAAACTAAGTCAATTGGTGAAGAAGTGCAGACACACACACATATATATATATTTATATATATCAGACATAATAAAATCACTTGATCTTCATGATCACAAATTTTGGTTTCATATTGATCTCACAACAACCAAAGCTACTCAAAACGGTGCAAAAAGTCGGACGTGTCACGTCAGCATAGTTAGTGTTAGAGATATTCACCCCTCTGTTGGTTAGATGGGCTTACCCGTTATCTGTTGGGTTTTTTCCGGTAAACCCCCGATGTCTACCCCCAAAAGTACTGATTGACATTTATGATGTGACGTATCTTGTCGTATTTGTTTGTTAAATCATGGCTTGACGTATATCTTTTTGAGGACAATGGTGAGGCAAAGCAGTGAATGAGATTTGGGGTACCCAGACTGCCAGACATTTATGGAAAATTCCATGGGAAATTGCATTTTTTTTGGTGATGGTTACTGGCAGTAACTGGTTGGTGGTTTGGAACAAGAATGTTATGACTTTCTATATATTGGGAATGTTATCATCCCAACTGACGAACTCATATTTTTCAGAGAGGTGGCTCAACCACCAATCAGATCATATAGTATATATAGTTTCTGTATGTCTCTGTGTAAATGCGTGTTTTTTGCTCAAATGGGCCATGATCAATAGTTGATTTTTTCATAAAGGATGCTCATCCAGCTATGCAAACGGTCTTGCATCTTGCATGGTGGGATGACCCCCTTTGAGGTAAACAACCCACACAGTTCCTCATCGTGATCTTGGGATTGACGCAGCTTGGACGTCACCCTCTTTGCATGCCATTCTCCCGAATTCTCGCAACTTCTCGTTCACCTAGACGGTATCACCCCAGCATACGGAATTCCACAATTCTTGACTGGTGACGTTTGGTGACATTTGGTGACATGTGGTGACATTTGGTGACATGCAAAGTTTCCCAATATGTATATATATAATATATATATATAGTATGATATAATTATGTAAAGCACCGTGGTTGGTCACATCATGGTTTACTCTTCTACCCTTACAAGTCTTGGATGTTTTTTGAGCTGTACTGTAGCCATTTGGCCATTGGTTACGTCCCCATTTCCAAAGGTGATTGTGGGAAGTGATGGCCTTTGCAGGGACATTATGAAGCTTTATGGAGATCTCTGAGATACCGTTTGTACACATTTGTTTGGCAAGTGAATTGGTTTCTGTTCTGCCAAAATAGTGCCACATCGACTTTCCAGCAAACAATTACGGTTTCTTTTCAGAATACCTAAATTACTGCAATGTCAAACCCAGATTCATAAACCCTGGTTGATGAGGGGTGCTGCTACAATGGTTCCAATCAAACAGTCCAGGGCTTAACTTTCGTTGAAATTCGTATCCATTTGGTGGAGTCTCCGGCTCCCATTTGTTGGTCATGAACCATCCCTATTTGATGTGTTTTTTTAGGCCAGGGCCATGCCCTGGAAAATCCCAGGCAGATGTTGACACTGTTTCAGATGTTGGCGGTGGTGGGACGTTTCGAAATCAATTGGCGGGAGCCCTTCTCTTCGATGTTGGAAGCTTGCCTCTGCTCATAGCGATGTAAATGGATGTTCATTTGAGCGACGGAATTATGGGAGTCGTGGACCTAAATGGCGCCACAGTTATGTTGGGGTTATATCCCAACTTATGGGGGTTTATACATGTAATTATTTACTATGGATATAGCCTTGTATAACCTTAACTGCACCTCCAAGTAGTGATTGGGACTACCCACTTCGGACACATGATCACATGATCCAGGGTTGTTATATAACTCTTATAGAACCACTTGCTAAGTGGGATGATCACCAGTTTCAGACACACCCACATAATCTACCATATCCATCCATCCATTCAGATCCAGGGTTCTGTTGGATGTGTGTTGGGTATGACTGGGCGGTTGGCTTTGCGAAATTGTAATATAATCCCTTTAATGGTTATCCATCAACGGCTACAATGGCTACAAAGTCACGTTGAGTATTGGATCTATTGGGTACCTCTAGGGACTGGCAGGGACTGCCGTGGTAGCATTAATCAAAATGCTTGACATATGTTACATATGTTACATGTTTGACATTGTTCTGTCACCTTGAAGACTTGAAGCCACTAAAATGAAGAATCCCTCGAACAGGTTTTCTCAAATCCCATGCCAGTGCTTTCTCAGGGGGCATGAACATAGTTGGTACCAACAGGGCGAATGAACCAATGCATTTCATGGGCGTGTGAGTGCAAGTGAGGTGCTTTTCACCATTGCCTTGCTTTAAAAACCTAAAAATCAATGAGTGGCATATGGCTTGGATACCATTGGAATACCATTGGAATACAATTGGAATACCCAAACAATCTTCAATTGGGTCTTGTGACATTTGGCTTGCATTTCCTGATGTAAGAGAGACTCATTCATAGAATACCAGGGATTTTGCGGTGTCCGATTACCAATCAAATGTTTCCGCAACCTCATATCATACCAAGCCCGGATGTGTCAACGCCCACCTAAACAAAATCCAGCCCAGCCAATCACCATTGGTTGGGGTGAAGTCCCACATTTGGGCGAAATCATCCCCCAGTCATCACCATTCCCAGTCATGGGCGGTAAAAGTCATGGGCGGTAAAAATGGCATTGTTTTACCCACATTCATACTTCTAGATACCCTCTGGTAAACTAACAAAACTATGGGACATCACCATGTTCAGTGGGTAAATCAACTATTTCGAGCTGGCCATGTTCTCCACAACCCACATTCCGGGAAAACCATCCTAGGTGATCATGGACATCATCAGCTTTGACTTGGAGATGCTCAACTTCGGCTGCGCAGCCTCGATGGGTCCTGTCGTCACCTTCTTGTCGCTCGGCGGAGGGGCGCAACCAAGATCTGCCAACAGAATGGAGGAAACGTCGTAATTTCAAACAATAACCAATTTAAACCAATATATACATATGCAGGTAGCAATGGCAGCGCCCTTCCTATTTGTTTCTGGCAACAGGGGGGCCTGAGCCCAGATGTACCGAATGTGAGTACTTTGGGATAATAGAGTTCGTGTTAAACTCGCATGCCCCGGACTCCCCCTAGTGAGAACCTGACCGAGTAGAGGATCCAAAAAGAAACCAAAACGCCACGCCGACATGTTACCCCCTTAGATTCACTCCAGCACATTTAAGCCATTTCGAATCCTACGTTTTCCCGAAAACATGTTGACATCATGAACAATTCTCCAGTGTTGTCCCAACTGAATAAACTTGCTCATTTGGATATCCTCATCTTTCTTGGTCAAGGTATTGGCCAACATCGCTTGTGAGCTGACCCACCTCACTTTGAGTCCCGTCCTGTTTTGTGATTCTTTCACAGTCAGCATTTCTAAGTCGACCCTCCTTTCTTTACCTTTTGGGGTGATATAAGGCTTGTCCAAGTGGTCATAGGCATTTCGTGAGTCCGTGATCATGACCCCACCAACCTTAGCCACATGTGTGTCAATATCATGAAGGTCCGGCATGTGTCCCATGATTTCTGACCACTGAAACCGCAACAAATACAAGATGTCCTCGCCGTCCACCATCGCTCTTGCTTCTGCCGATCCCGGTGACCTACAGACCCTGTCTATTTTACCACTTTGCCAAAACCAAGGAGAAACACGATCAACTTCACCCATTTCCAACCGTTTTCCAGACATACCAATAAAGATACCTTTCGTACTACTTCCATCATGTCTGTTTTGAGAACTGGCATCCGTCCAACAGAAAATCTCAGGTTGTTCAGAAACATCAAAAGGAAAGATTCTCATGGGTTCTTTGGAAACTGATTTCATTTTGTGAAAAAGGCTGTTAACATCCAACAAAGTTTGAACAGTACTTCTTGACACTTCCGAAAGGTACAAACTCACATAAGCCGAAAACCGATAACCAACTTGACTGGTGTGCCAACTGAGTGCTCCCAACAAACCCCTCAGTTCTGTTTTTTCCTTTTCCGTGGTCTCCTCTTTGGGATACCGTTTTCTGTCTCTTGAAATTTGTATTTCTTGAACTTCCTCCAAGTAATTCACTTGGTCTAGGATATATCCACCAGTTTTCTCTTCTTGAATTCTCACACCACACTGAACAAAGTCTCCTTGTTCCCATTCTTGCCATTGGAATCTCTTCTTGATCCCTTGTTTGATGTCTTGCCATTTTTGGCTGTCTTCCCGACCAGTAAAAAGAAAATCATCTACATGTCCAGATATCAGTGCGATAGTTTCTCCATTTTCAGTCAACTTCCAAAAACAAGGGTCCGAGTATAGTTGAGTAAAGCCAACAGATCTTAGATAGTCATTCATGGTTTCAAACCATTCAATCGGGGCCTCCACCAAGCCGTAGCAGGCCTTCTTCATCTTGACGATGGATTGGCGTTGTAGTCCCATCGCCTCACAGATCTCATCCGTTGGTATCAAAAACAGTTCTCTTGCAAATTCTCGACCTTGTAAAAAAGCTGCTGAAACATCACCCTTTTGTACCAGTGCTTTGTTGTTAGCTGCCCACTGTAAAAACAGTTGTCTACTATGCCGAGTCATTGTTGGTGCAAACGTTGGTCTGTTGGCATAGTCTGGATCCATGTACCCCAGCACAACTGCTCGGGCTTTGGGCTTAACACCTCCGTCGTCTTTCTTTTTCCATGTCAGAACCCATCGCATTTTGAGAGCTTGTTGTCGGTTTGGTCGTAGACCTTCAGGAATTGCCTCAAGGGCCTTTGCCGCAATAAAACGATCTACCTCAATACTTTTTGCTCCTTTGAATTGTTCATGTTCTTCTTGACTCAAATGACGTTCAGAAACTTCGATGCTCCTTCTCTTCAGAGCGCTGATGAAATAGGACTCGCTGTCCCTGAAAAATCTCTTCCATGACCGTTGATTGTGTGGCATGTCAAACTCGACTTCCACACAGGCTTTTTCATCATTCCAAAAAACTGTTGAGTCAGTGTGTGTCCAAAAGCTTTCTTCAACTTCTTCTATCCAGGGAGCGCCAGTGAACATTTGGATACCACCCTTCTTTGGACTTCGACTTCTAGCTGCCCTCGTCAATCTTGGCATGTCAGTGTTGACTCCCTCGGTGTTCCATTTAGGAAACTCCTGAAGTAGGTCTTTGTCGCTGTCAAAGTCTGTCTCCATGTTGTCAGGTGGTGCCTGATGGTGTGGTGGCAGTTTGTCACTGTATCTTTTCCTGCCTGTCGGATGATCTTCGATCTCTTGTGGCTCAACTGACGACCTCTTCGCAGCTGAAGGGCCCTTCGCAGTGTGGTCCCAATATTCTCCTTTCTTCAGTTCTTGTGTGATGTTGGTGAAGGTCCATGGCAATCGTGGTGGAGAGTTTATCTCATGTAGGCACTGTTCTCTCACGGATGCGGGTCTAATTTGTTCCGCCGCAACTTTCACCAGTTTAGTTCCCCTCACCAGCCAGATCACACTTGTAGGATGTAGGTTGTTGTCCTCATCTCGCTTAGTCTCAGTTGCTAAAACACGAGCAGGTCCCACATAGTTCCCTCTTGTCCAGGAATTCAATTTGTCAGAGTTTGAGTTCTGCACTCTCCAATAAAAAACGAGGTCGCCTGGAAGGATTGTTTTTGGAGTGCGGTGTTTTGAGTTTCTTGCCCTTGTCAATTTCTCTTGTAATTGCCAGTCTATAAAGACCTTCTCCGCCTGGTTTCTCAAACTTTGTGCTACCTCCACTTCTCCTTCTGGGTCTTGCAGTAATTCCATAGGCAGGTCATGTAGTCTTTCAGAAAAAACTCTTCCATCACTGTCAGGACACCTACCCAGAGCATGCTGATACGGGCTGTATCCCCGTACCTGTTCAAGTTGATTCCAAACATATGTTGCATGTGGCAGCAAACTATGGATATCTAGTTCATCATCAAGAGACATTTTCGTCAGGAGTTCTTTGATCCATGCTATGCTTCGTTCCACATGTGAAAGGTTCCAGTGTGCTTCTGCAGGAATGGTGTCCGGAAAAACGCCCTGCTGGTCGAAATACTGACGAATCTCATGTGACCTGAGAGCGCCTTCGGGGTCCAGTCTCACCACATCAGGGATTCCAAAATATGGTTTCCATTTTTCTTCAAAAATCTTGGTGTAATCCGTGGCCTTGACCCCTTTTCCCTCAACTTTGACCAGGTGAGTGACCATAAACCGACTTGCTTCATCCAAAAGAACTACAAACTGAATTTGTTGTCGGGTTTTAGGATGCCGCCAAAAACCAGCATCCATTTGAACACTCCTCCAACGGGCCACATTGACATTCAAGGTGGCTTGCAGTCGTGGGTCTGGTCGTTTTCTCTCTTCACATGAACTACATCTAAACTGATTGGCAAGTTCGAGAACCTCAGGGTGTACCTTCTTACTCTTAAGGGCTTGAACCAAAACGTGTTTACTGCCATGACCAGTGGAAGCATGAATGAGAGAGATATCCCGTTGCGCTTTGCGACGCTCCTCTGGCGTCAGGGGTCTGTGTTTTTGTTCCTCAGTCATGAAAATCACACCATGTTGGTCTTTCATACAATTGAAACAAGTAAGTTCACGATTCCAATTTTTGATCATGCGACACTCACACTTGGCAGCATGTTTGGGTTCTTGTGGATGTCTCGTGTCCATGTCATCATGTTCATGATCATGTTCCGTGTCATGTGTGTGGCTGACCGGCTGGGACCCTCTGGATGTGTGGTACATATCATGTTCATGACCCTCATCCCCAAACCAACATTTGAGATTTTCAGGGTTACCCAAACACTTCATATGTCGAACCACTCTACGAACCATTTCGGGGGTATAGAAAGCGGTAGTTCTCGTCATCGACCCTTCGCATGGTGCATGTTGGTACCCTGAACCACATTGACATGGAGCATGAATAGCTGACGCCAACTGATGATTCGTACATTCCAGTCTCCATTCCTTTCCCAAAAGTTTCTGGGTTTTGGGGTTCCTGAGGTTCACCTGACATCCCGCAATAATCGCAGTTTGGGTTTGATGTCTATTGCGCCACTTATCCATGGGTTCCCATTTCCAAGCTCTGCATCGCCGGCTCCATTCCCAGACCACATCACAACCCAAATGACGTGCCGCATCTGCAATCACGAGACCCCCAATGTGCTGTTTCCTAGCCTCATTCTGTTTTCGTTTCAACGTTTCGATTTGTTCGGGGTTTCTCTGATTACAGTTTTGCATGGGAGAAAACGCACCACACTCAGTAGATATCCAAACATAACGAGGTCTATGTTTTTCAATGAACTTGACACACCTACGGACACCTTCACCTGTTGACAAATCATGGTCATTCCAAATGGAGAGACGGGCTGCAGTCAGCCCTTGTTTTTGCACCTCTTCGGACAGCGCAGAGTCTTGAGAACAAGCAATCTCGACCAGAAAAAGTTTCTGATCTTGGCCATTTGAAATCAACGCCTCCCAGGCGTCAGGTATGATACATTTGCCACACTCATGAAGGGCCTGAGCTTTGGCATGGGTCAGGGTTCTCACTTCTGATTCTCCACTTTCACATATCCCTCGGTCGATGCCACACTGCGGGACTTGCGAGGGGCCTCGCGCATCTCCTCTTGCATCTCGGTCATGTTCTTGACCCATTGCTGCAGAGTTTCTTTCATCTCCTTGATGTCCGAAGCGTTGGACGCCTGAGAGCTCTTGCTCTTGGCGCTCTTCACTGGGCTGTTCGGTTCTGCCACTGGAATTTTCTTGGTGCGGTTCACGAACTGGTTCATCTCTCCCAGGGACTTCTCGCTCAGCATCTGTGCATGCTCTTGGTTGATCATTTCCTCTTTGACATCCATTCTGGTCACCCAATGCACCAACTGGCGAAGCTGCCACCCTGGGTTCTCGCTCCGGTCCACCTCCTCGATGGCCCACTTGATGTAGTCCGGTGAGGTGTGAGCAATCTCCTCGAAGGACATTCCGTTGCAACGACCCCCGTAGTGGTAGGTGGTCGAGGCTGTGCCGTTCTGAATGATCCACTGCTTGAGGTGGAGACGAAGGTCTCCCACACGGGCTTTCTCCCACAGTGGAATGCCACGTTCGAGGCACATCTCCTTGAGCTGGTCCAACTTGGCATGGTTGATGGTGGTCATCACATCTTGCTGACCCTTGGTCTCGCTGATGAGTCCGACCGCAATGCGGTTCTCGCGGACCAGGACTTTCAACTCGGCCACTGTGAACTCTTTGGGGTTCGTCACTGGGTGCCCAAAAGCTGCCAACTCTGCTAAGCACTCCGACTTGATCATGAGATAGTGTGGTTTCATCGCGTTGTTGCCCCAAGTGGTCACCTTGTTGGTCGCCATGATCACTGGAAAGAGATAGTGACCTAGGTGTTGTGAAGCTGACCGTTTTGGAACTTTCAAACGGCTGCGGGGACGGCGTGATCATGTGAATATGTTGAGAAACCACATGGCTCATGCTTCCCAAGTCTTGAACCCTACCGTTGGAAACCGTTTTATGCTGGTGTTTGACATGTACCTGAACCTCATGACCTTGTTGTTTAGGCTGGAGTGAATCTATGTCAGTAACACCGGGCAGGCCTGAAATCATTTGATCCCCACACTCAGGCGCAGGCTCACCTGAGCTGAGTCCGGTTTCCTATTCTACCAGCTGAGCCAGGCTGTGCACTGCCTGGGCTAAGGGCTTTCCCTTGGACATGAAATCTTCGGCTAATGGTATCAGCTGGTGTCCGGCTACGGACCTCTGAAGTGCAATCAATTTCTTGGGGTTGACATCACTGAAAATCGCCTGATCATTCCTGAAATCAACGATTGCACCTAGACGCCTCAAAGTGTCTACGGAGATCAAAACTGGGGCATTGCCCTGATCTAGCGCATGAATTTTCAGGCTCATGGGCTTCTCTTTGGTGGGCACCTTGAAGTAGCAGGTGGATACGCAGCGGCCACGATGACTATTCCCAAAACCAAAAGTGGGTTGTTCACTCAAGTCCACCTTGCTGATGCCTTGGTGGTCTTTCTCCTTGCACTTCTCTTTCAGACATTCCAGCGCTTTGATGGACGCCATAGTCTTGGTGGCTCCTCCATCGAGGACCCCATAGCCGGCCATCATAGCATCCTGAGTGCTCATGTGAGTGCCAGAGAAGCACACGGGATCTTCGCTGCACCATGTCTGGCCATAGATGAACTCAGAGTGTTCCACTTCTTCCGCTTCAAAGGTTTTCTGCTCTCCACCTGAGCTCTGAGATTTCTGGGGGCAATCCTTGGTGTCGTGGTTCTTGCCGCAGCGGGCGCACGGTCCACCACCCTTGGTGAAATTGCTGCCCTTGCCGCGGAAGCGGTCTCGATCATTGGACTTGCCTTTTCCTTTGCCAAAATGGCTGGAGTTGAAGAAGCGGCGGCCCATTCTGACCTCATGTTGTTTGGCCCTCGCTTCTCGCAAGGTCTGTCGACCCTGTTGGATTTGCATCCAGGCCGCCTCGGCATCAGCTTTGGCTTGCTGATAGAAGGCCATGTCCTCTTCAGACAATGTCTCAAAGAAGGCCTCGTCCTCATCGCCAAAGTTGATCTCGTCTTCCTGGTCCATCTCCTCGTCTCCATAGAGAGCATGCCTGGAGTCTCCATCTTTCCGACGGATCATGTCATCGGTGAAGTGGCTGCGAAGGGCTGACTCGACAGCCTGGAGACTAAAGTCGTTCTTCACCTCAGACTGGATCAGTGATCGCTCAAGGTGATCAATGTTCGCCTTCTCCAACAGCAGCCATCCTTTGATGACATCCGGTAGGATCTCCACGAAGTCCTCATCATCTTCTTCTGGATCTTCAGACAGGTCTTCATCATCCTCATCTGGTTGGTACTGGACTCCTCCAGGATACCAAGCATCTTGGTACCAGGCGGGATCCATCCAGCCTGTGGTCCAATACCACCAGTCATCATAATCATCCCAACGTTCTCCTTCTTCTGCATCTCCCTCTGGTGGCTCATCTGCTTCAGCGGGATCCTGGTCACCACTGATGCCTTCGGAGGCCAGGTCACTTGTGCCCCCCTGTCTACCTGACCTCTCTGATCTGGAGTCAGTGAGGGTCAGTGCAGAGGAACGGGAGGGTCGACGTTCTGAATGCCAATTGGTCTTGTGGTCCTTCTTCTTGAGCATTTTTCGTTCCTTCATGACTCTAGTCAAGGCCTTGCATGTCTTGGCATACTCCTCACGATGTCTCACGCAGAAAGCAGCCATGGACTCGCCTCGACGGCGCCGAAGGACTTTGAAGTATGCTCTCAACTGGTTGGCAATCTCGGGAAGGGCTGGTTCAGACATGCTGCTGCGCAAGCACCGCAACAGCTTGTCCACTCCATTGCTATGTGACAGCCATCCTTTTCTCTTGCTACTGATGGCTGCTTTCGCGGCTCCACTGAGCTCGGCCGCCAGCCTGGGCCCACAGAGGTAACGGTTTTCCCACTTAACCGTCTCCTCATAGAGCTGGGCTGACTTGCGATACTCAGTCCATGTCGCAGGGTTTCCATCCCATCCAGGAATGTTGTCCTTACCTTTGGTGACCGTCATGCGGTACTGATTGGGCTCTTCACGTGTCCGATACAGACACCACTGGATCCACTCCCGCGCACGCTCGGCTCTTGCGGGAGCCCCACCCAGTTCTCACGGAACTGAGCAGGGCTCCGCTACCATGCAGGTAGCAATGGCAGCGCCCTTCCTATTTGTTTCTGGCAACAGGGGGGCCTGAGCCCAGATGTACCGAATGTGAGTACTTTGGGATAATAGAGTTCGTGTTAAACTCGCATACATATATATATATAAATATTATATATATATATATATGTTTAACTTTAACAATGACGTAAATAGATATGTATAAATATGCTAATCAATGTAGCAACGCATGTTTCTCCATTTAAAATGGCTGTGGAACATAGCCTAGTCATCAATGATTTACCTCTTTTTCAGCGGTTATTTTCCATATGAAAAAAAACAGGTACCAGACGGTGAGGATTTGCAACGTAAAATATTCTATCTACATAGATTGTCAATACATGGTAGGTGATTGTTGTTAATTACAACTGCAATAATTTTCCATTGCCATGTTTCATTGCCTGAGGATACGCATTGTTTTTCCAATCCGAAAGAAATCCACATTGCTTAAGTGCGAGGCCTCCAAGATCACTGAGGCATTGATTAACAGGGCCTGCTGTGTTGAAGTCACAAGAATCCCTTACCACCAAGATTACACGCCCCCCAACCACAACCCTGGTTGAAGATTGGATCTGATCTATTCATGACTTGGCCTCAAACCCAACTGTGATCCAACTCATCGACCTGATCTCATGGTATTCCGGTTTTTGAATGTGGTTGTTTCCCTTTCGAAAGCCAAAGCATGGCTCTTTTTCAACGGCCCAAAAAGACAGGACCCGTTGCCTTTTCCTTCCCATGGTGGCATTGATAACGCTGCTGGTTCACTTGCTTTATACCCTGGTCACTGAGTCGCAGGCGACGGCAATTTCCGGTGATCGGGTATAATTTATAATATATATGAATATGCACCATATTATGTGCGCGAGTTATGTTTTGTACATAGAACATAAATACAATATAACTTCGTCAAGCATATCATATATATATATATATACACACACACTTTTTTTTGTTGTGTGTACTTAGGTTGCTGGAAGCCATGTTTCTTTTGCCTGAAACATGCCTGTTGTTCATGTTTGTTCCTACGCAGCCAAACGGCCCCTCAAAGGTCAATTCATTTTGGGGACCTACGCCACGGCATTTAGATTCCAGAAGCAGGATGTTCAAACCCATGGTATTTATATTTTTGGTGTCCTTATGTTCGGACAATGCTGTTTAGCTCTACACAATGGAAAATTCACGTGTTTGACAATGTTTTTTCCTGCCCTACTATGGACTGCCAAAGAAATTGGATGCATTGTCGAGATGTTTGGAGGCAATTTTACGACGTTTAATTAGTCATCAAAATGGGGGTGATGTAACCCGCACCACTTCATGGTGATATTATATCATGAGATATACACAATCACAAATATGGAGCTTTGGGTTTGTCCAAAAACTGCAATTTCCACTATAACAAAATGCTGGACCATGAAACTTGGTAGATTTGACTTAAACCCTGAAGTTGACAATATACCTAGCCCACCTCCTTTACCGCAATCCGTCTCTGAGGTGAAGCGTGAGAAAAGTTGGCACTGGAACCGCTTCCTCAGGACACTGGGAACCATTTCAATGGTGTTTTTCATCATCCTCTTCTCTTTGCCACTCAGCCAGCTGCCAGCTACCCATAGCTGTGTCAAACATGATCAAAGTCCCCGAAGAAAACGGAGGTGCATAGCTGGGACAATCATCTAATTATAAATGGGCGACTTTCCATAGCCAAAGATAGCTAAAGTATTGAAAGATATTGAAAAAAGGCAGATACAGGTGGTTCAGGGGGTTGGGGTCCCGATGTGAAGCAAAAGCAGCTGACATCCTCCGGTGCCAAAAAGATACATCACTCGGCATGGGACCCCATTGGGACATGATCCAAGGCGCGGTTCGGAATTCAGCACCCGTTTCGAAGGAATGATGCACAGTTGGTGGGGGGTCCCTACGTCATCACCATATACGAACCACTCCTCCGGTGATTTTTGGGCTGCCAGGGTTGCTTAGCAGCTTTACACCAAGGCTGCTGGCGCCATTCCAATGCCAAGAACATCCCAGTGGTTTCTGGACGATTCGCCGCTATGGCACGGTTTCTTGGTGCCCATTGGGCGCCTGAACACCATTGTACACCATGTGCACACATATGAATATGTATGAATATGTACAATATATATATATATATAACTCTATATATATATATATATACACATACCATTATATATAATTATATATATATTCTATATATGATTATATATATATATATTACATATTCATGTGTCATACGAATTTGTTGTATGTGACACGTCCTGTCAACATGTTGTGGTCTTTAGACTGAGGTCTTCTGTGATGGTACTGGAGAACAGGTGCATATGTTTATCGTGGGAGGCCACTGCCAGGGCATGCTGGAAGGGTTTGATGGTTGGCCATTTGAACTGATAGTTTGCAACGAGAAAAGTTCGTGAATACACCGGAGCATCACATACATTGTAAGGTTCACTACTGTAACTAGTAACTATGGTAATCTCGATGTGACTCACTACTGTTAGTAATTAAGAACATGGTAATCATTGTATACTCGTTATGTGCTTTTCATTTAATGCACAGATATCGGTGCTCGGGGTGCCATAGGATGAATTGACGTGGCGGTGCATGGATGTATCAACATCAACGGTGCAGTCTGTGCAATGATACAAAAGAATACATCATATACATAGGTCGTGTGTGTATATGACATGAGCATACATGCCTTACATTCAATGGATTGGATTAGGGGAAATTTACAGGAAAGCCCCATATTTAATGGGAAAATCTATGGTTTCCTGTAGATTTTCCCTTAAACCAATCCATTGATACATGTTTTCATGATTCTCTGCATTTGCTTCAGATATAGTAGGTTCCTTTGCGCATATGTTGCCAGATCTAGGGACCCCATTTTCCAGCCAACCCTTCCCCCATTTCCGTGACTTCTGGTTCCAGTCGTTCGGGATTTTATCTACAAAGCCATTTTTCCCCACCTGCTAGGTGAAGGTCTCTAGATCGCAACAAAGGTGCAGTGCAGCTCGCTACTTCTTCCCTTCCTTCCGTCCGTCCGTCCGTACTTCCTTCCTTTCGTCCTTCCCTCCTTTCCTCCTTCCCTCCTTCCCTCCTTATTTCCTTTCTTCCTTCCTTCCTTCCTTCCTTCCTGCCTGCCTGCCTGCCTGCCTGCCTGCCTTCCTTCCTTCCTTCCTTCCGTCCTTCCTTCCTTCCTTCCTTCCTTCCTTCCTCTCCTTCTTCCGCCTACTCCTCCTCCTTGTCCTCATCTCCGCCTTCTCTCTGCCTTCTCCTTTTGCAAGTTCGGGGTGACTGGGGAATCAATGGACCTGAGCTGGACAATCTCGATATAGCGTGCTGCAGATGCAGTGGACGGCGCCTGAACCCGAACTTAATGTCAAAATAAATGCCAGAAAGTAGTCCAAATAGATGCCAGATAGAATGCCAGGATGAATGTCAGATAGAACATCAGAGTATATGGGACAAAGTCCGTTCACTGAGGTTGTTTTTCTGAAATCATTCCTTGCTAGGGCTGCTTTGCCGCTACTACGCTAAATCAAAGCACGCGTGGTACAAAGCATCAAAGAAAAGAACGCTCAATTTGGTAACAAGGGGGCAAATCTGTGACCCAGACTCTCCACAGTTCCGTGCTGAGGTCTTCGAAAGGGAGATGTTGGTCAGGAAAAGAGTCCTAGAAAAATATTCTGCTTTGCGGGTTTCTAATAGGGGTGAAGCTGAAAGATTTTTGTCGTCTTCTCTCAAGGTTGACAATGACTTCGAGCTTGCTCTTCTTGATCCTATATCACTAAGCGCCTCACGAGATGTTGGAAGCGGTTTTACTTGACACAGTTGACAAGGCTTCTTCATCTACCCAGAGTCAGGACCCAGAAATTACCGCGGAACTGTCACGTCAAGTTTCATAATGCCATGCTACAATTTCTTTTCAACACGATTCGCTTTATAGGCGTGATGAATTAGACTTAGATGATGCCATAGGAAAGCTGACGTGAAACAAGAAGTGTCTGCCCGGATGTTTTGCAGCCACTGAGGTTCACAACGTGCATGCTCGTTCCTACTTGCTTTGTTCAATGAACTTGGCTAGACATTTTTGGTTTGACTTTTTCTCACTGGTCCTTAAGAGCTTATCCCCCTCTTTGGAAGGAAGAAAGGATCCAAAGTGGTTCGCAATGTTCGCAATGTGAAAAATCTGAGGCCGATCTCCCTGTGCGCGGATCTGGCACATGTCCAAGATGCATTGTGGATTGCCAGGAATAGAACATGTTTAGAGAACTAACTATGCTGGAAATTCTCAGGTCGGAGGGGTTGCTGACACTTTGTCCTTAGTGGTATGCCTGATTTTACATGCTGAATTAAGATTGTTTCAAGGACTTCCATGCCATGCTACTCGTGCTTCATGGACCTTAAAGCTGCGTTTGCGTTTGACAGTACTTTTTGGGGGCAGGAAACTCGCCGTGGCAGAGGCAGGTATTATATGGATTGACTAGCTTCTCTTGGACGACATCATGGATCAAGATTCCCAATGCGTTGCCATGCGCTCTCTCCTCTCTAGAGTCTAGAGTCTTTCGCCTTGGGTGTGGTACGGCACAAGGACAGAGGTTCAGTGTACATGTGTTTAGTGGGTTGCTCAGGTGGCTTATCAAGGGATTCAGGTTTCACTACCACACGGTACTAAAGCATGGTTTCCTCCAGCGACTGCCCGTGTCCTGGATCTAGCTGCTGATTGTTCCCCGCCTTCCCAGGGTGTTGAGATGCCAAGTAACCATTACACTTTGAAACCAGTGCAGGTATTATGTGAGAACCTCTGCTGTGCGAACCCTTCCCGTTGTCAGTTACAGAATGCTGCTTTTGCCTTTGCAAGCCTGCGCAATCAGGCAGATCAAGCTGCCGCAGTTGAATGTCTTGGGCTTCAGGGTCTGGTTGCTTGTCAGTATGTAGATTGATACCACCGTTCCCTGTCCCAGTGGTGGGGCTGTCAATGCTGTTATGTCATTAAGGCACGAATCTGCTGCCAAGAGATATGCCACAAAATACGGGACCACTTTTCAGCAAGGAGCAAATAAATCTAATGTGATGTCCCTGGGTCACAGCCCACCATTGCAGGAGAGTGAGATAGGCTGTTGCATCGTTGAGAAGCGCAACTTGTTAAGATTTTACATTTATAAGGATCTCACTTTTTAACCCCTTCTGGCCGAGACTTTAGCCGAGAGCTGGAAGAATTTTCAGGCGCTGCTCCATGGTGCAGAACAAGCTGGATTCACTCTGGAAATGTTAAATGCCCAGATCCTGTCAAGACTTTTGCCTGACATCAGATACCAAGGTCCCCTCCTTGTCATTGCAGAAGGGCATGTCATGGGGGAAAGCTGTCCTTGGGGGTAGGTATGTTTTTCGCCTTAGTGGGCATCTGGTTAGACTTCAGATGGGATGGGCACCGTGGACCGTGTTTGAGCAATGTTGCCTTGGAGGAGGCAATTGTGGCATTGGCACGGATAGCCCTTTTGCCCCCGGACCATCCTGCTGGACGCATGGCTAGATTGGCTGAGCAGGTGCCTGCCCCAACATCGTGCTCAAGGTTCGTTCCTTCCTGGGTCCTAGAGGATAGTAGGCAAGGATGTCATGTGCTTACAATAGAAGAATGTGGCTTGTGCCCCCAGGAATTAAGGAACAGCTGTCAAGAGTCGGAGCATGTGCGAAAAGGTGTTTTAAAGCAATGTCGGAGACTGGTCGTTCGCCCAAAGCTTGCCCTAGGGATCGCTTGGATCAAAGCGAAGCTGTATGTAAATTACTTCCTGCTTTGGGGGTTTCATTCAGAGACTTGCAGCCCTGTCCAACCACTGTGGTTTTCAAAGACTATGACGTAGATCTTGATGGGTCTAGTAGACTGTGGAGGTGGTTCCGTATTTGGTCTTTGATCAGCATTTCTGGCCTTTGGCCCTTGTGTGTTTTTGGTGCCCCTGACATGCCGCTTCAATTTGAGTCTTGCAGCCTGTGCGGAACACAGAGCACTGAAGTATATCACGTGGTAACCTGCCCGGGAACACAAGATTTCTTTAACTCCTTTAGGTGCGATATGTTTTTTCAAAAAAAATAAAGCATCACGATGACCCAGTGCTTCAGGATCACTGCAACAAAGGTTGTGGGCCTAGCGACTACATGCATCTTGCCGGCTGAGGTGTCAAACAAGGATGCTTGTGTTGGGGAGTCACACCAAGCAAGCGGTGATCTGTGAAAGACCAGCTCATGACGCTACTGGTGTCAGACCTCTGTGGTAAGAGGTGTGCCTCATGTGTCCAGGCACATTAAGTGCGCGACTTTGAGGTTTCTCATCTTATCTTTTCTTATGCCGGAAAGAATGTCAGATAGAATGTCTATATGCCACATACTTCCAGATGCTATGTGTCAGAAACTATATGTCAGGCCAGGGACCGCTCAAAGAAAGTAATGTTAGAATGCGTTTTTGTGGGCGTCAGTCACCTCAGTGGTGGAAGTTATCCCATTACATAATCATACATATCATAGCATATCCATGTGTCATCTCCATAATTGGTTCACCCCACCTTGGGAACTGCATCATCCCAGTATCATTCCATGGCTGGTTTCATACCTAGCAGTTTTGGTTGGTGATAAACATCATCCATTTGTAGCCCTGTAAAGGACTGGCTGAGCCCCCAACTTGGGATGCAATTTGGATTGGGGTGGGTAGAAGATGGTAGGACCATGGTCTGTTTTCCCTTCTAGTCGTTGGTGTATAGCTTTACTTAACTTTAAACCCTGTGAGCTACGGTGTGTTATTATCCGCTCATTAAGTAGGCATGTCATGGTTCCCAGGAACAACTTGGTCCCTGGTTGGCCCATCCGCTCATCCCACTATGCTGTTGTTTTTTGTTGAAAGCTGATTTCTGGTTCACCCCAAAGATTACAAGATGCTGCCCCATATTTTTTGTTATTTATCTAATTGAAATTTTAATAGTGTAGTAATATAATGAATTATAATTACATATCATGACCTTACAAAATCAGTAATCTAATTATCGCACTGCTTTGTTTGGCTCACGTGGCACTGCTAGATATCCATGTCATGGTCCTGTTACTGCCTAAAATAAATCGCAATGTTTGCTAGGTTTATCCCCGCCTGCCAGGTGATGTTCCATAGATTGTAACAAAGGTGCAGCTCACTACTTCTTCCCTTCCTTCCTTCCTTCCTTCCGTCCTTCCGTCGTTCCGTCCGTCCGTCGTTCCGTCCGTCCGTCCGTCCTTCCGTCCTTCCGTCCTTCCGTCCTTCCGTCCTTCCGTCCTTCCGTCCTTCCATCCTTCCGTCCTTCCGTCCTTCCGTCCTTCCGTCCTTCCTTCCTCCTTCCCCCTTCTTGTGCCAGCTCGTCGCCAGAAGCAAGTGGCACATCAAGCAGTACGCAGTTTAAGTGAAGCAATCTCGCTCCAGAAGTTCACGGCCAGCTCCAGTTCAGTTTGGGCACACGTGGGCCCGAACCCTATCGCGAGCTTCAGGCCAGTCTGGACCCAAAGCCTATATCGGGAGCCACAGGCCCGAACACATGCCAGAGAGAATGCCCGGAATAGATGCCATATAGAATGTCGGAAAGAGTGCCAGATAGAATGGTAGTTGGTGGGGGTCACTCGAAGAAAGTATTGGCAGTTGGCCTGTTTTTAGCTCCTCCGTTCACATGCCCATGTAGCTGGAGGATTTCCCAGCTAGCCATGTTTGATTATCAGAGGGTATTCCCATCAACATCACAATTTTTTGTGAAATTCCTATGGGCCACCATGAACCCTCATACCATAAAATCAACATCATTCATTGAAATTCATGCCATGATTTTCCAGGAGTTCCCATGGGTTAAAAGGCATATGTCAGGCCTGGCATGTTCGATGCCCATCACTTTCCTGGCGATTTGCTCCTGGGCGATTATGGTGAAACTCCCACGCAGTTTGGCCCAGTCGGACGCCCACTTTTTGGAGGCGGACACGCGGTGACCTCATCGGGGGCTGTTTTTTGGGGGATTTATAGATAAGGATTTTTGTTGATATTTAGATTCCTGATTATTCGCATATTTTTAGTATAAACAAATCTAGGCAAGGCGATTCCCCCAAACGTCCTGTTGGCAGTTGGTTGGTGCACAAAAACCATTTGAGTGGAGCTCTAGTACCCGCAAATCACAATACGTAACCAAGGTTTAACCAACTTTTCTAAGTGGAGCATAACCTTTGGTTCATTGTTGTTTTGCCTTTCCTGGCGGCAAATGGGAAACTGATTTGTTGCACATTTCCTTATTTATCTCCATATTTCAGTATCTCAGACAAAATTGTTTGGTTGGTTGCATCATCTTACACGATGTCTTATTTTGAGAGCAGTTGCCTCTGGGAACGCGTTTTTTTTTGTTAGTGCTTGCAGTATTTTGCAGTAACTAACTTGTTGGTGCCAATTCTTCATAAATATCATCATGCCTAATGTCTCTGCCAAATGTTCATCCAAATGAAGATGCCACCAGGATTACTATGTACACCCTACTGTAGTAAGCCAGACCATGCCAGACCATTATGAAACAGCTGCAAATGCAACCCTTTTTAAAGCACCCATGCACATTATGAGGTTTTCATCTACAAGATATAGTGTTCCCTTGCCAAAAATTATGTTTTCAGAACATAATAGACCTTTCATTCCTGAACTGTAATGTTCCTTCAAGACAACGCATTACTTCTTTCAAAAAATAATATCCCTACGAAATATAAAAGTCCTCTAAACATGCAGCGTTCCTTTCTGTAGAAGTGTAGTTTCCCTTTCATAGTAATATTAGGCCTGCCTTCAATCATACAGCTGCAGTATGTCATGTCTGCCTTTCAAAGTATCAGATTCCTGCACAATATCCAGTGTGTGATTAGCATTCAGTATTGCTGTCAAAAGGTGCGATGGTCGATGAAGATTGCAGCATTCCTTGGAAGGAAAATGTTGCTTACAGGTTGCAATCTGCCTTATATTCCCTGAAATAAGAACACTATTCTTGCAAGAACACTATAATGTGTGGACAAATGCAATACATCCTTTTTCATCCTTTAATAATAAGCATAGTTCTCATTTTTCTGCATGGCATTTGCTTTCAACGGAGAGACTTCACTTCTTCGAAAGAATTGCCTTGAAGACAAGACAACTCCTGAAATAAAACGCAGTATTCTTGCGGAAATACAGTATGTGAACGAACGCAATACATCCTTAATGAAGTTAAACCCCGCCCTCATTGTTCTGCATAACATGTGTTTTAAAAGGAAATAATTTATTGCTCAAAAAATGCATTATTGTATTGTTCTGTTGTTTCACTCATATGGAAGGGCATATTGCATACATGCAATCATGTCTCTTCCCAAAGACATTATATACATACACTTCATTACGTCTCTACCTCACGATAATGCTTCTTTGTATAATTGCATGGTTTTCAATCAAGGGGTTCGCAGCCTTATCAGGGAAGCTTTGCACATACTTGCACCAACACTTTCTTTAAGAAGGGCACGATCATTTTAAATAGGTACTTAAAGGAATCCATTCTGAAATGGTGCTGTCCTTCTTCCATAGGTTCATTTACATCTTTAAATTAAAGGAACTTTGCGCTGCACAGCTTCCTCTTTGAAAATGACTTTGGATTCATTTCAAACAATGCTGCACTCCCTTATGTAAGGGGACTGTACAAAATGATGCCACTTTATGCAAGGAATGATGTGACTTTATGCATGCAAGGAATGCCATATTATTGGATAAAGAAATTGCTGCACAAGGATGCACAAGGCATGTACTGGGGGATTTTGATTTGAAAACTAACTTCAAAGGCAATGCTGAAACTGGTTGGCTGATTCTATCGTCAAGTCTTGGTTGTGTTGTATTTCCTCCCATGGTTTCAAGTAGTATTTCTGGGAGGGTGCCCAAACCATGAGAACATCAGCAAAAAACATGCACACATGGGTGATATCCATGAGATGTGACTGAGTAGTCATGGACCAACCACTCATGGACCTCTCTTGGTTTGTTTTTCCCATTTTTTGCAATTTTGGCAGAAGTTGCAAAAACTTCGAGAAAACCAACAAAAAACAAACACAATAAAACAAGTCGATGGGGGTCCATGAGTGGCTGAGACGTAGGGATAGTCTTTTTGGTTAGTTGTTTTTGTTTTTAGTTTCAAAGTTATTGTTGTTCCTTTTTTTTGGTTTGTGTTAATATAGGTTTTGGTTTATGTTAATATAGCCTAAGGTTTCACAAGCTAAATCATGTTTGGTTTGTGATCAGAAAAGTGACTGGAGATTTTTAAACTAAATTAGACAAGTTGCGTTCCTACAGTCCCTCGTGGAGAGCTGTTTATTTTTGGGTGTCCCCTTCACACGCTACCAGCGGACAGTGAAGGAGACCCCCAAAAAACTGTGACGATCAACGGCTTAGTTTAAGGGAACATCTACGGCGAAAGCATGGTTATTACCGCTCCGCAGGGTTTCCTTCAGATTTTCCCACCAATTCTGCACTTTTGGCCTTTTTACCAGCTATGAGTTAGTTAATTATAACCCAGCCTACAGCAAAGTCTGCAAAGCCTACCAGCTATATACATACATATATATATATATATACATACATATATATATATATATACATATACATACATATATATATAAGTTAGTTATAACCCATTCATGGAGTGATAACTCCATTCATAACCACAAAAATGTCTGGTATTTCGGGCTTTAACTGTGGAAGATGATGGCCCGAGTGCGGGGGCCAGGCCTGCTCCTTCTTGATCAGACGATTTCGCCCGGGCACCGAAATGTTCTCAGTGATCTTCCTGGTTCGAAATGCCATGGTGGCCACTGGGACTGGAGGGTGTTTGCAGGGTATGCATGTTTGTATACATACCCTAGGGGAAACGTACAAAAGGTGGAAAAAAACATGGTTTCACGTTCGGAAATGATCTACAAATGGTGGATTTTGATTTTCCACATCATGTTAGTCTGCAGGATATTTGATAATATGTTTATCATCGTTTTGCCATGCTGATGGAGGAATGTGTTCTATCTGGATGGATGTATCTACAACTTATCGGGATAGAGAAAGACCCCAGCAAGTCCAGATCCATGATGACATACAGATTGATTATATATATATATATATACATATGTATATATATATATATATACATATGTATATATATACATATGTATATATGCTAGTATTGAAAGATTATGAATGATTTTTTCAAAGCCTAGCAGGATCCATCATTTTTGTTTATTTGATATAAATAATTTTGATCTTGTTTCATAATATATATATATAATCATACATATATATATACAATTGTATGTATGTAATGCAATGTAATGTAATATAATGTAATATAATGTAATGTAATGCAATGTAATGTAATGTAATGCAATGTAATGTAATGTAATGTAATGTACTGTATGTATGTATGTGAATTTATTCCTGTAGGTTCCGAACTTAGTTTGCCTCCATGTGTTTTTTTTTCGACTTGAGGCAATGACACCCTTGATTTTTGCCAAGTCTGGGCGCTTAGCACCTCGGCGGCGGCTATTTGTCTTGGGAAGAAGCAATGTACATGGTGAGTCGGGCATGTTTGAGTTTGGTTTGATTCAATTGTTACTGTATATATTGTCACCCACTATATGTACATAGTAAATTTCAATTATCAGGAGAAAATAGTATTTTTATTCATGAATTTATAATAAAGAAACATAGAAAAACACCATAAACATCATTAAAACAGTCCGACGTGAGTATCATCATTAAACCTTTCGAGTATCATCATTATCCAGTGAGTCCAGGGATTATGTTTCGAGCGGGAAGGTGACGATGAGTTTGTTGTTGTATGTCAACATCATGATGGTCGCTTTCTTCAAACCCTGGCGTTTTATGGTGCCTTGGCGGAAGGCGACCGTTTTTGGATGGTCGCGAGGCTTGAGTTGAGGGAACGGTTGTCACAGTTTTTTGCTGTTTGGGGTTCCAAACATGAAATGATATGGTTTTTCTGCATCACTTCACCGATGGGGGATTTTGTTGATGAACAAAATCTTAAATATAAATATAGTTATGTATGTATGTATATATATATATATATATATATATATATATAATGATATATTAATGGGTGATTTCAACGGGATTTAACTATATTTAGTTTCCAGGTTGCTGCACTGTTTTGCTGCCTGATGAAGGACCTCAAATTTGGGGCACCTTTTCTCTGGGTATTCAGCCCAGATCAAAATCAAGGCATCCCAGCAGGATATGTATACAATTGTATACGTAATTACCCAGTTTTTGTTTTCCCTACTTCAGGGAGGATTTTTGTTGGGATCTGGGACAAAATCTGAAACTCCTCGGCCCGCAGATGGTCTATGGAGCGTGACAGGTGCGAGGCTTGCGACATGTTTGCTCCGTGTGGCAGGTGTGGTACTTTGTGCTGCTAAAACGTTGGCAGGTGTGTGTCGACATGAGAGGTCCTGGCATGAAGGTCTTTTGCAGAGTTTTTATGACAAGATCTTGTAGAGATCACAGTGAAAATACTGTATGTAAAATGTTGCATGAAGATCTTGCAGATGCCATGTGTTAGAGGAGGTCCTTGCAGGAAAGCCCTTCTGGGATGCTCTAGAGGGGTTCTTGTATGAAGGTCTTGTAAGATGTTCTTGAACGTCCTTCTCCACAATCTGGATCAATGTGGTGAAATTCTCGTAGGGGTCCGGATTTGAGGTCCTGGTATGTGTCCTGGTCAATAAACAGAGTGCTGTTTCTTGTGACAAACAAGTGCCTCATGCTGCAATTCCGATACTGTCTATCCTGATTTGTGATTATTTCCGTCGCTGCTGTTGCTGCTTGTATCTCGTGCAGTGGCTTCCTACCCCCCACATTGCTTGGGTCCTCAAAACCAGGGCATTGTTTTTCCCCAAGGTGTGCAATCTATTGGACATGGTCTTGTTGATGGGCATGCTGGTGATTCTGGACATGGGCTTCTTGTGGCCGCGCGTGACACCAATGAGAATGCCACGATGTTGATTG
This sequence comes from Cladocopium goreaui, assembly GCA_947184155.2. Taxonomy (NCBI): domain Eukaryota; class Dinophyceae; order Suessiales; family Symbiodiniaceae; genus Cladocopium; species Cladocopium goreaui. The sequence continues at coordinate 301,424 of CAMXCT020003913.1, forward strand.
CAGCTTGGAGCCAACGGAAGGAGAGAATCGGTGAGACCATATTGAGTTTTGCCTGGGTACCCCAAATGCCAATGCATCATCATATGTTATGTTGTGCATATGGTATTATCATATTTTGTCTCTATCAAGTGGCCATATACAAGGGGGGGTTGGCGCATTTTCAAACACACCCGTATTTGAGGTTTGCAATATATCGAATTGTTGTCACTGGGGACGCCTGCTTTGGCTGATCAACCGCACCGTACCATGTATAGAGGCAATTTGTGTTTGCACATGTGTCAAATCGCCATGAACTAAACACCATAGGGATGTCCGTTTGAAGCTTTTGGCCATTTTTGGCCACTGTTCAACTGCAGTCTGACCTGAAGACGATGACAGTGACAGTTACAGATTGCGCCCCGTTTTGATGACCAAATCGTTGCATACACTGACCATGGTAACTATATTTTCTCTTGAGCTGGAGATCGCGATTTGAAGTGTTGAAACCATTCAGCCGTATCTCTTTGGCAGTTCCGGAATATGTTCCGGAATTGGTTGACGAGAAGCATGTATACGTACGCTTCTATACAGGAAATGGGTTTCTCTGTAGGTTGTCCAACAACGAAACCAAGGTGAAACATCACATTTGTTGATTACATGTGTACATGACTGACTAGCTGCATATAGTCAACCAAGTTGAAGATTATGTTGGGTGATTACTTGCATGTAAATCCATATTGTCTCCCACATTGGTGCATGACAGCTTGGCAAAGTCCATGGTTTTCTGCCTAGGTGATGGGTTTCATGCTGGCGATGTTACTAGCGGTCTTTGCCACCTTGACATATGGTTCTTACAAGTTCGTGGCACAGAAGTACCGCAAGCAGTTCAGGTCGGGTGGTGTTGTGGGGGGTTGTCTACGTAAACACCATTATCATTAAACGCATTTTTTTCTGCGGCCGGGAGGTCTAAAGTGGGGATTTAACATGATTTTAGCATCGAGAATCAGAATGATTGGCTATCAAGAGCATTTACTTGCCAGATTTTCTGTTTTTCTTGGCGGGGATTCAACCATAGATCATTGGTATACGTATGGGTGTTCCATCAATCGAATTATACTAAAACGGACATCAATGGTAGGTGTCGCAGCGCGTGGAGGATTAGAATCCCCAATTGATTGGAGGACTACCACCCCTTAGCCTACAATCCACCTAGGGGCAGTAGAAACTGCCCAACAACTGCTTGGTTTAGTTTAGTGATTTATTGCTTTGATTGGTGATAGTTCATGGCCATTTCACAATCTCAAAAAAAATACAATCAGGGTAGAATGGGTTTGAACGGTAAATATAAGCATTTAGCCAGTGATGATGGTGGCGGAATATGCTCAACATTCGTCAACCAGGAACGGGATGATGATCCCCGACGAGATGTATTTGTTTATGTATGTTTTAGATTGGTTGAAACCACTGGTCAGCCAATATATAATACATAAAATATTTAAATATACTATATAACATTTCAATATTTAATATATAATATAGATTCGGGGCAAGCGGAGCTGGATTTTTTGAACTCTGCATTTTTAATGAGTTTGGTGCAACACACCCACGGATTTCAACCCAAGCAAAGTCAACACAACAAGAGCAACGAGATTACATTTTTTAACGGACGAAGTGGAGGTAGAACCAACTTTGTGTTTCCGATTTGTCTTGGCTGGGGGCCCTAGTTGACGAACGGATTTAACAAGCCGGTTCGGAATCACCCAGCCAGCGATGAGTTCTCATTGTTCTGGGTCAGTGTTAGGCCCTTAGGCCAGGCATCCGGACATTTGTCAAGTCACTGCCCCAGAAACTTGGATTATACAGATATTCAGATGCATTCAGATACATTGCATGAAACATTATGGTTCTGAATTACAGTAGATTTTGAAAGTACGACCAACTAAGTAAGAAATGGCAGCCACTTGGATGAGTGTAGGATCTTTAAAACGATCAACATGACCTGCCATCTGCCGTGGACCCAATTCCATCTCCTGGCCTGGGCAGGGTTTCTATCAACACTTGCCGCAAAATCCATGGGCAAAATCCGTGGTTTCACTTCCAAAACACTTTCGTTTGATGATGGATCATGATATATCAGAAACATATCATGATATAGCAAAATTACTTTACTTCGAGTTACCCCCACCATGACATCTATACGTTTTGTTACTGGCAAATCTTCTGGCATTCTATCTGGCATATCTTCTAGCATTTTATCTGGCATATCTTCTGGCATTCTATCTGGCATATCTTCTGGCATTCTACCTAGCATATCTTCTGCAATATGTTCTGGCATATCTTCTGGCACTCTATCTGGCATACCTTCTGTCATTCTATCTGACATTCTATCTGGCATTCTATTTGGCAAATCTTCTGGCGTTCTATCTGGCAAGCATTCTGGCACTTTATCTGGCATATCTTCTGGCATTCTATCTGACATTCTATCTGGCATACCTTCTGGCATTCTATCTGGCATATCTTCTGGCATTCTATCTGGCAAACATTCTGGCACTTTATCTGGCATATCTTCTGGCATTCTTTCTGACATTTTATCTGGCGTTCTATCTGGCATATCTTCTGGCATTCTATCTGGCCGTTGAGGGCCAGCGGTGCTCACTGAGCTCGGAGGGCCCCAGGTTGAGGTCCAGCGGTGCTCACTGTGCTCACTGAGCTCGGAGGGTCCGAGGTTGAGGTCCAGCGGTGCTCACTGAGCTCGGACGGTCCCAGGTTGAGGTCCAGCGGTGCTCACTGAGCTCGGACCCTTGCAGTTGAGGTCCAGCAGTGCCCACTGCGTGCGGAAGTTGGCGAAGAGCTTGGCGAAGAGTTGGCAAGGCGGAAGTGAACATGGAAGTGGCGGCAGAGGTGGTGGAGGAAAAGGAGGAGGAGAAGAAGGAGGAGAAGAACAACTCTGATAAAATCTAACAACCCTCACCTGGCAGGTGGGGAAAAACAAAAAAACAATCTGATGGGTTTGTAAATGAGGTCCCCACTTTCAGAAACATATAGACACATTCACATCAGCTAGATGCACTGGAAGATACTGGAAGTTCCAAGTGTTTCTGTAGCCCGTAAGTTGTTTCTTGAACTACGGCAGCCCACGGCTCCACAGCCACTGGGGCCAGGTTCTTCTTGTGCCATCAGAAGAATGCTGCTGGATCTATGGCGCGGCTGTTAAAGATTCAACTGGAAAGGGTGCCGGGTCTGCAAAGCTGGTTGAACTCCGGGTATTCCCCGGGGTGAGGCGCGCATGTTTTTGTTGTGGACCGGGAGGAAGACAATAGTCCTATACTGGTAGCAGGTGTCCTGTATTTTGCTCTTAGGTCCATTCAATAACCTCTTCATTTTGGGTTTGAAACTACATAGGTACCGGTACCGGGTTACCCCATTCCATTCACTGGTTTATCAGGATATATCATGATATTCTTTGCTATTCCCTCTGAAATTCACTGGCAACTATATTGTTGGTACTGTATACCAAGTAATGTGGTAAACCACCAAAATCATTATTTTGTGTTATGTCTCCAAATGGTAGTCCTTACATTTTATGGCATTGGGTTTCCCATGCATATATGCATATCTGTGCAAAATGGATGAACATGGCCCACTTATTAAATAGTTCAATGATCATACCAATCATAATCATCGTTATAAGCACTTTATATGTATATATATATATATATAATTATATATATACATATGAAAATAATATACAAGAATCATACACATGCAGTTTATGGCGGTTTCAAACTACCAAGATATACCACCTTTGTCGACCGGGTGCCCAGGCTCTGCCGGGGACCAAAACCTTCATCGACTGCGATGACTTGAATGATCTTACCAGGCGGACCACATCGGACCAAACATCGATCAACAGAAGCATGTTTTTTTCTGGTGATTTCACTTTGATTTCAATGGATTTTATGATTTTATATGATTTTACCAACATATAGGCTATAGGATATACTGCTGATATCTGCTGATATTTGGTGTGGTTGCCCCACAAAAAGGTTTGGACATGTTTTCAAAGAAACAATGACACTTTTAGGTAACACATGTCAACGTCATTTTTCTGTGACTGGAGGATAGATGTGACTATGTGTACCTAAGTGGTCATTTCATCAGAAAATCATGTGATAGTGTATTGGCATAACTTGCATGTTAATGCACTTACAGCCGTATTTAAAGGCTTACGCCTGACGGCCGGCCACCGGCCAGGGAGGGTGGAAAAGGCTGTTTTTTTGCGGTTCGGTCCACGTTGAAGCCATGTTGAAGGCCATGCTATAGGACTGGTTGAAGCCATCCAGGGCCATTTTGGAGGCATGTTGGGGATATGTTCTGGCCATGTTGGGGCTATGTTGGACCATGTTGGGCCAGGTTGTGGCCATGTTGGGGCCATGTTGGAGCCATGTGGCAGCTAGCTTTGGCCATGTTGAAGCCAAGTTAGTCCATGTTGGGGCCAAGATGGACTATGTTAATATACCCTCAGGTCGGAAGGTTCTAGAATGCCTATAGCTGAGGTACAAAACCACAGAGTTCTAGAATGGTCATGTTGTTTTATTGTAGAACCCTGCGCGCTTACCACCGTAGAACTTTGGAAGTTTGTACAATACTATTTGATGATGATGATGATGATGGTGGTGGTGGTGGTGGTTATGATTATGATGATGATGATGATGGTGATGATGATGATGATGAATATGCATATGATGATGGTGATGATGATGATGATGATGATGATGAGGAAGACGACGGCGACGACGAGGATGACGAGGATGACGAGGATGATGATGATGATGATGGTGATGATGGTGTATGGTGCATGCTTTGTGTCTGCTGTGATTTAGTATATACTGTTTTTCTTGCAAACTACCCGTGATCCTCAGTAAGCCAGTGTTTGAAAGCAATTTTCCAGTTTCATCCTCCTGTTGAACCCCATTTGGCACAAAAACTGCGAGGTTAAAAATACACGACCGTATATTTTAAAAAGATGAATTCACAGTTCAGTCCGTTTCTTGGGCTCTTGTCAGAACACTTCTGACTGGGGGAATTTGTGATCCGGCTCATTTTTGTGGTGGTTAGCTGTACCTTTACCTCTGCATTCTCAACAATACATTTTTTTTTGAATATATTTTATGCATGTTTGTTTTTTTGCTGTCACCTGAGGCACGCATAAAGTGGCTTTTGCATGTTGTGTCACACATGGTTGTAAATTCCTGCGTCAAAAATCTGCGTGCAATTGCTCAGGAGTTGATATGATTTATGTGCGTTTGGGTTCTTTTGGGTTTACTGTAATTCCGAAAAGGCTTGGGGCAATTTTTGACTAGCTCGGCATCTCTGATGCGAGACGGGCCCTCGCTTCTGAAACCTTGAGAACAAGCTAGGAGTTCTTGCTGCTACTGCTGCTGCTGCTGCGGCATGCGCCACCCTAAAACATCATGGCAGTGAAGGACAAAAGGGTTACAGTAAAAATTCACTTGCAAAACATGCAAAAACTGCCTAACGTCGCTTCAGAATCCGTAGGAAAAAAACTAGTAGTTCCTGCTGCTGCTGCTACTGCTGCTGCTGCTGCTAGTGCTACCGCTACTACTGCTCTTGTTGTTCGTGCTGTTCTGGCACTGCTGGTGATTGTGTTCACAACCTCTCTGCCCTGATGCGCTCCCCCTTGCTGTCGGCCGGGGTCGGCGCGTTTCACTGGCAAACATGTTGATCTCATGCAATATTACATGCCCAAAAACATTGTTAAAGCGATGTCACTCAGAAATAACGGGTTACCCTTTGGAATCAAACTGGGCATTGAAAACCCAACCTTTTTAGTAGATAAATGTCTTGTTCAAGTGCGAGCCGGCTACAACCAGATTTTCCCAATCACATGATATTCATTGATATTCAGCAAACACATGATATTAACATGTTTGGGTAAATCATTTGGAACCATTCATATAGGGAATCTACTCCAGCTTTGGGCTCTGCCCCTTCCAGCGATTTGGTGTGAAAGAACCCCTTAACTTTAAGTTACACCATATTTGGTACCCCCAGAAAGATAGAAAAAACAAGATGAAGCCCACGAACCCGAATGCTCACACGTATGTTAATGGTACAGGTGTCAAAACACATGGTTATGCAGTCACGCACAATACCTTTCTGCAATAGTTTATTTGAACAGTCTTGTGCATGTTTCCCTTGTTACCAGTCTGCAGTGTGGAGTGGAAAGTGTAGTGTGTGGAGTGTGGAGTAAGGAGTGTGGAGTGTAAAGTGTGGAGTGGGGAATGTAGAGTGTGTAAAGTGGAGAATGCGGAGTGTAAAAGTGTAGAGTGTGGAGTGTGGAGCGTAGAGTGTAAAGTGAGGAGTGTAAAGTGTGGAGTGAGGAGTGTGGAGTGTAAAGTGAGGAGTGTAAAGTGTGGAGTGAGGAGTGTGGAGTTTGTAAATTGTAGAGTGTGAAGTTTAGAGTGTAAAGTGTAGAGTGTAAAGTATAGAGTGTGGTGTGTAGAGTGTGGAGTGTGGAGTCTAAAGTGTGGAGTGTAGAGTGTGGAGTGTGACGTGTAGAGTGTGGAGTGTGGAGTGTAAAGTGTGGATTGTAAAGTGTGGAGTGAGGAGTGTAAAGTGGAAAGCGTGGAGTGTAAAGTGTGGAGTGTATAGTGTAGAGTGTAAAATGTAGAGTGTGGAGTGTGGAGTGTAAAGTGTGGAGTGTAAAGTGTGGAGTGCAAAGTGTAGAGTGTGGAGTGTGGAGTGTAAAGTGTGGAGTGAGGAGTGTAAAGTGTGGAGTGTGGAGTGTAAAGCGTGGAGTCTGAAGTGTGGAGTGTGAAGTGTGGAGTGTAAAGTAAGGAGCGTGGAGTGTAAAGTGTGGAGTGTGGAGTGAGGAGTGTAAAGTGTGGAGTGTGGAGTGTAAAGTGTGGAGTAAGGAGTGTAAAGTGTGGAGTGTGGAGTGTAGAGTGTGGAGTGTGAAGTGTAAAGTGCAAAGTGTAAAGTGTGGAATGTAAAGTGTAGAGTGTGGAGTCTAAAGTGTAAATTGTGGAGTGTGGAGGGTAAAGTGTAGAGTGTGGAGTGCGGAGCTTCCCCCATAGACACGGCGACGCCACAGGAAAACCAGAGACTCGAGACAAGACACGTGGATGCAGAAAAACCAGCATTTCGTACGAGACTTCCTCCAATTTTGACATTTTCGACACATTATCAAACAGGTTGGAATGTCACAAAGTGCTACGCCTGCCACGCAAAACGACATGACAACCTGCTTGGACACATTCGAATAGGAGAGGTTTTCCAGCTTCCCCCATAGACACGGCGACGCCACAGGAAAACCAGCGACTCGAGACAAGACACGTGGGAGCACCAAAACCAGCATTTCGTACGAGACGTCCGGCAATTTTCACAGTTGGCAACATAACAAAAGGAGAGGTTTTGCAGCTTCCCCCATAGACACGGCGAAGCCACGGGAAAACCAGAGACTCGAGACGAGACACGTGGGACCACGAAAACGAGCATTTCGTACGAGACTTCCTCCAATTTTGACGCTTTGCAGCTTCAAAATCGACGTTTTCCTACGAGGTTTCCTTAGAACCTGAAAATTTGTAACATCAAAATCGATGTTTCGTGCGAGGCTTCCGTCAATTTTCAACACATGTGAGAAAATGCCACGCCTGCCACGGAATTTGCACCTTGTCACCACTTGACGCAGCCCTGCCAATGGGATTTACAAAAAACACGCAAAAGGACACGTCTAAAGTGCTGCGCCTGCCACGAAAAATGACGATGGACACGCCCAAAGTGCTGCGCCTGCCACGAAAACTGCAACACATCTTCTGAAAACGTCGCAAAAGTATTGCGCCTGCCACGCGAAACGACTTTCGACACGTTGCAGAACACGTCTGAATGTCACGAAGTGCCACGCCTGCCACGCGAAACGAAGCAACCAGACGTCTGAAACCTCCAAAAAGGACCACCTCTACAAAACTTCCCATAGGCACGGCCATACGGAGTTCGCGCAAACGGTTGCGAACGGTTGCGAACGGTTGCGACCACAAACGCAACGTCGAGCGAACACACCCTCAACCCCCAGACCCCCAGAGTGAAACGGGAACCCTTGCTACGCATTCGGGAACAATTTCAGTAATGCCAACACCGGATTAATAAACCCCCCCCCCCCAGAAGGTAGGGAGGTACCTTCTGACTGGTTTTCTTGATCGCCCCTTAATAAGCAACTCTGAACCATAAAACTTTGGATATGGCTTACGTCAATTAGATCTTAATAGAATTCCATTGGATTTGTTAAAATTAATAAAATTGGATCTTAAAATCAGGGGCAAACCATGGTTATTATTACTGGGGGACATGGGCTCATGGGGGGTACCCTTTGGGAGCTATCCAAACTGATGTTCTTTATAAATATTTTAATTAGAAATCGATCATTTGGGGAATAGTTGTTTTTTGAAATTTTCAATGATCAACTTAAACCTGAAGTATAACAATGATGATTAAAAAAAAGGTAAAAGACAATTGGAAATAAATAGAATTGGAAATAAAAAATGTTGGATAAAAAAATGGATTTCCGAAGTGGTTGTTGATTAATCGGGGGTAGGCCAAAAAAAAATATTAATTTGGGGGGACCACCTGTTTTTCCATTACATTTTTTTTTGGGGCAGTTGCTGTTGATTAATTAATCGGGAGGGCATTATTAATCCTCACTTGACATTATATTTTAGTACCCCTGACTGAATTCGTTAATGCTAGTGGTAATGCAGGATTCTCACCAAAAGTTTCTCTTCACATTGGGGAAAAAAAGTTGGTCTAAAAAGTCATGGAATGTCCACTTGTCCCCACTGGCTCAACTGATGCTTCTACAGCAAAAGAAATGCATGATCGAGACATCTGGATACGACAACACATAGCCCCATCAACAAATCCAACCAACCCAGTCTTCGGCGCACATGCGCAAGCAAGGCTTTTCAGCTATGTTGGCCAGGACGCGGTTTTTTTTGTTGTGGGTGCATGGTGCATGACTCATTAGAATCCCACGAGTCATGGAGCAGCAAGAGTGGTTTAACTCCTAGTTGAATAGCGTTTTCTGTGATTTTGACCCAGTGTGGGCATTTGTTGCCAAGGATTGTATTTGATACATGGACCTGGTTCATCACAGGATGCTATGTTTAGTCTCATTCAGGTTACCACTCACAGCCCATAATTTCATGTGCACACACACAAGAAGTTGAGGATCCCATTCTTGTATAATATATATATATATAATTATATATATACACTTATTTATGACTAACATAACCATGTTCAACTTTTGCGATGCATGTCAGGCTCATGGTACTTTTCTGACTAGCCGGCTGGAACATCCGCATGGTCGACAGGTAAATAATTGATTCACAAGGGGGTGCCCTAGTCAGTTCTGCTTGTTGCTTGTTACTTATTACCCGTTCAACTATAGTTATGCAATGCTATGCTGTATATGTATATATAAATAGGTATACACAATCAATCATATTAGAATTAATCAAATAAATATCAGTATAACTTTGATATATACATACCTTGACGATCCTGAGGCACAAAAAGATTCCTCCAACGCTCGAGTCAGAAATTTCCGACTCAGGTCAGAATTTATGACTGAGAAAAACGAAAAATGACTCCAATAGGAGGAAAAATGGTTCAGGGTTATCTTGACATGTATGGGTGGCAACAGTTGCCGTGTTCTGTGTGAAGGTCCGCTTTCGGCCCAGGATAGCGCGCACCCGTAAATGCAGAGAACGATTTACTTCCGAAACGGCACAAAGCAGAAGAAGTGCAATCAGGTTTCACATTTGAAGTTCAACGTTGGTTATTTTGCTGGCCAGCCTGAATATACCTTTTGAATCTTGAACTACGATGACGGCAGCACCTTGCGTTCGATTTGGCTTGATCAGTCCGGGGAAAAAAGCGCCAGTGTTCTACCCCAAGACCCCAAGCGTCTTTTCTCTTCAGAAAGATTTGCCACCTAAAAACCTTGAGAGGGCACTTGCGTTGATTTGTCCTGACAGCCTTAGTCTATTCAAACTGGAACTGGTTTTTGGGACCAGGGAATTCCGCCGCCGCAGGTCCCAAAACATCCACCGGGCAAGCAAAAGTATGTTAATGGCTATTTAACTTGTGGGTTTCTGAGGCCTTTCGACTGACTTGGAAAGCCGCAAGTAGATGGACCGGCATGAGCCCACATTGACCCCTGTGTCTCCTCTCATGTTTTAAAAAGAAAGACTTTGGGGCTCAGCAGGAGGGAGCGAGCGCGCACCTAAATCGAGCAATCACCACCTCAGCGCTAGTTTCGCGCTAGCTCAGCGCTAGCCAAAGCTATGTCCAGCTAAAAGATGGAAGATGATGTTCCTTTTGAACACCTGTTTTTCTTGCTGGCCCGGCGCGGCGCTAGAAAAAACTCACGTTAGCCACCGGGAGCCCATGCTAGGCTCTAACAAAAAAGAGATCGGGGTTCTTTAGTTTCATGTTGCGCCGGATGCTGGTAAAGAAACGGGAACTACCAATTTTGAAAGGAGATTGCAAAGGATCACCAGCAATTGGCTTCCAAAAGGGCTGCAAAACAAATGAAAGCAACAAACTCTCAGAGCCGAGTTCCGTGCTGAAGGTTCCAGTTCCAGCTCCGGTGACACCTCCAAAAGACATCTGGAAAAGCTGCGCGCTAGTGCTCCAGCCACAATTTTGCAGACTGATAAGCCTTATTTTTCACAATTCCACGGTGTCTGAAAATGATGCCAAACATGTATTCGCCAAGAAGCAGGCCCCCGCCAAAATACGACTTTCAACCGCTTTCGGGAACCAACAGCTTGACATTGACGAGCAGCCATATACAGAATACCAATAAACCATAGCAAGCGGCGAGTTATAAAAACAAACATAAAGAAGCGAACGAACTGGGGGACTACCTTGCACATCCATGCTGTTCAGTCCAGATTTGTTTCGCTTACACTTTACCAAAGTGATTCATGTCATGGTTGAAACAATTCCCAACCGTGGATCGGAACCCCATGGTCCAAAGAACCCATCATTTCTGGCCGGTTGGCTCAATCACCATGGGTTCTGAATAAGATACCCTCCCATGTTGCAGGTCAAACTTCTCTTTCCGGCCAGATTTTCCTTTTTACTGTTACTGCAATTTCTGCATGTCTGCTGGTTGTTGAGCATTCCAGTAGTGTTGATGATTTTGACAATTTCGTAATCAAACGTGGCATTTGAGAATCCCCTATCAAGTGAAGTATTAAAGGGAAATCATTTTTAGACGGTTGGTATTTCATTGCCACGTTTGACTACTCGAGGGTACCCAGACGTTTTCCGTTTCATTTCTCCGTTTATTGTGCTTTCTTCATCTTTCACGCTTGGGTCCTCACCACGGCCAGGACACTCAGACGTTTCTGGTGTTAGGCAGCCCGTCGATCCTGACTCGCAAGTGGTGTGTGGGAGAGATGGTCACCGCCAGAGCCAACAAGGCGACCATGGCTGTGCTGGAAATTCTCGGTCCCTGGGATGGGGAGCTGGGTATGTGATGGTACAGTATGTGCTATATGTATGTTCAGTCATACATGCGCATACATAGATATATATCATGAGCTAGAGACACACACACATATATATATATATATATTATTATTATTATTGTTATTACTATTATTATTATTACTATTATTATTATTGTTATTATTATTTTTATTTATATTATTATTATCGTTATTATTTATTATTATTGTTATTATTATTTTTTATTTATATTATTATTATCGTTATTATTTATTATTATTGTTATTATTATTATTCTAGTATTATTTTTTTATCATATTATATATTAATAAATGATTCATGGAACGTATGTATGCATTCATTGCGTTGCAACGGGCTCAGTACGGTTAAAAAGTAAACGGTGATATCCAATAGGCAAGGTGCAATATGAAATTTGGTTGCTGAAGCCACTTAAGTCGCCTTGCCAGGTAGACACGCTGATCTTGACGTGGCCTCAGTACAACACGCCGGATGAAAAATTTGTCTCGCAATATTCCAAAATTGCAACTCGAACCAGTGAATTGATGGGCATCGGCATGGCACCATGGGTCACTTCACCATCAAACAATACCGGGCTGTTCTGCTCTGGGGTTCTCAAAGACATGATAATAATATACATGTATATATATATATACATACAACAAACTGTCAAAATGTGTGCATACTTGTCTTCGTTTACAGTCAACCAGTTTGTTCAGCAATAACACAATTAAACATTTCAACACACGTCTGTATGAAATTTGTTTTCAGGTGGGCAACTTGTTCATCAATACATCAATACTAAAATGACAGAAGATTCCACTTATGTATTAGGCAATTTTTTTGGGTGCAAATGAAGTCTGAAAAAAAAACAGGGACCCCAAGCCATTGTTTTGCCCCAACATTATTTTGATGCCTATAAGCCTATAATGTTTAGGGGTGTTGTTGATAGCACGTCACATTCAATATAGTTACGTACATATGTATGCATGCATGTATGTAAATCAATATATATATATATATATATATATATATATGTCTCTCTCTCTCTCTCTTCAATGAAATGATAGATTCGTTAAACGAAAACCATTGAGACCCCAACAGGTTAACGAATCCACCCAGCCGCAACGGGCAGATGAGAAGCTCCGACGCAACGAGGTGCCAGACATCCACGAACTCTCCAAGTTTGGCATCGGCCTTAGTGAGGTGGAAGATACCTTGCGCTGGTTGGGCACTGTGGATGCCTGGCACAATGGGTCACCAAAAATAATTGGGTGTTATTGTATGTTACTATGTGTTGCTATATATTGCTATGTATATAATATATATATATATATATTTATGTGTTTTATATATATATGTGTGTGTTACTCAATGTTACTCATTGTTACTGTTTATGTTACACGTTATTTATTACAATCGGGTGTATGTGGGATTTTACATGTCGATGTTTTTTTCGGAGGACAAAATAACAATCCCGAAATTGGATTTCGTACATTGGCAGTTGGCATAATGAATTACTAAGCCTTGCTCTTCAATCGGGTATATGGGGTTATCATATATCATGGGTTATTCCATATCTAAATTCCCACTTACAAACCAGTCAATCCATGTTATATAATGCAACCCTCCGGTCATATCAAAATTTAGCCGTGTTTGGAACATGAAATCTAACCATGTTAATACTAAATCAAGGTGGATATGATGGGGATATGATGAGATAGAGTGCGATAAGTATGAAATTTTGGGATAATATTTGACATGCAGCCGTAAAGATTTAACCATCACATCAAGAGTGTAAGTGAACGATACAAAACGATGATTAACATATATTCGATTTGATAATAACCAACCATCTTCTGGAGATGATACCGCAAATATGGCCTTTTGTACCTTGGCTGAACTTTGAAGATCTTTCTGGCTATTGCCCAACTGGAAATCCAACAGTTTGCTATGGGCAACAACCATTCTTACCAGGTAATTCATGGTAATTCATGGTAATTCATGTGCAAACGGGCCATGTTCCATAGCAAACTGTTGGATTACCATTTCGGCTCCTCCAAGATGCAAGGATACGCTAGCGTTGCCTGACCAGATCAATGAGGAGACTTCTGTGCTCATGGCCAATGCATTGGCCAAAGTTAAAACCGACCGTCGCACCTACCGTGAGTATGGCACCAAGGCCTGGATGGGTCTGGAAATGGGCGACTTGCCCCGAAACTATTGATATTGAAAGAGACTGTTGGATGATCCCAAAACCACTGGGTTTGGATGGATTTGGGGCTACCAGTTACCAGACAAACCCATGTCGGATGTATACAGTATACCTTAGTGGGTTACTTGAGGGCCCGGTTATCCACAAAATCCCCAAATCCTGGTTGACATTGACATGAGGATGGATCAAAACCTACTATACCATGGGGGGATGAACATTCATTTACCATGATTTGCCGTTGTACGCAGCCCAATTGTTTGCTTGTTTTCGTGCAAACCAACCCAGTGAATTTCATGTTTTTATATATGTTTGTCGGCTTCAATCAATCCGTGTTTTTTGTTTGTTCTCTGTTTTCAATCCTGATGAGTTGTCATTTCTTAGTGTTCAGTTGCTTTGCTTTCGCGGTTCAAAGCTATCAAAACCTATTGCTATCACCGCAATCTACGACGCCATGTTCCCTGGTTCCATCGATCTCTGGTGGCCAGACGGAAAGCTCCACGTGCCCCATCCTTGTGGACCACAACAGTACCGAAGCCATGGCTTGTGCCATGGTCTTGTATCCTGGCAACCTCATCCAGAGCGCTCTCGCAAATAGCTGGAAAATGCTGAAAACATATGAAAAAAATGGGGTGGGAAACATTGGGAATAGGATGGAATATGTATATTGTATTATGATATATATATATATAATGTGTATAAACAAGTGATGTCAATCTATCCTGGAACAATCTCCAATGTTCCATAAATTCCATTAATTTCCCCTACAGTACGTAATTTGTTACATAGCTATGGAGAATTGCCATTTACCAATACAATATCGTAATTTTCCATATGCGGAATTGCCAGATGGCGATAGGGACTTGCTGGAGGTTTGATGGGAAAAGGAACATGGGAAATCTAGCCATCTGGTAATTCGTGAAATAGCTATTGAACATCTCCATTTTCAATAGGCACTTTAAAAAAATAGAGCCGTTTTCCAGGATGTGAATTGGGCTCGATTTCCCGCATCATTTCCAGGTTTCCAACTGTTCTATCTATTTGGCTGGCTCTATGATTTCTAAAGGGACCATGTTCAGACATTTTCCATGGCCATAACTAGGAAAATAAAGGCTGGGTCCCCGAACTAGATGGAGGTTTAGTTTGCTGGGAACATCGATGGGAATTTTCCAGCAATGTTTGACAACTGGCCCAGACAGTTTCCAGAACACCCCAGGGTTATACACATGGCTCAACATGGGCCGCAGATCAGACCTCAGGTCCGCCATGTTGAAGCCGCAATTGTTGGGCACTCATGTGAGTCCGCCCACCATCATGCGTCAAGACGCCAAGGTGCGGGAAGAGAAGCTTTTTGGGGAGATTGCTACATGGAAAAGACATTTGCAGGTTGAGTTTGCATACACCTGATTTTATATGACATGTAACTATTGGAGATGATAGACCTATAACATCCTATAACTACAACACATATTACTGAGAGTGTAACATAGTGTAACCATATTCATATGCAATTAATATGTAATAATAATTACCTGTTTATCGGGTTACAAACTATCCATGGCCACTGTGATCCCTGCATATGATTAGAGCTGAAAACATAAGGCATGTTGGAAGATGAGGCTTATTAAGGGGTCGCACTTGGCTTTTGTGAGCTTATGGCAAAAAAGGTTTGAATTACTGGCAAAGTAAAAGTCAACAGAGCCACATTTGAAACTAGTGGGCCGCATGTGCTAAGAGATCCCAAATGTTGAGTGTGCAAGCTGCAAGCACATCAAGCACCCTGTCAGAGTGTGCAGCAATAGGCGCAATGCGCAGGTTCCTCGCCCCAGCATGGAGGGGTGACCCTGCCAATTGAAAGCCCCGGGGGCCACAGGGACTGCTGTACCACTGGAATTTATGCTGTTTGGGATGCGTTATTTCAACATTAATTAGGTTGTGTTTAACATGGTGCATAAATGTCCCATAGGCCTGCCCTGACATGGATAGTGCATGCTACCTGAATGAAGGAAGAAAAGAACGAGGAAGGGAGGGAGGGAGGACAGAAGGAAGAAAGGAACAAGGGAGGAACCGGCTGAACAGTCGATCAACCCAGTCGACCTTGCTTCACTGCCAGCTTGGACCTTCCACAACAACGTCCTTGTTTCTTTGCAGTGAGAAACTTGGCCAAATCGAGGATGATTCCATGCGCAGCCAGAGATCAATGCGTACATATGTCCATCATGTTTTTTTGTACATTGTATATTTATATAAAGATATATTTTGATATATTTAGATTTTATATGTATAAACAAGTTGTTTCAACCCGGACGATCGCCCACCAATCCCATCACTTAACTGAATAGGGATCAAATCTCCCACCACCTCTGTACAATAATTATATTGAGTGGCATGTTCCTTCAACTTATCTTCACCAGGGAACAAATCCGCCACCTCCTCTGAACAATATATATATATATATTGAACGGGGTTCTTAATTGTGCATATATATGTTTGTCTACATAGACATTTGGAAATACGCAACCTTTCTACAACTTTAGGGCGGGCAAACCTCAGGGTTGCAGCGTACGTACCTACCTACCTAGCTAGCTAGCTAGCCAGCTACCTAGCTAACTAGCTACCTAGCTAGCTAGCTAGCTACCTAGCTACCTAGCTACCTAGCTACCTAGCTACCTAGCTACCTGCCTACCTAACCTATCTATCTATCTATCTATCTATCTACCTACCTACCTACCTACCTACGTACGTACCTACCAATGTACGTACATACATGCATACATACAGACATACATACATACATAATCATACATACACTTAAATATGTGTATAAACGCTTTGTTATCTACTTACATGTGTGTATATATACATATATATATATATAAAAAACTCTTGCAATCGAATTGGGGTCTCAGGATCTAGATCATGGGTCATAGATCATCCAAATTTAAGTTTGATTTAATGGATAATTCCCTTTCACCCCTTCATGCTCTTGGTAAGTTTCCTGAAATTAATAGAAACTATTTGCCAGCAGTTGTTTTCACAATTTTCAAGTTTTCCCCTTATTGTTTCCATATAAAATTTACTACAACTTTACTATTGACCTTAAATGGCGAACTGGATTGAAATGGTGGCCTTGGACCTCAACAATACAAGATGCCATGTGTTTGAAGCTTGGATTCGGTTGATACAAAATGAATGTGAATCATATATATAAAGTTTTTAGTAGATACTTTGGTCCTGATTAGGGTGTCTCTTCAGGCAGCAAATTGTGCTTGACCTTGGTTGAATACAATTTCAAAGAAAGGCGCTTATCAGGGAACTTCTTCGCCAAGCGCTTTTTACTTGATGTTTGTATTGGGGCAACGCTACAGATTGGACATGATTGGAAAATTGACTTCTTTAGGAAATTGATTCTTATTAGTATTTTTAGAAACCTCTTCGGCGAGCACATGTTGATTTACGTTCTTATGTCGATACTGTTGATTAACTTTGCATGGTTTTGGTCCAAGCGCTGCTTTCAGATTCCAGGTCTGAGTGTGCGCGGGCCTCTCCTGTATAACAAATGTCGCACTTGTACTGCAATTACATTTTGTTTACCTAGTTTTAACATGTTTTGGACTATTTGGGTGGTGGATTTGAGCATTAATTCGGAGCGGGGGAAGGGAATACGTAAATTAAACCCTCTGTCCATTGGAGCTTTCAAAAAGCATGGGGCCAGACCATGGTAATGTGGTTATATTGCCCATCACCAAGTCCACACGATCTTCCAAGGGTTACCCAGGCAAGTTCCTTCCGATCACATGTGCCACCCATAGCCAATAAGTAGGGTAGGGTCTAGGGCTCAGAACTTCGCATTGAAGTCTCAGATTAGTTTGCCAGTTTGCCCAACAAATGTGTGGACCTTTTTTCCGTTGCGGCCGATTATGGGGCATGAGATCCGCTGAAAAAAAATATCGGCGGAAAATTGGGACCCTGTGGCCCCGAATCGATTGCAAAAAAAAATGCGGACTTTAGTTTTTTGTTTTTCAGCGGAACTCCACTACACAAATTGTGTACCTGACTTCTGCTGAAAAAAGATATCGGCGGAACTTCGTATTCAGACCTATGTGTTGGCGGAACTCATCTTCTGTTTTTGTGTAGTGGGCTTCTGCTGATTCAATGGTTTTCCCTAGGATTTCTGCTGAAGAAAAAATTCGGCGGAACTCAACATCTGGATTTTTTTCGGCGGAAATCCATAAATCTGGTGATGCATGACTACCCATGATTTCCTGCTGCATGTTCATTTCCCAATGTGAAATTTAACCTGTACCAGCCGCCATGGCAAATGATCTGGGATCCTGACTTTGAGGACCTTCGGGTTTTAAAATCGGTTTACCTAACCATGAAAATGGATTAACGCTTCTTGCTCGCGTGGGCATTTGGAATGTGAACAATGCATGCTGGGTACATGAAAATGTTTGCGGAACAGAACGTACATAGCTATGTTCAATATAAATCACAGAGATATAATTATATATGTGGAACATAAAGTAAGTCGCTGTAAGTTTTTTTTTTCTAGGCTTATTGTAGTGAATTGTCTATATGACTATACGTGGTTATTATGCATGGGTTTTATTCAATATCCTTTAGTTAATAAATAGACATTATATATTTTCTGCTGGTGGTTTTTGTCATTTTGAAGTTTTCCATCAGATATTTCAATCTGAGTCCTGGCTAAATGTCATTATTGACCCTAGCTGGTAACATGGTGAAATAATAAAAGAGGCCATGTGTTCGAGGCTTGGATTCGGTTGATACAAAATGAATGTGAATCATATATATAAAGTTTTTAGTAGATACTTTGGTCCTGATTAGGGTGTCTCTTCAGGCTGCAAATTGTGCTTGACCTTGGTTGAATACAATTTCAAAGAAAGGCGCTTATCAGGGAACTTCTTCGCCAAGCGCTTTTTACTTGATGTTTGTATTGGGGCAACGCTACAGATTGGACATGATTGGAAAATTGACTTCTTTAGGAAATTGATTCTTATTAGTATTTTTAGAAACCTCTTCGGCGAGCACGTGTTGATTTACGTTCTTATGTCGATACTGTTGATTAACTTTGCATGGTTTTGGTCCAAATGCTGCTTTCAGATTCCAGGTCCGAGTGTGCGCGGGCCTCTCCTGTATAACAAATTTCGCACACGTACTATCTTGCACTAATTAAAAACATACAGTTTTACTTCCCAGGGAGTTCTGACTATGAGGAGCATTAGGATATGAAGAAATACTTGGTTCAATTCAGACCTAACAGTGATGTCCCCAAATCAAAATCAACTGCCCCACAATCGACTGCAAAAGTATATATATATATATATTATATATATATATATATATTCTGCGTATCTATCCATCCATCCATCCATCCATCCATCCATCCATCCATACTATCTACTGTATACATAAATATGTATATATACATATATATATGTATGTATGTATGTACATGCGTATTATTCTTTGCATGTGTGTGTAAATTTGTGTCAAACAATTTTATATGCCCGCACCTGGAGTTCCTAGATTCACCTGAACCTGGCCATGGACAGACAATAAAAGTTCATGATTTTCCCATTGGCTCCAGTTATCTTATCAAATAATAGTCATTATCAATGTTAATAACTGATAGCCTGGCGGCCTGGCTTAGTTATGAACTAACATTCCCATTGCCAGCGGAGATGCAGGAGCTGTGAAGGCTGTAAGCTGTGGAAAACCAGCCTGTTCATTTGAGGAACTGTTTCAAGTCCCAGAACATCATGACTTGGATGCTGCAGGCTTGCAAGCGCCTGGGCTGAGATTTGTGGTTGCTTATTTACATTTATATTTTGTAATAATAATACTAATAATACATATGCATGCCATGCACAGAGTTTCGTCAAAAGTCGGCCAATGACAACGGACTGGTTGAATTGACCGACATGTTTGCTGATGATACCAACATTCTGGTGTGAAATTATGCAGTGGTTTCCTCTTTTGTTTGTTCCTAATCTCCTTGAAAAGCAGGAACATGCAGGAACCATACATGACTCTTTTACAATCGGGCAGTTACTACCCATGCCGGCTGACACATCTTATTTTTCAGGGGTGCATAGGTGCTCCTCAATGGGCGGATCGTTGAATATGGGTCAGGCATGGTCAGGCTGGGTCTGTGTGATGGAGGATATACCATTTTGAATGGCAATTTTCATGGGAGAATGGTGATTAAACCATTGGATTTAGGGGCTGGCCTTTTGCCAGTGCCATTTGTTGCTTCGGCTGAAGGGTTTCCTTTAGCAACCCCAATCCCATAAACTATATATAGTCAATCCCTTTCTGAAATATCCCAATAAAACATATCCATGAAACCCCAGTCGATTCCAAGGTTTCCAGGTTCAACAGTCTGCCCTCTCCACATAGTGATCCAAACTGAGGATCTCAGGTTGCTGTATGATTCCAGTGATCTCGGAGGCCGGGTTGGTCCAGGGCCGTCCAGGGCCTTGATGCACCATTTCGGAAAGAGCTGGCCATTGAATTCGGATGAAGCAAATTGAACCAAGAAAAATCGATGAAAGTGGGTGAAACTTTGGATTAATTTGGAGCAGACATGGGGAATGGGAATGGCCTCTGGTATCCTCTGGTTATCCCTGGTTGGTTGGAAAGGCCACCATTGAGTTTGATTTTCCGATTCAAAGCCCCCATGAAAACCTGGTATTTGCTATAGGTTGGTGGTGCCAAGAAGATTCAAGAAGCATGTTTGGTCCAGTTTTACTTTTTGCATTTTTTTGCCAGTTGACCACATGGTTATGTTTTGATGAGGGCTTCTGCCAATTGAATTCCCACCCAGGATATTATTCAGTCAGCTCCAGATGTTTTTGCACAGTGTGTAATTATGATTAATTATATATAGATATGGGGGTTTCCATAGTCATGGGGGTACCCCAAAATATATGGTTTATAATTTATAGAAAATCCTGTTAAAATGGATGATCTGGGTGTACCCCTATTTCAGGAAACCTTCATATATGTATTAATGCATATTATCAATTCTGTAATGTCGGTTTTCATGTACCTTTGCGTTTGGGTTTTGTCAGCAATATCTAGGCTTAGGAATAGCATTTTACGGGTTTCTTATAGGTTCTGTAACACATGTGCATCCATACAGACAGTCCTACTTGTATGTGCACATGCGTGAGTGAAATTTAATATTTGCATGTACGTACATTTGCATAGTGTTAACTTTATTTTTGATCAATCAACACACAGAGAGAGAGAAGAAAAACATACGACGTTATATAGACATTTCATACTTTCGATTTACGCCCACGCCAGCATCGAACGCCAATACACATATTGGCACATCTAAATATATATTTGCTTTGCCGCCAAATCACCGTGAAGGATGGATTTGAGATCCCTTCTGAAAGTTCCCTGAACGAATTGGCGACGAACAATTCGTGACTTGATGAAACTCATTGGCCAGGCAGGACTCGAACAGACTGCAGAGGTTGAAGTGGAATTGTTGATGTTGGGGCTCACATAAAGTTAAAAGCATAGGGTTTTATAGGAGGATTAGACCGTTCAACTGCCAACAGCCGTAGGATGTAGAATATCCAATCAATACGACGTCTTGGGAGTTTCAACAACAGTCGGCAGTGCAGGGCCCCCGCAGGTTGTTTGAAATTACAGTATCACAGTATCACATGTTGGTCTTGAAGTTGATGAAATATTGATTGCGCATGATAGATGCAACCAGTTCATGTGTTTATTTTGGATCACACGGCAATGATGATTTCAGGCTCGCATGTCTTAAGCTGTCCAGTGCGGCTGAAGGTCTACCTCCGTTCTTTGTGGATTCTGCGTTCTCACAAGCAGTTATGAGTACTCAATGTGGCGTACGCAGACGGGTTCAAAGATGGACATGTTTTCTGTTTATTCGCGAACCGGTCCAAATTTACGAATCGGGGAAGCAGACATTTTGATTATATTTCTATAAGTATATAGTTGTACCTTGGTCTAGATTTGTTTATTAGGTTTCTCGATTTAATTGCACGCCACAAATGAAACAAAAACAATTTCAAATACTTTCAACCGCCCAAGTCCGGAAACCGATCTCTTCCAGATTTTTTTCACATGTTCGCCTTATGTTGTTCTTTCTGTTTCTTTGTGATTAAAGAGTTCCTATGTCACAGCGTCACAAGTTGGTCTCAAAAAAAGACATAAAAAAACTCACTGCTTCCTCAATTTGCCTGAGGATGGCAGAGGAAGATGTGGGCCAGTTCATCCTGTCCATTCGCGCCCTCTTTCAGGAGATTGCCGCCTCTTAGCGAAAGCGAAACGTACACGCAAGTTGTACATTCCTACAACTTGCGGCTTTGTGGTAGACATATGATGTAAAAATCGTGTGGGTGCACATCTTACTGTCTGTCCGTATTTTGATGCATTTTTTTACATTATATTATATATACTATATATATATGTATGTAATGTAATGTAATGTAATGTAATGTAATGTAAATGTAATGTAAATGTAATGTAATGTAATGTATGTATGTATGTATGTATGATTATATGTAACATATGTATATAGATTTATATTTATATATACGCATGTGTATATATATATAAATATATTTACAAATAATGAGTATAATATCATATATATATGATTTAATGTTTGCATGTCATGAAATGGAACATATGAACTTGCTTTCTGACAACTTATCAGCGTTGAACTTCATTTGGCAATCCGAGGGAGGCCTTGGACACAGTGGACGAGAGCGATCCCATCCCGCGTTCATATTAAACAGTTTCTATGTGGAAATCCTCTACATCCACCATGGTTTCTGTTTATTTCTGGTTTATGGTAATGACAATTGATAGTTGACCTCCCATTGATTCGATTCTGACTGTAGGCCTTTGCTATGATAGAGAACTGTGTGCTTTATTTTTGTTTGGTGATCCTCGTGAAGGTTGCACTAATATGTTCTGTTGAAGAGTGCGTTTGTCGTTGAACATGCGTCAGTTGTTTTAATGTGCTGAAACAATATATGCTTTTGTGATTCCAGCAATAACCTCCTCCTTTTCTATCTTCATTGTTCTTTGATGTTCTTAGTTATTTTTCCGATATGAAATGTTGAACAAACTGGGCCATGGGACACCGTTGGCTTTACCATCACGATGCTAGTGGGCATTTCTGGGTTTGTCACTTGAACTTTTATTCGCGGAATTGGTTTAGGGGGAAAATCAGGACACTCATACAATTACTGGTAAGCACCTATATTATGACCCTATTTACTGTGATGTATTCGGAACGTGGTTTCGACTGCAGAGTTTCCCAGCAATCCGTTGACTCTCTTGCTTTTCTTGGGACCTTCGGTGAGCAAAAATATGTTGTTTTCACATCCCATTTTATCCTGGTTGGCTAAGAATGGTATCCATCAATCACCAAGAAAGTATGTAGTAGAACTTGTATCAATGGGAATATCCCTACAAAATAAGGCCTTATATGGTACAGTACCTCCATTTTAGGATCCTGAAATTCCCATTGATTGTATATCAATTTTTTTCCTAGATCCTAACCAATCAAGCCTAGCGGCTGAGGTGGTCTTCGTGCCCCAGAATTACTCCTCCACACATGAAGACTTGGAACTTCGAGCCAAGCAGGCCGCTATGAGGCGCCCAAGCCCTGGGTCCAGGTGGCTGTGTAAAAAATGATCAACACAAAGAGAAAGAAAGGGAAAATCTGACTGAAATGGGCGATGATGTACTGCTCTATTTTTTGGTGGTTACTATGTTACTATGACTATTTGATCAAGAATGATAATCAATAATATGTGTGAGTTTATGGATAGGGCTCGGAAAAATCCAAGAACCAGCCATAAACCAGCCATAAATAGATGGATCTGTTATTCTCCCTCCAGTATTGCGGGGCTAACATGCTTGGAGCTTGGCTATTGGATCTTGGGGAACTGCTTGGAGGATCTTGGAGGTGTCAAGCCTATCGAGAGTGGGGAAAAACCCTCCGGTAATCAAACATGTAATCACGCAAATCCCACAGAAATGTAGGTTTTCCCACATAAATGCAGTTTTTGTCCCACATAAATGCAGGTTTTTCCCACATAAATGGAGGTTTTAGATGGTTTTAATGGGACATGTCTCCATCAATGGTGCTTTATTGCCACGTTTGATCACAGGGCATCCCGGACACCAGAAACCCTGGTGGAATGTACGATCTCTTTATGTTGAGGTCCCGTGTTTCTGTTTTTTTTGGGGGGGTCGTTATATGTCGTTATGCTCGGGGGCCAAGATCTGGTATAAATAAATATGGTGTCCAAATCTATGGAAGCCTGCAGGTTGATTTGAAAGGGGACCATTCGGCACCATGAAAAAACATCGCATCCCTACTCGAAGGGGATTCGGATCGATTCGGACATCTTGGGACGATGAGTTACCCTAGCCCTAGATAGCCCTAGCATATAGAAGCAGATCATTGATCGGTTCAAACTTGATTCTGGGCCGTTTTGGCTTGGGCCATGGAATTTTGAGCACAACTCTTGTGAGCGCCAGTGGCGCATGGGGGTGCTATTGCCTCTCTTTTCACTACACTGCTAGCTGGTGGTTTCACGCCTTTGATATGTTTAATCCTATTTGAGACGACGATCCCGACTGACCAATTAATACATACTAACATATATTCTTCTTTTATCTTTGTGAGGATGAGCCACCAACCAGGCTATATGATACTGTTGAGGTTGTTTGCTTGATAGAATTGGAAGTTTGTATCGACAGTCAGCTCAACTGATTTAACATCTACCTTTGAGCCGTCAGGTTGACCGCCAAGATGCAACCTTTGGCTGAAAAGATGAAAATGATTCAAAGCGACGAAGAGGAACGGGACAGCCGGGACAGCGTTTTTTCTTTTTTTCCGCGGGCTGGGGTCATGCTCAGACGGTCCCGACTTCTGTAAGCGGTTGTAAAGACTCGGATTCTTGCAGAGAAATGGAACACTTTGGTAAACCCAATGCCATAAACTCTTCCCAATTTGGGTTTATCATTGGGTATACATCTACAGAACTGGGATGATGTAAAATGATGTAACTGACGCCAAATGATTTTATAGTTACTGTTTCTTACTTTATGGTTGGTCTTCCACATTAGGTTCATCCCCATCGATGGGGAGCAACCTTTTCTTGTGCGCGTTTCTATATTAGAAGTACCTAGTCCTTCAATAGCCGCTCAATTTACTCATGGAGAATGTATATAAAATTGTATGTCACAACATACTAGTACTTTTTCCAATCTATTACATACTTTACCATACGTTACCTATATATCCCATGGGTAATTATATAATTACTTTGTGGGGCTGTGGCATGAACCCTGTAGTCGAGGTCAATTTTTGTGTCCCTACCATGCTGAAAAGATCTGAGCAGCTTGACAAAGGGTAATCCGCTGATTTTCTTTGAGCATTTCTTCAACGCGTAAATTGACGACCTACATACGATGTACAAGTTTATGTTTTGTCTATATGTATGTAATGTATGTATGTATGCATTTATTTATATACTTAAATATGTATGATAGTATATAAGTATATAATCCCTTCCCCCTAATAATAAAACCCCTATTAATAAACACCTCAGGTAGCTTTTATTATTAGGGGATATTAGGGGAGTATTTATTACTAGGGGACCCTATTAATAAAATTACAACCTTAATAATAAAAACTAGTTTGTTCGATTTCAAAATCAGTTAAATTTAAACTATTGCAAACATTGGATTTCGAAGCTAATATTTAATTAGAACCCTTAATAATAAAGACTATTTTTTCCGATCTCAAAATCAATTATATAAATTTCTTTATATAACATAACGCAATTAAAATATTGCCAAAAATTGGATTTCGAAGCTTCCCCTAATATTAAATTAAAACCCTTAATAACAAAAACTGTTCGATTTCAAAATCAATTAAATTTCCTTATATAACGCAATTAAAATAGTGCCAACAATTCGTTTTCGAAGCAGGCCCTAATAATAAATTAAAAGCCCTAATATAAAAAACTAAAAATTTTCGGACGGACCCTAATAATAAACACCCTGGGGTTAACTAGTTTTTATTATTAGGGGGCAAAACCCACAAATGGTAGCTTGATTTTTAAATTGTTTTCTAAAGGGGATCAATTAAAAGTCAAATTGGCCAACCTGAAATTTTCCAAACTGGGAGATGGACCCTAGTTTTTAGTATTTGGGGGACGTTTAGTAATAGGGGGAAAGGATTAGTATAGGCATGTCATCGTATGTATATATACATATATATATTATATGTGTGTGTAATATATATATTATATGTGTGTGTAATACATACATGTAGTGTATAATGTAATTTAGTGTAATGTAATGTAATAATGTAATGTATGTATGTTAATTTGTATGTGTGTTTTTGCCCCCCCCTACCAGCGCGCTGGCGTGCTCATGCAGCCACAGGACCGGAAGGCCATTCCGCATGAGGTGAGCGAGGAGGAGGAGGAGGCTGTCGATGGACTTCCGCAGGCCTGGTCTTGCCCTCTGGTTATTTAACATAGCTATGGAAGTCATGGCCCATTTGTAGATAATTGATGATGCTTTACGAACAATGGTGATGTTCCATAACAAACCGATAAATAACCTGATTGTAACAGTCGACTGGGGAACCAAGTTGTGAGAAGTGTCTATCAGGTTAAATTTGATCACGACCAAAGGCGTCGCGACCGAACCCTGGAATGATGGTAATTGGATTCGGGGTAACTATCCCAAAATGTTGTCACTTTCTTGCTTACCATTCTTGAACATTCAACACATATTACAGTAACATGTGTGTTGTTCGTTTCATTTCAGGTTGTTTTGCAACCCATATTTTTCTACAGCAGCAACAGTGATCAAATGGGCACACTTTTCAAGGACAGGAATGTTTTACTGAGCGTTTGTTGAGCGGACATTGTGACAACTTTGCCAACACAAGCTGGCACTTTGTGACTGCAATTAACATGATTAGTTGAAACATGCTTGATCAGTTGCTAGGCGGTTTTTCGTGCTTGCCTTGGAAAGAGGAAAAGCCATGTGATCAACCTATCGGTTCAATATGGTCTGACGGGAGAACAATCCACTGTTGAGAGTCACAGATGGCAGCAAGGTGAGATGGGGCATTTAAGGTGTCGACTCGAGTTTGAAAGGTAGCCAAAAAGCCAGTTCCCACAATATCCTAGATTTTGTACAGGACTGCCCCAAGTTCTCGTACTGTTAATACGCCCCTGGACATAAAAGCCGGGAACCATGTGTTTTTTGACTTTCAATTTGTTCCCATCAATTTTGAAACATATTCCCCAGTTCGTTAGCTAAGTTGGTTCATTTATAATTAACCAGATTTACCTATGGGTTTACTAATGCGTATCTGTTCACTTTGTTCGATGGGTAGTCAACTATGGTTTACGCGTATGTTTTAGATCAAGCAACACTATGGCACTATTCAACGCAATAAACCTATGATTCACTATGGCTAATCAACTGAACATAACTTAACCATAGTTGAGCCAACTTTACTGGATCAACTTTACCATATGGCCAGCTTGGCTAACCATCTAGTCAACTTTACTATGGTTTACCTATGGTTTTCCTATGGTTTTCCTATGGTTTACCTATGGTTTACTTATGGTTTACCTTAGCTAAATCCAAGAATGGTGAGAACAAGGTTTTGACTTGTACCCTACCGTTCTGGTACGAGAAGGGGTGCGCACGGGGCGTGCGGTGTGTGCGTGCGGGGTGTGGGGCGTACGGGGCGTGCGGGGTGTGCGTGCGGGGTGTGCGGTGCGCGCGGTGTGCGCGTACGGTGCGCGCGGTGTGCGCGTACGGTGCGCGCGGTTTGCGCGTACGGTGCGCGCAGGAGTCGTGTACAGTACGCATGGGGTGTGCATACGGTGTGTGCGTATGTCTGAGCACGTGCAGGGTGCGAGGGGCACATGTGCTGTATAGTTGCGGCGTGTAACCGTAGGGTTTATAATAAGGTGTATGGAGAGGTACCTTTTCTGTTCGAAAACCCGGCAGTACTGTTTTGATTGCTTGCTGCAAGCTGAGGAAAACAAGATAAATAGTTCCAGGTATAGACAATTAGTGGGCAGGTGTGTGGTCTTGCAGGAAGCCAGCGAGTTAGTCTTCGCTTCATCCGTGCCAACTCCCTGCTGCGTTGCAGAGAAATAAGACGAAGGAAGAAAACAAATGATTTTCTTGACCACCAGATTTTCAGAACGCCTAGCATGTTGAGTTAAAAGTATTACGTTCCACATCACTTTTTTTCAAGCGCATCCTTGGTCTTTGCTTGCTCCAGTAACCCAGAACTCTATTTTTGTGCCAACACCTAGAAATGCATGCGTTGAGTTTCTTTTTCGATCATTTTGAACGAAGCGAGGGAAGCTAGCCGCCCAGAAAAATAAAGCAAGGGACACGGGATGGTCTTGCAAGAAGATTCAGGCGTGAGGTGCCCTGCCAGAAATTGTTTACGGATATTGTAATTTTCTAGTATCAAAGTTCTAGGTTTAATGAACTGCGTAACATATCCGCAAGGCATTTACAAGCAAGGCAAGCTGCTTACAAGTCCGTAAAGTGCTGTATAACTGAGTTGTAACTTCAGATAGAACCGTAAAGGAAGTTGCAAGTATCTGCATATAGCCTCATATAGCATGAAAATATTTGAAGCACTCGCGCTACGTATCTTATCTTTAAGTCATCTCTTTAAAGGGCTGAACATGCTGAAAGTTGTTCACGCTTCATGGCACAAGAAAAGTTGGGTCGAGAATAATTCCCGAAAGGATACCGTTGAAATAAGAGAAACCGAAAGGATTGAACATGGCGAAACGAAGGAAGAAAAAATGTTTGCAGCCTTTTTGAGAGCAACAATGACTTTTCAGGAAGTGCGTTCAAAGTTGCGGCTGGCGCGCCGTTGGTTGGATTGACGCGCTACGCTTTGAAATAGAAAGGAAAAAACCGGAAGAGTCTTAAACTTAACACGAATTCCAGAAGTTCTCCGATACTCCCCCTTTGTATTGCAAAATATGGTCTTCAGAAGTTGAGATTTCTTTGTATTCCCAAAGATTATTGATTGATTGACATGTACACCATCATGCACAACGAGAAGATGGGAAAAATCCAGCAAGTTCAAAACAATCACCTTCCTGAAACTTTTGGTTTTCAGAAATGACCGGGCAGTTTCTGATTTTTCTGAATGTTTTTTCTAATACCAAAAATGTCACAAACTTGAAAATTGAAAAACCAGACACTCAGTTTTCTGGTTTTTTTTCCCCTGATCTTTGTCCCTTTTTCGTTCTTTTCAACATGGAGAGAAATATAGAGAAGTTGAGCCAAAACGAACAAGGTCATAGAAATTTAGCTTTCTGAGCTCTCTGCTTCTCTTTGTGAACTTTTCCTGTTTTATTTTGCTTTACAATCAGAGCGTAAAGCTGTCAAGGCTCAGAGAACTGAAATTCAAACTTTTTTCCTTTTCATTGTCTGAAAAATGGGTCTTAGGATAATAAGAGTTCAGCCACAAAAGCGAACTGATTCAAATTAAGATTCCAGATTTTCTTTAATTACTGTTCAGCTTCAAAAGGTTTAAGACAACAAGATAAAGATCCAAAAATCATTTTTTTTTGTTTGTCTAACTTTTTTCTGTTAAAACCAAGTTTGTTAAAACTGTCAAAAGGTCGGAAATTCAGTCTTGCGATTTTTCCGGATTCGCTTCCGACGTAAGCTGAATTCAATATTCACAGCAATTCAGTTTTCAGATTTTTTTCTTGCAGAACTTGTTTGATTTTTCTACAAATAAAGATTTTTGAGCCTTTTCTGGCATTTGTGCCAATATCAGTTTGCAATCGCTTCCAATAATCCACAATCAGGAGATGCTTTTAGGAAAAATGTTCAGGCATTGAGATCTCAGAACTTTTTTGAATTTTTCAAAATTTTCGGATACGGAACATACACGTGCATATGCCCTTTTTGTATCAAAATTTGGAAAGCTGAACGCCTCCTCCAAACAATTACTGAACTTTCAATCAAAGAATTGATCTGCACAGGCTTCAGAAAATGTTCCACAAGGATGGGAATTCTTATTTTTTCAAGCGCGCAGTTTATTAAAATTATGTTTCCTTTAGCATTTTCTGAGCTATGGCCGTACTTTGAAATTTCTGACTTTGCAAAGGTTGAAAACATTGTCAAAAACATTGAAGAGCTAGTCGTGAAACATTATCAAAGCTTTCAAGGATGAAAAGGTTCTTGGAAACAGCTGCAAAAAAAAATCAATGCAGCTGCTTCAGAAGATTTTGCGGCATCATGTTGGAATTCCAGCAGAAGCTTCTCAAACTCAGTATATGCAAGCCAAAACTAGCAGTCTTCGTTGGGTCAAATTCGGCAGCAGCTTATGCATGAGCGGCAGCGGAAAAGAACCGAATACTATCTGAACCCCCCCGCTGCTTCATGACGATAAAAATGATGCCGAAAGATGGGGTGGCAACCGCACAGATAGTGTTCCACTTTGTTTGCAAACCTGCGGTGTCTTTATCTTGCGGCATTGCGTGGGCCTTGGTGCCGCGCGCGCGAAGATTGGAAAGTACCGGCTGGCCTGCAGGGGGGCAATGCCCCGGTCCCAATTTATTCCGGTCAAAATTCATTCCGGGGCTACGTGAGGGTGTTGGCCATACATCTCCTTCCTATAATAAGGTTTGCCCAAGACTTCCAGTGTGGAAGGGTTGACCAAAGAGAGCGCGACGTGTCGTATAGTATTAGATATTATTCAATCCAGTAAACTATATTTGCGCCGCCGTATACAGGCACTGCTGACCGCACGCGCGCACCGTACGCTCGCAAGTACGCACCGTACGCTCTGACCGTTCGCAAATTTTGGTGGCAAAATCGAGCGTTTTGTTAGCAAAATCAGAGGTTTTGTCAGCAAAATCCAGGATTTTGGAAGCAATTTTGCGCGCGCAGTGCGGGCGCGCAGTGTGAGCGCGCAGTGTGCGCGTGCAGTGCGTGCGGGCAGTGTGTGCGCGCAGTGCGCGCGCACAGTGTCACTGCGTGCAGTTAACTGCGCAGATTGATATTTGCTTTGAGCTTGCTGCGAGCATCTCGCGCTGTACAGATTTGAGATCTCGTGCAGATGTCCCGCGTTTTTTGGAAAACTGTTTGAAGCTTCTCGTGCAGCTTCCCGATGTCACAGAGTCTGTGCCGAGCCGGCGTGGAGGAAGTACCTGTGGGGACACGAAAACCCCCAGGAAAGCATAGCGTGGTCCTTTTGCCGTTGTTCTTGCTTTCTGTTCCCCTTTATTTGAAGCTGGTTTTGTTTTGCATGGTGTAGATTTGCGGCTGTGTGAGGATCTGTTTGAGCCAAGATGCACCTTACTATAGCAAACTCAAAAGCAGTTACTACCGCGGTGAAATCATCCAAAGTCAAGCAAAACTCTGGCTTTGCAGGGTTTCAACATCAGCTCCGAAACCTTCTTTCGTGGAGGGGCTATGCTCAGGGGAAACATAGCCTGGTGAAGGTGTCTCGAGTCTTGCTTGATAGTTGTTGGTATTTTGCGCATTATTCCTTGCAACTTGTGAGAACAAACGGGAAGGTGTGGGATTTTTAGGTTTTCGACTTCACCTGCGCCACGCGGACGTGTCGTGAAAAAGCAAAATTATTTCGTATCTGCCGCATACTCTGCTTGAACATACAAACCCATATTTTCTTTCAGTTCCAAAGGAGGGCGCAATCTGCAAGGTGCTTGCCCTTAGAGGCAGTAGATTAGCTACCAAGCTGATTAGGATCAATTAGGGGAATGAAAGCGGTCTGACCAAGGTGCCAACCTTGGAACATCATAGGTAACCATTTCCACAGTGTTATTTGCAAAAATCATGGCTTGGCAAGGTCCTTCATCCGTGATGTTGTCTGTGGAGGCTGTGTGTTTTGATTTTTGGAACTTTTGCAGTAACGTTGATTTTTGGAAGTTCTAGGGAAGCTAACATGATTTCGAACACAGCTTTTTGGAAGTTTTTTCCCTGACATTTGCCAGCTCTGTTTCACCTGCTCTAAATGTTAACTAAATTATATATGTATATATATATACACACACACACCTTGTCGCCACTAGCTCTTCAATGTTTTTGACAATGTTTTCAACCTTTGCAAAGTCAGAAATTTCAAAGTACGGCCATAGCTGAGAAAATGCTAAAGGACACATAATTTTAACAAACTGCGCGCTTGAAAAAATAAGAATTCCGATCTTTGTGGAACATTTTCTGAAGCCTGTGCAGATCAATTCTTTGATTGAAAGTTCAGTAATTGTTTGGAGGAGGCGTTCAGCTTTCCAAATTTTGATACAAAAAGGGCATATGCTTGTGTATGTTCCGAAAATATTCAACATTTTCGAAAGGATTCAAGACAGTTCTGAGATCTCAATGCCTGAACTTTTTTCTAAAAGCATCTTCTGAATTTGGATTATTGGAAGCGATTGCAAACTGAAATTGGCACAAATACCAGAAAAGGCTCAGAAATCTTTATTAAACAATTTTTGAAAAAAAAACTGAAAACTCATTTTCCGATTTCCCTGTGCTTTGAATGTTCTGAATATTGACTTCAATTTACGTCGGTAGAAAATCAGGAAAAACAAAACAGTTCGGAAAACTGATTGGCTGGGCTGACCTTTTTCTTGTTTGTTCTGACATACATACTGAATACACAAGCAAAAAAATGATTTGTGTATTTTTCCTGAACCTGTTAGAATGTTCAAACAAGGCAACATTTTTAGAGCAAAAAGGGACAAAACTAGAACAATGATTTTCTTCCGCCTTTTGCCTGCTTTCATTGCAGAAGCAGTTTAAAACAGAAACAAAGCAGAAGAGAAAGGCAAACTTTGAATCACGCTTCGGGTTTTTCAACCTTTCCAAAAAACGAAGCACAAAAAGTTCAGATAAATTACGAAAAAATCCAAGAAAACAGGTTTTCTGCTTTCTGAATTTCATCTTCATATTAATTGAAAAAATCGAAAAGGAGAAAAAACACTAAAGACAGCTTCAGAAAACTGAAATTATTATGACCTTGCTCTTTTTTGTAAACTTCGTGGTGTTCAAAAAACAGTTTTGAAAGTGGCAGTTTTCAGTCAAGTCAGAAACTGCTCCGACAATTTCACTTTTCAAGAATACATCTGTCAGGTCTTTCAAAAACCAGAAGAAAATTTCAGGAATATGAATTTTCGAATTCTTCTCATTTTGCATGATTATGCAAATGCTGATCAGTCAGACCAGGTCAGAAAACCCAAGAATTATCATTTTTTACAAACATGGTTCGAGAACATATCGGAGAACTTCTGGCTTCAAAGCTCAAAACTTTTCTGACCCTTGTCATTTACAAGACCTATTGTTTTTTCCAAACAAAAGCGCGCCAACGAAAATTTTCAATGTACTGAAAGTCATTCCTGCGCTCAGAACGGCTAGGACAAGCCCTTTTTCTTCCATCGCTTCGTGCAACTTCAATCCTTTCGGGTTCTTCGGTTGCAGCAAGATCATTGTCACAACAGAAATGTTTGTTTTGTAGTAGAATTTGGATAACTTTAGATAATTTCAGCACAGCAGTTGTGCCAAGCGCTGTGCCACACATGTTTTGAATGGCCTATAGATAGGATACATACGTTAGGTTCTTCAAATCCTTACATCATACGTAACAAAGTTGCAACTTCATCTATGGTGCTACCCGAACCTACAACTTTTTATTGATAGATACAACATTTTCGTACTTGCACACAGATTGTAGAGTACAAACACTTCACACACATGTTCAAAACCCGTAACCATCTGTAGACATTGATAACTTGGAATGTCCAACCTCCATGGATATCTTACAACCTGAGCCTCATCCGTTCCAATTTATCTGTGAAACTGTGAAACTCACCATTGAGATTGAGTGCTGGGGTTTTAACAAGCCGAGAGCCGATGTGTATACAGCGTATATGTTCCAGCAGGGGGTTAAGACTATCATTGCGCGCGTGTATCGCGCACTGCATGCATCACTGCGCGCATATATCGCGCACCGCACGCGCACACCGCACGCGCGCACCGCACGCGCGCACCGTTCACCGCACACGTTCGCTTTCGGAGGGGTCAAACGTTCACCACTCTTGAGTTTAGATAAGGTTTACCTATGGTTTACCTATGGTTTTCCTATGGTTTTCCTATGGTTTACCTATGGTTTACTTATGGTTTACCTATGGTTTACCTATGGCTTACCTATGGTTTACCTATGGTTTACCTATGGTTTACCTATGGTTTACCTATGGTTTACCTATAGTTTACTTATGGTTTACCTATGGTTTATATTCCTATGGTTTTTTTTATGGTTTACCTATGGCTTACCTATGGTTTCCCTATGGTTTACCTATGGTTTACCCATGGTTTTCCCATGGGTTACCTATGGCTTACCTATGGTTTACCTATGGTTTACCTATGGTTTTCCTATGCTTTTCCTATGGTTTACCTATGGTTTACTTATGGTTTACCTATGGTTTTCCTATGGTTTTCCTATGGTTTACCTATGGTTTACTTATGGTTTACGTATGGTTTATCTATGGTTTACCTATGGTTTACCTATAGTTTACTTATTGTTTACCTATGGTTTACCTATGGTTTACCTATGGTTTCCCTATGGTTTACCCCTGGTTTACCGCTGGTTTACCTATGGTTTTCCTATGGTTTACCTATGGTTTACCTATGGTTTACCTACCTATGGCTTACCTATGGTTTACCTATGGTTTACCTATGGTTTACCTATGGTTTACCTATGGCTTACCTATGGTTTCCCTATGGTTTACCCATGGTTTACCCATGGGTTACCTATGGCTTACCTATGGTTTACCTATGGTTTACCTATGGTTTCCCTATGGTTTACCCCTGGTTTACCCCTGGTTTACCTCTGGTCCTCTGGTTTACCTATGGTTTACCTATGGTTTACCTATGGTTTTCCTATGGTTTACCTTTGGTTTACCTTTGGTTTACCTATGGTTTGCCTATGGTTTCCCTATGGTTTACCCCTGGTTTACCGCTGGTTTACCTCTGGTTTACCTATGGTTTTCCTATGGTTTACCTATGGTTTACCTATGGTTTACCTATGGTTTACCTATGGTTTACCTCTGGTCCTCGGGTTTACCTATTGTTTACCTATGGTTTTCCTATGGTTTTCCTATGGTTTACCTATGGTTTTCCTATGGTTTACCTATGGTTTACCTATGGTTTACCTATGCTTTACCTATGGTTTACTTATGGTTGTCCTATGGTTTTCCTATGGTTTCCCTATGGTTTACCTATGGTTTTCCTATGGTTTCCCTATGGTTTACCTATGGTTTACCTATGGTTTACCTATGGTTTACCTATGGTTTACCTATAGTTTACTTATGGTTTACCTATGGTTTATATTCCTATGGTTTTTTTTATGGTTTACCTATGGCTTACCTATGGTTTCCCTATGGTTTACCTATGGTTTACCCATGGTTTTCCCATGGGTTACCTATGGCTTACCTATGGTTTACCTATGGTTTACCTATGGTTTTCCTATGCTTTTCCTATGGTTTACCTATGGTTTACTTATGGTTTACCTATGGTTTTCCTATGGTTTTCCTATGGTTTACCTATGGTTTACTTATGGTTTACGTATGGTTTATCTATGGTTTACCTATGGTTTACCTATAGTTTACTTATTGTTTACCTATGGTTTACCTATGGTTTACCTATGGTTTCCCTATGGTTTACCCCTGGTTTACCGCTGGTTTACCTATGGTTTTCCTATGGTTTACCTATGGTTTACCTATGGTTTACCTACCTATGGCTTACCTATGGTTTACCTATGGTTTACCTATGGTTTACCTATGGTTTACCTATGGCTTACCTATGGTTTCCCTATGGTTTACCCATGGTTTACCCATGGGTTACCTATGGCTTACCTATGGTTTACCTATGGTTTACCTATGGTTTCCCTATGGTTTACCCCTGGTTTACCCCTGGTTTACCTCTGGTCCTCTGGTTTACCTATGGTTTACCTATGGTTTACCTATGGTTTTCCTATGGTTTACCTTTGGTTTACCTTTGGTTTACCTATGGTTTGCCTATGGTTTCCCTATGGTTTACCCCTGGTTTACCGCTGGTTTACCTCTGGTTTACCTATGGTTTTCCTATGGTTTACCTATGGTTTACCTATGGTTTACCTATGGTTTACCTATGCTTTACCTATGGTTTACTTATGGTTGTCCTATGGTTTTCCTATGGTTTTCCTATGGTTTACCTATTGTTTACCTATGGTTTTCCTATGGTTTTCCTATGGTTTACCTATTGTTTACCTATGGTTTTCCTATGGTTTTCCTATGGTTTACCTATGCTTTACCTATGGTTTACTTATGGTTGTCCTATGGTTTTCCTATGGTTTCCCTATGGTTTACCTATGGTTTACTATGGTTTACCTATGGTTTACCTATGGTTTACCTATGGTTTACCTATGGTTTTCCTATGGTTTACCTATGGTTTTCCTATGGTTTACCTATGGTTTACTTATGGTTTACCTATGGTTTACCTATGGTTTTCCTATGGTTTTCCTATGGTTTACCTATGGTTTACTTATGGTTTACGTATGGTTTACCTATGGCTTACCTATGGTTTACCTATGGTTTACCTATGGTTTACCTATGGTATACCTATGGTTTACCTATGGTTTACCTATGGTTTACCTATGGTTTACTTATGGTTTACCTATGGTTTACCTATGGTTTACCTATGGTTTACCTATGGTTTACCTATGGTTTACCCATGGGTTACCTATGGCTTACCTATGGTTTACCTCTGGTTTACCTATGGTTTTCCTATGGTTTACCTATGGTTTACCTATGGTTTACCTATGGTTTTCCTATGGTTTTCCTATGGTTTACCTATGGTTTACCTATGCTTTACCTATGGTTTACTTATGGTTGTCCTATGGTTTTCCTATGGTTTCCCTATGGTTTACCTATGGTTTCCCTATGGTTTACCCCTGGTTTACCTCTGGTTTCCCTATGGTTTACCTATGGTTTACCTCTGGTTACCTATGGTTTGGATGGCGAATCATGCAACAAACATCACCGGTTTCCAGGACACTGATGCCGATCACGGCGACGTCGTGACCGCGTCCCATCAGGAACCCCTCGAACTGAGGTCGTTCTGAGCACCGAAAAACTGCAGCCGGGTGGAAGCGTTTTTCGTGGCAAATTCATGGGGATACATCAAATATCCCATCGATAGCCATGGAAAATGGTTGATTTTCCCATTAGAACCTCCATTTATAAGGGATTTAATCCCATCAATATACCCTGGATATAACAGTATATTATAACTGTATATTATAATCATGGGATTATTCATGGGTATTTGTTTTTATTCATGGCAAATTCATGGGTATATGAAATAATAACGGTATATTATCCTCTATATATCTATAGACATACTTCAAACGGAAGTAGCCTCTGGTTATGACTGACATAGCCATGGTATAGATGGCCCATAGAAATAAATGGTTTACGTATTAATAACATGGTGATTTTCCATGGCTATGTTAAATAACCAGATGGTAATTTGATCGAGTTTGTGTCTTCACGTTTCTTGCGTCTTAGAGTCATGGCCCTGCATGGATCACATGTCGAAATTGGTGTGGAAACTCTCAGGAGTCGGGGGAAAGGGTTGCAGCAGCGAGTTAAGAGGAAACACTTTTATGCTAGTGTTGTATTCATACTAACAGGATCGAACTCACTAAACAGCTAGTTTACTAATACAACAACAGGTTGCTTATGGTTGCTTTCCTGCTGGAGGTATCTGACATTGGCAATGCTTCAAGACCCCAAAATGGCGCTTTGAAAGTTGGAAGATGTTGGAAGCACAGGTTGGCATCATTTTCTAGTTGAGCCCGATTGAGTCCTTGACTTTTGCAGGTTGCCTGTGATTGTTGTTTATTTCCGCACTCTCAAAACAGCCTCGTAATGTCCGTAATTCACTTGTGGAATTTATAAAAATCGATTGTATAGATTATCATGATATGTTCTCGATAATCAAATGAATGTTTATATATATATATTTATCTTAAGAATCGTAAACTTTATATATATATATATATATATATGGGAAACATCGTCCAGGCATAAGGGCTTTGAAGGGCATAAAGGTCCCTGGACCTGTTGAAATATAATGAAATATGATAATTATACATATGATAAGTGTGCTGTAAATAAATAATTCAATAAATAAATAAATAAGTAAATATATAAATATAACGTGTATGTATGTTATATATGCAGTTAAAAACATATATATATATATATTAAAAAAAAAAACATATGTCTGATATGCAACTTATGTAGGGACACAAACTTGTGTACAGCAGAAGCTTTCTTGCAGAAGCCAGAGGGCATCGTGCATTTCTTTGAACCATCACAGGGGAATCACCACTTCTTTACACCCATTTTCGTGGTTTCTTTGAAGGCAATCGTAACCCTATCTCGGTGAGCTGATATGTTCGATTTGACAGATATATCGCTTGATGATCCTGCAAGTTGTTCACTAGATCTGGTGCAGCCAATTTCACCAGGAATTTTGCCACTGCTCCACCGGTCGCCGCTAATTTCTGGCGATTCCTCCATCACGTTGAACCCCAAGGAAACGATACAGATAGAACTCTTCAGTATCTTTGCTGGTGATATGCCAACAGGTTAAATTCCAAATGACCATAGAAGAGCCGCCGGATGGATGCCTTGGGGCCCAGCCGTGACGGCTGGGACTGCGTCGGACATCGGACATCAAGTAGGGATGCGCTGGTTCCGGCGCAACATATCGCCGACTCATGGTTAAACCACGAGTTATTGAAGTGTAATGAAGCGCTGCTGCATTTGGAGAACCCTCAATCATCTCAATCGTCCACACTCAAGTGGAAAGCTGTGCCAAGAGTTAAGTCCCCAAGGTCAGGTGGGATAGTGCCGATTCTGACTTTGGTTACTTTCCACTGAAACAAAAGGCCAGGCTGCCACCACGGCGATCCCATTTGATGGGGGCTTGTTGAAACTACTCGTATGATTGAGGTCCAAGATGCGGTTTTATGGTCGCTGCCACAGTGTCATTTATCATAAACGACATTGTGGAGGCATTTTTCTCCCTGACCAGGAGCCAAAGTGATTGGCACTTTGGGCAAGGGTCCTGTAATCGTGTATTTGGAGCACGAATGATCGCGAAAGGAAACAAATCCAAATGTGCCGCAGCCTGCTTTCCAATTCCCGGCTAAAGAGATAAAGAGAGCTGGCTACATTGGAATTTGCCAGCCTTTCCCCAAACAGCCCCTCAACAACCGGGTGAAAGCTACCGGATTAGATGGTGGTTTCAACCAAGTCATGGGGGATTCCCAGTCACCATACGTTTCAATACTAGTTGTCATGGTCATGACGACTGGATGATTGTCCTCCCGGGCGGAGCATTGTCCGACAAAGCAACGGAGTTTGGGGTGGTCCAGATCCAGTCTTTTTTGAGATTCCGAGAGGGTTGCATGCATCAAATCAGAAGAAACGGATTATGAAAATGCTTTGCAGCACATACATATTTTGGATTTGTTCATACGTCAGATTTTGTTTTGAGGATAAGAGGTTGAGGCGCCCTGTTCATGCTTTGCATGTTGGACTTATTCCCGGGCTGCTGTGTCCGCCCAGTTTGACCCAAGAAGCCCAGCTATGGAGAACTGATTTAAGATGATTCATTCATATTCATGATCTTACTAAAACTTTCAGCTACTCCATTTTGAGCATCAAGGTGAATTCAAGGCGTGAGTTAGCCGCAGGTTTTACGGGCAAAGTTGGGACGGTAAGGTGAGTTTATGTCCTTCCTGCCCCACGACGTTGTGGAATGGGTCTTGCTGCATCTTGGCCACTTGCATCCTGGGATGTCCAACCCCGACCTGGCAACATGTACTCAACATATGTACTTTTAGAGGAACGCCAGGTATGGTTGGGATTTGATGATATGATCATAATATGATCATATATATATATAAATTATCAACATTTATCAACAACAATAGTATCAAAAGATATGATCTTCGACAAATATCAGAATGTTGGACATATCATATTACATTTTCCTGATCAATCATATATTCTTATATAACTATCTCATCTATCTCATTTTTTGGATATATATATATATATATATGGATTACATATGTGTCACAGCGTTGACATGGTGATTTCCTGAGTCGTCCCATTGCGAGGATCAGCTTTTTGGTGGGTTCGCTCATGTTTCTGGGGGGCGGCCTTATGGAGTGCATTGAGAATGTTCCTTGGCGGCTTTTGGAAGTCGCAGTCGCAGAAAAGGTGATTTAACCATATTTAACCAACACACTGGTGAATTCAACCAACAAACATGCTGATATTAGTTTGTAACTAGCTTAATTATGGCTTAATTATGGTTTATGGATGTTTATGGATGATAGAAAACCATACTTAGATTTGGATAGTATTTGATAGAGAGTTGCGACTGGGTCTTGGGGATTTAGTCAGTTTGGTGCTTCTTCCGGTGGTTCTTCCAGTCAGTTTGTTTTTTTTGGTGAAACTGTTTCTGATTTAGTGTTTTATTTTTTTGTAAAATCAACTTTCTCTGTTCCCGTTGGCCTCATAAGTGTATGGTTTATGATTCGAAGATCTTGAGTCTTTGCTTGAATACTTACAAGGAACATATACTAAAGATCCAAAGAATTACATCCCCGGGGTTGGTTGAGCATGGACCCAGGGTAGCGCTGAAGGCTTGGTACGTCATGTGCTTACTTTGATCATGGGCTGATTTTGAGCTGAAGAAACATGCTCAGAATCGGACATGGAACGACGTAAATGAAAATCACGGGGGGAGCGTTTGATTTCCCAGCGATGATTTTTTGTTTTTCGGTATGGGATGGTGCCTACAGGATTTTTGAGGCCTTGATGAGATATGGAACACACATCGTTGCAAAGGCCTTGTTGGTTAAAACGGGTATGGATGAACTCTTATCAGACGGGTATGGATGAACTCTTATCAGACATATTACAGACATTATATCATATTATATCATATTATATCATATTATATCCCCATGAAAAATATTGAAACATAGCACCATTTCTGGTTGATTTCCCGCAGCCATGTTACCGAAATGGGAAACCCACCGGCCTTAGGACGTTTTCACTACCTTTAAGATGACACAAGGAGCCCTGGGACAAGCGTGACGTCGATGATTTCGTGAAGCCAGAAATGGAGAAGAGCCATCTTCAATCATGTTCATATGAATATTGAGCACATATTTATATATATATATCATATAAATATAATGTACGCACATTTTGAACTATATACTATAGATGGATGGATAGAGATAGGGATAGAGATAGATATAGATTATGATAGATAAATAGATAGACAAATGTATCACCAAAGCTTGTTAATTATATATATATAACTATATCAAACAAAAAGTTGATCACCAAACCAATTGGTGCTGGACAAGCGGGATACAGATGGATTGTTGCCCATGTTATCTGAATGAATGTTTTTTTTGTTTAAGCAGAACCCAGAACCCTGTCCAAGTGCAATGTTTTTTGTTAGAGGATCATGCCATTTGGTGAATCTTGAGCCGGAGGATATGTCCTCAATTTGCTGACTTGAAGACATATCCCCCAACTCAAGATTTACCAGTCCAGACTGGTTGTTTCCTCCAACGTTCAAAGTTGCTGTTTATGTGTGATCCGCCATTGGAAATGGTGTCCAACAATGGGTCCTTTGTTTTCGACATGATGTGTTGTTTAAAATCATCATAACCTGCATAGCCAAGACAATCTCCCATACACCAACTTGAAACATGGCATGGAGCTTGCCATCTGTATAACGGGAATCAAACATGGCAATGGAGGTTTCAATTGGGAAAAAACGACGTCTATAAATGGGTGATGTTTCATTGCCATGTTTGATTACCGGAGGTCCTTCCATAGTCCCATTCCCGTAAGGCTAAGGCGGCTAAGGGTAGATGGGATGAACGTCATGTTCCAGGAACATCCATTGAGTCAGAAACTGATGGTATACTGTAACTGTTATAATGCCATCTGTATTTTATAACTGTTCATCACCCATTCCCTCATTGATTTGGGTGCCATCAGAATTTCCTCTCGAGGCTGGTGGGGTGCCTTCCTCAACACCCTGGGCGCTCTTGGCTTCACAGACACTTTGTCCAAAAGAAATTCGGAAGATCCATCTTGGTCTGAAAATGGGGCACCCCTAAATCAAGTTGTTCATCATGGTTCATCATGGTTCATCATGGTTCATCAAGGTTCATCATGGTTCATCATGGTTCATCATGGTTCATCATGGTTCATCATATCCTTTCCTATTCAAATTGCCATGTTGCAGTTATATCTCATTTTCGGATAGGCCATGATAGACCCGCATGGCAAGAAGCCGATGTGGCTTGAGATTTAAGGCTTACACCATGGATTTTCGTCCTTGGTGATTTCCCACTTGATGCTATCAGGATTGAGATGAGTCAGGCCTGATGAGAGGTGCTGTTCTTACCCACTACCAATAGTTTCTTTGAACTTAGGGAGTTTACCACAGTGATAGTGATGAACTCCTCAGAAATGGGATACGATCGAGAACCACCCAACATAACCTGACAAAAACAGTGGAAAACCCCTCAGAACAACCCCGACACAGTGTCGGGCTCTGCCGAGATCGGTGCAATTCTGGGCTTTTTTCATGGCTGGGACTACGAGGCAAACTTTTCCTATGGCGCCTAGGTTGCCGAGGTCTCCAGATGATGGGTGTGAGAATGGGGCATACCCCAAAATGGGCTAATTTGAGCATATTTCAATTTGGAACACATGGAAGAATATGGAAGCCATGTGATTTTGGGATATATTACTATAATTTTTCAGAATATATAGAGATGGGTGTGAATTCTCGATTCAAATTCCTGAGCAGCTCACACATATTCGCATTTGGAAATACAGTTCTGACTAAACGATGTCATGGTACTTGTTGCTCAGAAACCCGGCGCTTCGCATTTTTTGTAGCTGCTAAAAAAAGATGGCAAGGTTATGAAAGGTTGGAACTCTGGAAATGAGGCATTTGAAAAATGAATGGGATCAATTCAAAGACTGTTCCATCGTAGGAATCCTCAAGCAACGCCTGAAGTTGGTGCATTCCGTACTTGGAAACTGTCATTATCTACCGCTCCAAAGACTGTGAAGCACCATGAAGCATCCAACCAGACGACGAATTGTTAAGTTGCTTCTTAGTATGTCCGCAACTGCTGCAACACCATGTCAAACCTTCATCTATTTATTGCTGCATTGTGTGTTTGATTATCATATTTGATATCATGGTTTGATTGGCTGCCCATGGTTTTCCAAAATGGACAGACCTCCTCACCCAGCCCCATGCACCTCTTTTTTCGCCACTTGAGGCGTCGGTTCGGCAATTTTTGCTGCGGGGCCCGGAACTCAGTCTGCTGATGGGGAAGACATCATAAGAATATGACTTACCTTCTGGTGGTCAAAAACTGCTGGCAAGCAAATATCCTATACATGAGGGTACTGTAAGGGGACAATCAATTATATTTTAATTACTGCATAATACTGCACACACACATAAATAAATAAATATATATATATATGTATAGTTGTGACACCTTTGGGAATCTAATGTTGCCATTGAAGGTTGCCATTATATCTAATATTCACACATATATATATATATATATTCACCTATTAACAAAACTCCAGCAAGCTCTGGCCGCTGGCCGCCACGTGTTTTCTCAGGTCTGCAGTCATGATTTTGATGTGGAAGGACTGGCGAGGATTTGATGTTCCAAAGAAAGGGGCCGGAGAAGCTGTGGGTGCTAGGCTAGGCGCCTGGTACATGCGTACTTGCTATGTATATCTATATATATATATAGACAATGTGTTTACCATATTTTAACTTACAAGATGTTGCAAGTACAAATATAATGCGAACATATACGAACGTATACACCATATTTTGAATGTTTGCTGCAAATGTAAAGTATTTGTAGATGCTTAGTGGCACAGTGGCATAGCGGTATGTGCTTTGACTCTACGTGCATATGCTACATAGAAGTGCACCATGGATATTAGAAACATGTAGAAACCATTCCCTTAAATGCTAGTTGTTTATGGCTTAAAGGGTTTGCCATTTATAGATGATTTTTCCATTTATATCGTAGTTCATTTCCCATAAACAAAGCTCCATTTAGCCATTTAGCTCCGTCCGGTGATTTCCCCCAATGATCACTGAAGGTGGGTGAATCCCACATTCAGAAAGTCACCGTTAATCAAAATACCAATGATTCCAATGATTCCAATGATTCCAGAGGCATATGAGCTGGTTGACCATATTTGCTTTACCCCAAAAGTGTCTTTATTCATGGAATGACCACATTTCTGGGCTCATGCAATATCATCGGGGAGTCCACTGATTCCAGCTTTTATCCAAAAACTAACTTCGCCATCCAAACGTGGCAATAGTTGGGCCACCGAAACAACTCACAACTGCCATGCAAGTCATCAATTACAAGTCATTATGGTAAGTATAAACTAGTTATATAGTTGTAAGATATAACTTTTAGAGTTGGAGTATGTAATCATCTAAACCAACTATACTCCAACTCTAAAAGTCACTGAACTCCCCATGGTTTGCTGCTTGGCAGCGCAGCCAGGATGAGCAGTTCGGCCTGACCTTCCTGGCCGTTCTCAACGATGGACCGCCCAGCATTCTGAGCCGAGAAGAGATCTCCAAGGCGGACCG
The DNA here is from genome assembly GCA_947184155.2 of Cladocopium goreaui. Lineage (NCBI taxonomy): Eukaryota > Dinophyceae > Suessiales > Symbiodiniaceae > Cladocopium > Cladocopium goreaui. The sequence goes on from CAMXCT020003913.1 coordinate 346,071, forward strand.
CGTCAGACGTGGCCGGGGAGGAGCCGAGGAGCCATGACACTTCGAGAGATATCATGATACAAAAACAGGTATATATACTATATATACATATAGTTGTATGAATATCATATACTATAATATGTGTAATTATGCATATTATGTATATATATATATATATGGGATGCTATAGCATTATCTAGTTTGTTGTTATTGATTTATAGTATATAGCTATTGCATTTTTGCTTAGAATGATGTTTAATTCGGTTTCATTGAATTGGACCACCAATGGGAATCAATGAGCAGAATGTGGAGACCACAAACGAATGACGGTGGTTGGGCAGGGTTGCACTCCCAAATCACTGGTTTTTCACCTGCAATTCAACATCAGCCCAGGTTTGTTGACTTTCTTAGTTCACTCCGCTGTTCTACAGGCTCAAGCAGAGTATATGACATGTATATAACTGTAACTGTATATATATATATATGTGTGTGTGTGTATGTATGTATACCGAGATTATTTTTACATGCCTTAACATACATGTACATACATGTTCTTCATATGGAACCCCACCAAGTGAATTCTCCATACCTTCGCACGCCTGTTTTTTTCAGACCCTTTTGGAGGCAGCCACCTTCAGCATCAGCGGCACCATTTTCATCATGAGCCCTGGAGGCAATCAAAAACCCTAATGTCAATGTCAACCCCAGATGAACCCCAGTTGATTAATTGTGGGACAATTACTCCTTGATTCATGATGATTCCCTACTAAAATGCTAGCTCCTCAAGTTAAGCAGCCTCTTGCTGTTTGAAGATCAAACGGAAAAGAACATGGCACTTGCCCCTTCTTCTCAGAGGGCATGCCAAAAGATCAAACATATAAACAATGTTTGGTTGATGGGATTTTGCCAGCAACAGTATGAGGTTTGCTTGTTGGGTGATGATTCTAAAGATTATCGCAAGCCAACAGTGGGTACCCGCTGATAAACTATATAGCATAGTTGACACAGCCATGGAAAATCACAATGTTCGATAGGTGAAGCATCTATAGATGGGCCATTTTCCATAGCTATGTGAGATGGTAATGGAATGATTTAGAATATTATAGCTTGAAGAGGCTATGGTCAACTGTTACATCCTGACGATTTTTTTGGTTATGAATTTTGATGACCAGGAGGGGTGACCTTTGTACTACCGGGTTTTTGACATGCTGTTGGTGGTGCCCCAGTTGCTTAGCCAAGTTGTTTTGGAGCATATCTACGGTTTATCGCAATTACAACTATAGTAGCTTGTGGTAATAAACTTACAGCTGGCGGGTACACCACCCTGTTGTTTATTGAGTTGTTTCTTCCGATTGGCTTTTCTCACGCGCCACCAGTGCTCTGGGAAATCAGGTCTGGCATTGTTCGAAAGGGTGGTTTCAAAGGGTTTTTTTCTCCGCCCATATGAACGGATATGAACGGATAATATTGTATGTGAAGTGACATATTATATGCAAAGGAATGTCTTGTATACACCCAACATGTTTTGAATCCAATTCATGCTGGCTGACCAGTCTCCATATATTCGGTTGCTTGACCATGGCGCTGTTCTGAATGGCTCAGATGGAATTGTGGCTGGTCAGATTCATAAGCTGAAACCATCCAACACGTTCTACAGTACCCCAATGGTTGGTGGTTTGTTAATCTATGGTTAATCTATGGTTAATAATGAGAATAACAATATATACTGGTTGGTGGTTTGGAACATGAACTTTATGACTTTCCATATATTGGGAATTTCATCATCCCAACTAACTCATATTTTTCAGAGTAGGTATACCACCAACCAGCCAATGTCGTGTTATTATGGCATATTATGGCGCGTTCCAGCCTTGTAGGTGAGAAGAGCTGCGAAACCTCATTCTACAGAGACCTTTAGTCACTCTACATGAAACACGAAACTTCACAAAAGTCAACAAGGCATATGACCCATTTATTGGGACCACAAATTTGATCGTTTCAACAGTAATCAGTAACTCTATTCATGAACACCCGCAGACTTTGTTTTTGTAGAGTTGCAATTTCATAACGGGTTCAAGTTCATTTCGAGGTACATGCAGGTGATGATTTGGGGGAGGTACACAAGTTGGGTCCATGGTCCCCTCATTTGTGGAGGATGGGTTGCTTTTTGATGAGGCCAGTTGCAAAGCAAAAAAAAATGATTTGTTTTCTCAAGTTTCACGATGACAAGCGGCCAACTGCTCCCATTTTGGGCCCAAGGATTTATTGTTTGGCAGCAGCCATGAGCGAGCCTTGGTAGAAATTGATGGGGCAGGTGATCGCAACATTACAACCATCAGGAAGCTCCACAAGAAGCAATCACAGGGATCTGCTAGATCATGTTTGCACCAGCTATGTTGTGCACCTCTGTTTCCCTCCAAGAAGGTGCTATGTTTTTGCTTTGAAGGGGACTGGTGACTGGCAATTTCTGGAGTTTTGGGACATCCCTCCGCCAGTCGCCGTGTTAAAATGCCAGGATCCCTGCATGCTGCACCCCCAGCAAGGTTTACTTGGCCCCTACATCCAGGGAGGAATGTTCACCTCATAATAGCACAGCAAGAAAAACGGCACTGGAGGATAAGTAGGGTTTGCACTGGGAAGATGTTTGTTATCATCATGAGTATCATTGTTGCTACTCTTGTACTAGTATCACCCTTCGGAAATTTAACATAGCAACGGAAAATCACCATTTACATCCATTTGCATCATCTATAATTTGGCCAGTTGCCATAGCTATGTTAAATAACCAGAGGGTATTCGTAGCACGATTGTTTTTCATGACTGTGATGTATGATTTTTGATTGTTGCACTTAATATTCTAAACTGGGCATACTAATCATTATATTCGATGAAAGTCGATGCCCTCATTTATGTTTGCCACATTTACTATTTATTTCTAAAGCTGGCCAACAGTTGCAGTAAGCAACAAACAGCGAGCCGACTCTTTATGTTCCATCAATTGTTTTTTATCTACCGATTCAAGAGGATTTTTCACTATAAACCATCCATTTTAGGGTATCCCCATTTATTGAACTCTCCCTATATATTTATTTTTTTCCCAGCCCTTTGGAGCTGCCTCGCAGCCGAGTTCTATGGCCTGTTTATTTCGATCTCGTTGATGCGCCACAAACACCACAGTTTGACCACTGCCATTGCCTTGTCCAACGCCTTCAATGCCTTCTTGCCGACCCTCAGCTGCATGCACGATCTGCTTGCTGTTTTCAAACCTGATTCTATAATTATCACAAACATGCGGGTTTGTCCAAGATTGGGATGTGCACCAAGTTTGGTTTGATTGGGAAAATGCTGATGATTCAGTGGGATTGGGGTTATTTCAATTTACAGTAATTGTTTGACAAATCTATGTTCAAGTGGCTTGAAGTGGAAAGTCCGGGCAAGATGTTTTTGCAGCTCATGTTTCGCCATGAAGACGCTTGGCAATCTGAAGGACATCCTCCAACCAGGTCGAAGATGCCAAAAGCTCAAAACAATAGTTAATTATGAGACATGGAGAAATGGACATGGAGATATGTATAAACAATTATAAACAATGATAAATGGACATGGAGATATGTATAGTATACTATAGTTAATTATAGCACTATTGTCACCAAGCATATGGATATATATATATATATATGTGAATTTGTCATAATATATGGATAAGGATATGATAAGCTTCTGTGGATATATGTTCTCAATATACACACACACATATATATATATATATTATATGCATTGACCTATAATTATTGTACTATGACATATGGACATACCCGTGTGCAAGCCACGGTTCGGGGGCCGGCTTTCCAGGTGCCTCTTCGTTCACCTGATGTTGGCACTGATTCTGGGTGATAAAACGATGCGCAGTTTCGAAACAACGGACGTCCCAGCGGCATGCCATGGCGATGTTATACATATATATATATAAGAAGCAATATCAGAAATGTTCAGTTTATCATAGTTTATCTAAGGTATCACACATCAAAGTTTTTCCCATGTTGCTTTTGAAAAAATCACTTTATGGTTTCGGACATGTGTTCAGTGTTCGTACACCACATGATAGACCACGGACACAGTTCGATCACAGTTCTTGCCTGCGTTTTTTTTAATCTATGATATCCTATGCGTTTCGGTGTCCACAAAAAAGCTACATCAATCAGCACATGTTTGTCATGTTTGAACTGTTGACACAGCAAATCAGCAAATCCATAGCATTTCTGTCATGTGTTTTTTCACCTGATTGATTTGCCTTGGTTTTCCTGGAACCGTTTGTCCAAATTCTTACGGGAACAAGACAAAATATCACGTTTCCCACGGGAAGCGAAGCATGTGAAGCATCAGGAACTCGGCGGTACTGAAAACGTCTCTTGGCGCCGATGCTATGTGCGGTGCTGGAGGATTGCTATGGATGTGCCATTGAGTCCGTTGATGGAGCTATTAAACAAATGGACATACAATTACACTGTGCCATAGCTGTGTAAGAAGTTACCAGGGAGGCTATGGACGAAGCCTGGAAGGACGGGTTATCTCGATCATCATTTGCAAATTTTGGTAAATCAATGATCAATAGAATCATCTAACCAGCTCAAACTATGCAGACTATCTAACATGTCTCATGCGGATGTTGTATCAGGCGAGTCTTCGATGAGGCCAGTTCCAGTTGTCCTTGTTTTCCAGGTGTACATAATATCCTGCAACAGCATTGCTGAAATATCCCAATGACTCATTGCTATGGGAAAAAAAGGAGACCCTCTAGTAAATGTGTTGAGTTTGCTATGGAAAATTACATAAAATTACCCATAAAATTCATGTTTTAAAATTATGATTTTCCATGGCCAGCTGTTACTCGATGACCAGCAGGACGATCGCTGTTTTATCCATGGGTGATGGCCATTTTTCAGGTCAAACAGGTAGCACGTAGCCGCCGTGGCGGCCATGAATTGTGCGGGAAAACTTGCAAGATATCCTGTTGATGGTGCTGCAAAACAGTGCTTATATCGACCATGTTTTCTTAATTGATATTTCACATTGTTTGAGTTTACTTGATATATCTGATCTCCCTGTTAATTATGTTAATGTCCCAAGTCAACTTTCAACCAGGGAGGCATTTGTCTAAGGCCCAAGATGTCTCCCTTCAAGCAGCTCTACATTATGGCGCGCGTGTTGGCCATTGTCATGGTGGGGACCTGCAGACCTGTCGCGCGCCAGTTTTTTAATTTAAACAGTGTGAAATTGTTTTAATATGTTTTAATGATCCTGGATCTGATAGTTCTGTGCGATTTTTAAGTTTCAGGGTCTTGAAAAGTTATGTGTGATGGATGGTTACCCTCCGGTAAATTAACATAGACCCTGACAATAGCCTAGGTTTAATGGAAACTCATCTTCCAACCCCGACAACTGCCAGGGTCTTTCTGTTAATTTACCAGAGGGTATTATATCGGGTATGTCATGGTTTGCAGCACAAATGCAGCGATTCAGGTCCTCAATTCTTCCAGAGCCTTGGCACAGCTCTCTCTGGGCTTGGATCACGATCCCCACTGCCGCAAGGGGCGCATCTTTCACTGGCTTAAATTGCACAACACTGGGGTCCCCATGAGACTTAAAAGTGTCATAAACATTCCACACACACATATATATATATAAGTAATATAATATTTGATTATACATATATATATATATTATATTATATATATACTTACTTGCATTTAGTTTGCATTTGTACATAATTCATGTCTGGAGAGATGTTTACTGAGATGTTGGTGGAAATGGTGTTCGACTCCCAGAAAACAAAAAAATCGTCATGTTTACCATGTAGCAGTTCAAGCTAGCTATGGAAATCACCATGAATAATATGTACAATTGGTATACCACACACAAACACACACACACACATAGTCACACACACAATCACACACACACATATATATATATATAACAGAAAGAAATTGTCCATTGTCCATTGCAACAGTGAAATTACCTAAAGGGTAATGCTTTCGTTGGTAAACAAAAACGCACATGTTGATGAGCCGTGCCTCGTTCTCAGGCCGTATGGTGGAGGGTGTCTACCTGGCCAACTGGGAAGTGCATAACCCCAAGCAGCCCTTCTTGTCGCCAGGCGCGCACCGACACCTTGTCCATGAGACCCAGCTGGGACTGTTTCATGGTTTCAAGCTGTTTTGGGCTTTGGGAGTTTTCATAAATGGGGAGTACCCAAAATGGATAGTTTATAATGGAAAATCCTACAAAAATGGGATGATTTGGGGATACCCTCATTTTAGGAAACCTCCATATGTGAAAGTTTTCCCGCCAATTTTCGGATATTGAGGTGGTTTCACCACAAACTCATAGCTTTTGGGAGGTAGCCGAATCGGCAATGTGCCTCCCATGTCCCCAATCTCAGCGGCTCCACCCGCGGCTCGCCAGAACATCAAGTCGCAAGCCACTGTGCGCTGGCTGAATTGGAAGGTGATCAGAACTGAGCACACGGGATCTGCCTCGAGAAGTTGAGTGCAAGTGGCCTCGCCAATCCCATCACCATGACTGGTGGCTATTGCAAGTCATTCCAAAAAAGAGTATATACTGTACTGGTTGGTGGTTTGGAACATTTTTTTTATCCATCTAATATATATATATATATACAAATTGGGAATAATCATCCCAACTGACTAATATTTTAAGATTGGAAACCACCAACCAGATATACATTCGTATATAACCAGTAAATGGTGAAAAGAAAATCGTTTTCGCAAAAGTTGGGAAAGCTGGACCCCATGAGATGAAGCTTGAGCTCACAGAGGGATTTGGTTGTCGAGAAACTCGGCCTTCTGGATGCATTGAGAGAGAGAGAGAGAGAAAAAAAAAAGTGTTTTAGGCAATGCAAATTCCAAGATACTCCAAGATTTGAACTTGTCATTTTTGGTAAGTTCCTTTTAGTTAACCATGCTGGAAAGACATGGAAAGAATGCTCCAATGCTGCTTGAATGATGCGGATCAGAACTTCTCTGGCATGTCCATGATATCTACGTGGCGGCAGCTGCATAATCGCGGCATGCCGCAAATCTTCGAAAATGTGGGGTGCAGTTGAAGTAGGCATTCATGGCCAGCTGTTGCCTGATTTGCCCTGAAATCTGGACAATGAACAGCGGGCCTGCTAGCCCAACTCACCACTATACGCTGAGTCATCCCAAGAAATCCCAAGAAGCACAAAAAAAATATCTGGTTTGGGAACTCTACACCTAAAACATCGCTGAAAAGCCGAAATGTAATATACCTGCATAAGACTGGATTGATGGATTGGTACCCACAACTTCCAAACTTTCCGGCCGGTGGGACTTGAATTTGACCCTAGAAATGAACAATGCGCAAAAACATAGCGCCCAGTCGACTGTTTCGCACTTCTCTCTTGAAACAAGAGCTGGCAGAAGAGCATAGGCACCCAAGGAGCCGGGGGAGCTGGAAGTAGAAGCGGAAGGCTCTACGTCAATTTGGCGCACCAGTTAATCTGTAAGAAAAACTTTGGTAAACTTTTGTATGAGATGATCACAAGGCGCGTTTCTTTTGTGAACTTCGTTACAGTGATGCTGTATACCGACATTAATTTGATATCGTGACCGGTATGGGGCTCACGCATTAAGGAAACATGTGCACACAAATATGTTCCGATATGGTTTGTTCATGTTTGTTCTGCCTTGAGATTTGTGGCCAGGCCCTCTCCATCGCAGCCACAGCTTCTTCTCAAGTCCACATTGGAGACATGTAAAACTGTAAAACCTTCACAGGCACTCCAGGTTAGGAGACAGATAGATGCTTTGGTTGGCAGTCATAGTTTCTTGATGTTTTAAGACCTTGGCTTCCTTTTCCAGCCTCCAATCGATTTCCGCGAAGCTGTTCCCGGGCTAGCTTCCATTGCTTGGACGTGCCCCTCAACAAATAGCCTCAACAAATCCAGCAATGTCGGAAACCAAACCTTCATTGGAATTCATGAGAGGGTTTATACCACCCATGTCCATGTATAGTGATTTTGGGGATGATTCATTCTTGGGTTTCCTAAATATTCGATAACATCCTGGCATCCAAAAAACAGGGGCCACATCGACAAAAAGCACTTGGGAACCGACAGCCTCGGAGATGGGCGGCCTCTTCAATTCAAGATGTGGGTATAGCAAAGATTTTATTTAAGGTATATATCTGTGTGTTGGTTTGTTTGTCGGTCTGTGGTTGGCATTGTTTTATGAATCGTTGTCTACTGTATTGATCTATCAATCCGTCCATCATTTCATCAAGTTGTGTATAGACATGTGTAGATTGTATGGTGTGTACATGACGTATATAATTCTACATAAAATATCTCATAGTGAGACCATGTATAGTTAGATGGACATTTGCATTCTCGCAATGCAATATATCCATGCATTTTCACACACGATATCGTATAATATCGTATAGGTAGTTCTGATGTTCTGCTTCAAGCATCTCATTGATGTGGTTGGAACATTTGGAACCATCCTGCTGATCCAATATAACCAGCCGTCAAGGGCTCAATCCGTAAACTTGAAAAGGCACGTCACTGAGCACATAGACTCCTTCCGACCTTTGCGGAAGTGGTGGATGAGACAAATGAGCAGTGTTTAAAAATGTTTCAAACCTCTGTTGAGTCATGATTTTTAAAAAATAGGGGGTTTTACTATGTTTTACTACCCAAAAGATTGGTGATCATAATGACCCATTAATTATTGGAATCGATTGGAATCTCTTTGGGTAACCCATCATGGAAGCTGGGAATCTCGTTGGAGTTTTCATAAAGCAGACCCTGAAAATGGCATACCCTGTGAGGATGTTGTAGCAACCAAAGGGCGGACTGCTATTGATGGGATAATGACAATGATAATAATGATAAACCTTTGCCTTCGGCAAGATTCTTAGGATGTTTGTTTATGTTTTGTGTGTCTTGCCGTTCGTTCTCAAGATAAGCAAGCTGCATTCCCACGAGGTGAAGCAAAACCTGCAATTGCCAACTGCTTCTAGGTGCATCAGGATGAACACATGCGTGCTGCATTGTTATACTATATATTGTTGATTGTTGGTGTAAATATAGAAGTGTATTTATATATATATATACATATGCACACCACACACATATTGTATGTGTAACTGTATGTGCGCGCGTGTAAAAAATGCACACCGCACACACACACAGGGGCCCTGCAGCATCTATTTATATAATTGTGTGTGTGTGTGCATGTGCGTGTATTTTCAACGGTATAGCATGTCGCGAAATGGCCCTCCACATACTTTGAACATCTTTGAACTAGAAAGTAAATATAAGTAAACATACTTTTTAACTAGCAAGTAGTTCTTCGGCCGGACTCTGAATTCACATGTCAAGTTGGTTTCCGATGCAGCATCTCTTTTCTTTTGAGAGGAAGATATGAATGGCAGCAGTTCAGAACCAAAATATGAAAAGTCCTTGTATCCACTGAGTAATTTCCCTGTTCAAGCTGTCCAAACAGGTAGCTTGGTTTACCAGCCCCTACTCTCTTTGGCCCTCAGGCTTCGACATGGTGTATGCGCAGAAAGAGCATGACTGGCTCGTGCGGGTCTTGGTACCTTAGGAAGGCAATCTTTGTTGGTGGGTTATTATATATGTTTTTTATGACCCATGCCTTAAGAAATTATTCCAGGGTATCAACTAGGTTATGGAATAATTTCTTTTGGAATAATTTTCAAGGAATAATTTTTGAGGGGGGTAGGTATACGATTATGCATGTTGGAATTTGAAAATCATGATCCAGCCCGTCAAGATACCCCGGAATAATTAGGTTTTGGAATAATTTTTGGTAACTTAAAACATCTTGAAGCAGCCTATACTTCCTACGTTTGGCCTGGCCTTTCCAAAAGCCATTCCTAGCTTGGCGGTGTTTGCCTGAAAACTTTTTGCTGGAAATGCCAATTGCAGTTATTTAAGGCATCATGCAGTTTGGGCAATTGCTGCCAACCTTTTTTTGCAGCATACTTGCACGCACAACTAGTGTCGCCGGACCACCTTTCTCTCACGGTACTTTCTCTCGAGAGCTCTTTGGGTGGCAATGAATGGGGAATGTTAGGAAAATACCTAGGAAAAGGCCAGGTTGAGTGCCAGGTTGAGTGCCATTGTGTGGGCTTTCCCCAGGGGGGAAATTATTCTAGGGGTATTGGAGATGCCTGGTACCCCTCAAAAACGAAAGCGGACAGCTAATCACCAAATTAGGCCAGAAATTGGCAAGAATTGCAAAAAAACAAATGAAACCCCACACATTTCCCACCCATTCCCACTATGGCCAACGGGAGTTTTTTGGAAGGAAATGAAGGGAATATGGAAGAAATAGGGGCGCGGACGCAAAGTTGGGAAAACCTCTAGAAGAGAGCCAAGTTGTTTTTTTTTTCTCCGGGCTTTCCCCAGGGGAGAAATTATTCTGGAGGTATTGGAGATGCCTGGCACCCCTGAAAAACAAAAGGGGGCAGCTGCTACAATCACAAAACAAATCCAGAAATTGGCAAAAAAATTAACCAGTGACAACCAAATATTTTGCTTTTCCCACTCATTCCCACTAAGGCCAGAACCACCAAACTAGCCCAGAAACTGGAAAACACCCAAAACCAACTAAAACCATGTTCAGCCAGTGGGTTGCTGAGAGGAAATTTGTTTAAAGATACTATCCTGACTCTTCTTGATCCTATCTGAGTATGTTGAAAATTGTTTAAATTTGTGCCCCAGCTCTGCAAGAAGGGAAACCGTTTTCGGCCGTTTGCGCGCAGCTGCTTACGATCACTTGCGTTTGGCTAGAAATAGACTATACCGGTATCATTTTGATGGAAATTATTCCATTTTTCCATATGAACTCATGAGTTCTTAGAATAATTTATTTTTTTGAACTCAACGGGTGCCGGAATAATATTATAATTATTCTGAGGTATGTTGACGGGGGTATCCCCTTAAGGCATCCCTCATTGTTTTTTACTTTTAAGTCCCATAGCCCATAGTTGAAAGAAAAGAAAGCTAACGTCACATGTTCCCGCTAGAAAAGGTGTACTAGCCATACTTCCTTACTTGGCCCTTACACTGGCCGTACATAAGTTACGAACATCCATTTTAGTTACGTGGATCCATGCAGAGTCCAAGAGTTGGTTTAAGGGAAAACCATGGAAAATCCACTGGAAAAGCTGATTTTTGGGGAGTAAAATCACTACTTTCCGGTAGATTTTTCCGTTAAATCTATCCATTGGGGGGAACAACAACAAAATCCAGGACTGGATGGTCCTCTAACTTGTGATTTAGATGTCTTTCAATGGGACACCTGATGATGCTCCTCCGGAAAGTCGGAATCCGCGACTCCCACGGCCAAGAAGACCCTCTGTTGAAACATCACAGATGCAAATGCTCCATGGGGCATATATGTGCAAGTTATATAAAATTCAAGTTACTAAGTTAGATTTTTGGGAGACTATGCAGCAAAATGATACACACTTTTGGATACTTTTGGCATTTGGCAAATGTAACCCCTGCATTCACCCCATGAAGAATCATGAACGGTCTTGAGGAGTGCATGACTGTGGAGTGTCTGATTGCCATCAGACGTCGCAATCAACAATGATATGTGTATAGGACATTAACATACATTAACATAACCCGTTAGTTATATTGGTTACATAACTGTATAGAAATTCATGGTGAACCCACGTGGATCCCAAGCTTTTTGGCAGCCAAAGTTGCTGCCATTTGTTGCCATGGCTGCCATGCCCGCTGATTCTCGACGGCGACAGGCGCGACAGCCGCTAGCGGCACTAAAGATAATGATTGTCCAGACATGTCCAGGTGATCTTCTTTATACTTTCAGCCTTTGTTTGTGTACCCTGGTGTGTACAAACAAAGAGAGAGAGAAATGAGGACGGGGTCCGAGTGTTTGTTGGTACATTGTTGTTGTTGTTGTTGTTGTTGTTCCCTCGGACCCTTTGTTACCGCACACCGTATTATGTGTTTCCTACTTTTTCCTCTGTTTTTTTGCTGTTTTTTCCCTTTTTCATTGCGCAAAAAATGCAGGATTTTTTGCGCTGCTCTTCTGGGTGGGGGTTTGGGGTTTTGGGGGGTGGGGTTTTGGGTGGGGTGGGTTTCGGGGGGGGTGGGGGGGGGGCATAATAGCGTTCGTGTGTGTGTTGTGTGCTGTCGTTTCGCCCTTCCCTTTTTTTAATAACGGTTGTAAGCGTTTTTTTTTCTCTGCGCCAAGACGTCAACTTTTTTGTCTGGCGCGTCTGGTTTTGTTATTGTCCGTGCTGCTTGGATCGTGTCCGTGACCTTTGGTTTTTTGGGGGGTGGGTTTTGAGGGATTTGGGTTTATGTGTGTTATATATGATATAGGTATCTATGATATCTTTGGTATACATGATATCTATGTTGTTTATGATATGTATGATATATATATATACACATACATATGTGTTAAATATGATAAATATGGTATCTATGATATCTATGGTATATATGATCTCTATGTTGTTTTTGATTTATATATATATATATGATATCTCTGATACATATGATATATATATATATATATATATATGGTATCTATGTGATATATATATATAAATATGATATATATATATGATATACAGGACTGAGTAGGCGAATTGGGCCATGATCCACGCCACAAGTTTGATTTGGACAAAGATCAAGCGTGGCTGTGGACCTAGTTGCGAAACAGCGGCAGGCGTGTGGAAAAAGGCACTGAACGCCACCGTGCCATGGGGATTTTGTCCCTTGCCGGCGCACGGTTACAGGGCGTCCGACCGTTGTTGTTGTTGTTGTTGTTGTTGTTGTTGTTGTTGTTGTTGTTGTTGTTGTTGTTGTTGTTGTTGTTGTTGTTGTTGTTGTGTTGTGTTGTGTTGTGTTGTGTTTGTTGTGTTTGTTGTTGTGTTGTTTGTTGTTTGTTGTTGTTGTTGTTGTTGTTGTTGTTGTTGTTGTTTGTTGTTTGTTGTTGTTGTTGTTTGTTGTTTGTTGTTTGTTGTTGTTGTTGTTTGTCGTTGTTTGTTGTTGGTTGTTGTTGTTTGTTGTTTGTTGTTGTTGTTGTTGCTTGTCGGTTTTTAGTTGTTGGTTGTTGTTTTGTTTTGTTTTGTTTTTTGTTGGTGTTGTTGTTGATGGGTTTTGTTGGTTGGTGTCGTTGGTGGTGTTCTTGGTGCTGTTGGTGTTGTTGTTGTTGTGGTTGTTGGTTTGTGTTGTTGGTGTTGTTGGTGTTGTTGGTGTTGTTGGTGTTGTTGGTGCTGTTGGTGGTGTTTTTTTTGGTTGTTGTTGTTGTTGTTGTTGGTGGTGGTGGTGGTGGTGGTGATCAGTGATGGTTGTGGTTGTGGTGTTGTTGTTGCTGCTGCTGCTGTTGTTGTTGTTGTTGCTGTTGCCTTTGCCGCTGCCGTTGCTGTTTGTGTTGTTGTTGCTGCTCTTGCTGCTGTTGTTGCTGTTGCTGTTGCTGTTGCGGTTGCGGTTGCTGTTGCTGTTGCTGTTGCTGCTGTTGCTGCTGTTGGTGTTGGTGGTGTTGTTGTTGTTGTTGTTGTTGTTGCTTTGCCGTTGTTGTCGCTATTGCCGCTGTTGCCGTTGTTGCGGTTGTTGCCGCTGTTGCCGTTGTTGCCGTTGTTGCTCTTGTTGCTCTTGTTGCTGCTGTTGCTGTTGCCATGTCGCTTCGCAGCAATCCACTCGGCTTGCGTCCAGCTAGAGTATATGATGGCATGTGGCGGCCAATCTTCACACAAGTTTCAAAGTACGGACCTCTACTGTATCCACTGGTTGGGGGGAGCTAAGGAGCTATGGGCATCCATAGTCCCCATGAAATGGGAAGTCAGAATATGTCAGAATGGGGAGCCAAGAAGTTACAATGAGTTTCCCAAGCACATGATAGTTTGCAGGTGTTGCTGTTGATGTTGGTGGCCATTGGTCAGCACGGAGCCCCTGCAATGGGAATGGTTGATGTGGTTTGCCGAGAATGACTTCCACCACCTTTGTGCCCCCAAAAGACGTCCAAACACCTCAAAATCCAATGGTGGATCATCATTTTCCCATGCTCTTTCCACCAAGAATGCCGTAAAAAGTAAGTATGTAAAATTGTTGGGTTTGGCCCTAATAGTTCCCCACTTCAGGAGAAAGAACATGTTGAACAGACACCTTGGGAATCCGCTACTTCCATCTCCAAGGTTGAGAAGTATTTGTTTCATCACCGGACCGCATTCACCAGGAGGAGCGGGCGTTTGGGGGAAGGTGTGAAGTCCCGTAATTTCTGCTGGCAGCAATGGGAAATCAAAGGACATCAAAATGTGCATGTGTTTAAAGGTCAACAAATCTGTATATATATCCTTGAGTTCTAGCGCCGTGTTTGCAATATGGTCGCCTTCTGGAGTTATTCCTGCCGGGTTCATGGTCTGTGATGTTGGACCATGCTGGTGGAGGATGGCGTTTCCCAACAATGTCAGGAAATTCACCATCCCCAGCATCTTCCCCCTTAATTTCAATTACCACCCAAGAAGGGCCGCAAGAGGAAGAGATTCAGCACGAAACCAGGGTCGAGATGGGGGAGTATTTCATAAGGAGTAAAACTGTCAGAATGGTGAGCGCTGCAAGTTCCAAAGCTTGAACATGTATCTTAAAACATTGGTATACGCTGAGAAAACAATGACGACATAGTGAAGATGATGAGACACCCATTGAGGTGATCTTATTGGTCCATGTTTCCTCAAGACTGTGGCTGTAAGTTGAGCGATTCATAGCGGTTCCATCTTGTTAGGCGCACAGCGCACATTCCCACCGTTAATGCTAGCTCAATGACCGAGGGCTTCTATAATCATCCATAATCCCCATCCCCCCAATATTAAACGCACATTTTTTTTGTCCCCAAGATGGGTAAATCCCTTACTACACGGTGGTAGGAAGATGGGATTCATATGGTAAACCTTGGCGCCATCCCCAAGCATATTTCCTTGCTATGCTTAGGTTAACCACACTTCTGAGACCTTCTTGGTAATTTCACGATATTTGACGTAGGTATGGAAAATACCATTCTTTTATATAATAGTTTTGATGGGTAATTCAAAAATCATCATAAATCATCTGTAAAAAGGCTATTTACCACACTGCCATAGTTGTGCTTGGTTCCCTTGCCATCATTTTCAATCTCCTCCTGGCTATAGCCATAGGAGGCCGGAGTTTAGGATTGCGGGCCAGACCGGCGGACGAGGCCACAGAAGTGGAAGATGTGGCTTGTAACCTGGGGATTTTATAGGCTTTAATGTCTGTATATATTATCACGTCATAAATATGTTCTATAATTATCTTTATATATTTATGATCATTATTATCGTTTTTATCCGTTTTAGTACTTTTTATTTATGTGTTGCAAGGCTTCTCTACATGATTTTCAATGGGGCCTGTATAAACAGGTATGGGTTTGTGGCAATAATGGCCAAAAAGACGTGTGGCAATCCATTTTGCCACACATTTTGCCACAAAGAAAATCGTTGAACGATTCGTTCACGTTGAGAATTCGTTGGGAATTCGTTGGCTTGGACCCCAACGAAATTTCAACAAAATTCCAACGATTTGTTTTGTGGCAAAATGTTGTGGCAAAACGTTTTGCCACAAACCAACATTTCGTTAAAATGTTTGTGTTTTTCGATTTCTGGGGTGTGGCAAAATGTTTTGTCACAACATTTTTGCACCAAAAAAAACCGTGGAATTTCGTGAAAATTTCGTTGGGAAAGCGCCCAAACCCACGAAATCCTGACGAAACAAAATCGCCAAAATCCAGTTATACAAGGACTCGATTGCAAATGGTCAAATATCCGGGTAGAGCTACATTACAATATATATATATATACATATTTACGTATGCATATACGTGTATTATAATATATATATATATATATATCTTTGTTTGTGATACATTAGTGGTAAGAATTGGTTTTCAATGGGATTTTCATGAGGTGCAACCAAAACTGGAGACTTCACCATCAGACATGGGATTTCCTCCAGCAATCCAGAAATCATACAATAGAAGCCTATGGAAACCCATGGGCTTCCCGTCCGGGAAATGATCCACTTTCATCGTGGATCTTCCATATCCAAGTTAGTTTGCTGGAGGCTCGTTGGTAGTAGGGATCTAGGAGGGCTAGAGTGGGACACCCAGTGTACTACAACAGTCCCAGGCACCAACCACGACTGGAGGCTATTGGAAATCGGGCATGTTCAATTCATATACCGGAATTTGAGATGGTTTTATGTATTTCTTGGGTTGGCCTCATTACAATGTGCCCCCCCTCGAAGTATATTCGTTTGCTTGTTTTCACCCATCTAATTAAAGGCACGATGTATCTACCATAAACCACAAATTCTGCCCAATTGTGAGCCAAATTGAAAATCTATATACGGGAAGGATGATCCGTTTTGGTTTTGTTTCTAACTAGTTGTAGTTGTCAACATGAGTCTTTTATCAGGATGCCTCCGAGATTCCGATGGTCTTGCGTAGGATCATCAATTAAACAAGGTAATGTCTCTTTATTTTGGAACTGTTTGAGACAACCTCAATAGGGATGAAAGTAAACGTTGGAGACATTGCTGAAAACGACGATTCTAAAACTGAGGTTTCAGCGTGTTTTGGAGTCCAGATCTGTACAGACTTAGCCCACAAAACGAAATATCAGATCTTTACAAGACAGATCTTTCCAGATGTTTTTGGGGTCTAGATCTTTACTAAAACTTCGTCCAGGTCCAGTCACACGACATAAGTGTACAGTGTAGCATGGATCCCCATGGCCGGCCTTCACCCCATGATCACCATCAGTTGGCAAATGCAGTGTTTGAGGACAGCTGAATTTGTGTTTTATCATGTTTAAGTATGATTTATGGTATTTATGATGGTATTTATGATGGTATTTATGATGGTGCCAAACGCCTTGATCGAATGAAGTTGAGAAGTCAAACTTCCGACTTATGGACAGATGCAGCAACAGTGGTGAGAGCAGTCAGAGAAGAGAAAGAGTCAGAAGAAAAAGAGTCAGAACAAATTTAAACAGATATACAGATAGACAGACAGATAGATAGACAGAAAGACAGACAGACAGACCGACAAACAAACAAACAAACAGATAGATAGATAGATAGATAGCTAGATAAATAGTTAGATTGAGAGATAGAGAGATAGATAGATGGATAGATGGATGGATGGACAGATAGATAGATAGATAGATCGATAGATAGATCGATAGATAGATTGATAGATAAACACAAATAAATACATAGATAGTTAGCCAGATAGCCAGATAGTCAGATAGTCACATAGACAGATAGGTAGATAGATAGATCTGTAGGTAGATAGATAGATAGATAGATGGATAGATAGATAGATCGATAGATAGATATATATATATATATATAGATAGATAGATAGATCGATCGATCGATAGATAGATAGGTAGGTAGGTAGGTAGGTAGGTAGATAGATAGATGATTTGATAGATCTGTAGATACGTAGATAGATAGATAGATAGATAATGAGAGAGAGAGAGAAAGAGACAGATAGATAGAGACACGGAGAGAATGAAACAAAGAAAAAAGGTAGAGAGATTCAGAGCCTCAACCACAGAACATCACAGAACCATCAGTTCGCTCTGCCATCGATCACAACACCTCAGCTCTCCAATTCAGTTTCCTATCCGGACTCGCCATGTTGGATTGCCAGTAAATCCCAGGAAACCTATTCTGGCTGGTGGTTTGGAACATTTTTTATGTTTCCATAATGTATGCGATAATCATCCCAACTGACAAATATTTTTCAGAGGGGTGGAAACCACCAACCAGTATTAAATCACTAAGTCCCTATATATGTTACAACCACGGGACCACGAGTCCTTCCGATCATTCCCTTAATGTTCAAGGACTTGCCGGTGGACGATCTCGATTTGGAGGGCGATTTGGCCGATGACTGGGGCATGGAGGATGAGGATGAGGACGCCATGGAGAAAACCATGGAGAAACCCATGAAAACTATCAACATGTTCTCCAGTGAATGATTGATTGTGATAATGAATGATAATTGTGGATGTTCATAGGTTTCGATATGTTAAGTTATGAGATAGGTAATCAGGGATGCAACGATTGAACCAGCAAAACCTGAGAAACACACGGAAAAACGCATGATGCAATTCCATGTGGTAGTACCTATATAATGAAACATGATTCCAAGTAAATTACAAAGACCTCACTGCAACGTCCCTGGAATGAGTGTTCCTACCAGTAGGGGGTAAGTATCCAAAAGTGACATTTTTCAGGTTTGTGAGTTAGCATGATTTATCCAGATGATTTTGGCATCTTATTAGTCAGGATTTGAATGATTTCCCAGAAAGTTGCTTGATTCGCGCTTCTCGTTGGAAGGTTCGGTGCCTGAGTTGAAACAACAGGTGGATTGCCTGGCAGAAACCATACCTACCTTGACTCATTCCAGCTAAGTTTCCTTCAAAACAACTATGATATCGATGCTAGATCAACTTGGTACTGCAGGGCGCACTCACGATGATATGTTGGCCAGCGTGCTTTCTTTGTGCCATTAACCGTCCAATCATGCGGACATCTTGAAGGTTCAACTTCATTTAACATCATTTTGTTTTCAATCATGCCAACAACATTCAACTATCATGTGATTTTTTGAGTCCCAGTTTTAGTTGAACTGAAATTGCAACCAGAGACCGCCGAGGGTTAGAAATGCACCACATCATTGGCACCTCCAATTTGCAGACACATCCAAATCTTAGATTTTTGATTTTATACCCAATTATATCCCAGTACTTACCAGAGAGAGATCCCCAAGAAATGGTTGATTTAGTCCCCAATAACCTTTTGCCAATCCGACATTGCTATGTCCCCATCTTTTCGGTTTCCCAGTTGACCTTTTCGCAGCTCAACAGCGTCGCAACGTCGCAGGACGAGAATTTGGTGACGTCCAAGCTGCAGGCTCCGCCAGAAACGGTGCAGCTGCCGGAGAATGTGCCGGAGAACGTGCGGCAGTGACTGAGATGAAACCAGGGGACACGGTGGGAGCCTGTAATCACTGTAATCCCATCCCTGGTTCAGATGAAACACCCCCATTATGGCCATTGTATGGTCCCAAATACGTGCAAATTCCCTACTAGACCATGGTTTCTTGAGGAGTGTTTGTGCTTAGGGGGAAGGGATTAGTCTGCTAAGATTAGTCATACCAATTGTGTAAGTGGCCATTTTTTTAAAACGAAATGATGATGATGGTTATGGTGATGATGATGATGATGATGGTTATGGATGGTTATGGTGCATGGGTTCGAGGCACCACATCAGCAGCTCCCCATTTTTGGGGTTGTCCGAGAATTGTGCTTCTTAAAGATGCGAATGTTTGATCATAATGTTCCTAATTGGCGAACTGGCATACAGTACATTGTGGCACCGCCATTTTGAGACAAGACAACATTTGGATTTATATGCAGTAGTAGTAGTAGTAGTAGTAGTGGTAGCCACTATAATATATATATATATTATATATGCATATTATAATCATATACAACTATATATTATTTACATGTATATAACACGAAGATAATCGTTGGTGTACACATGGGATACCGGATACCCATGGATACCCTATATTTTAATGAATCAAAAACAAAAAGGTTTCCAAGCTCTGCAAAGCCCAGAAGATGCTGCTCTTAAGGAGGCTGACCAACATGAAGGATCAGCTAGATCAGTTTGCCAGTCCCGAATCTTTGAGCAGCTTTGATTCAGTCGGCGGTGGCGGAGGGGATGCGATGAAGTGGGCTTCATGGCGGCATTTGGAGAGCAAAGTGCCAAAATGCACCTCCCTTAGATGATTTTATCGGGAAAAAACATGCCATCCAAATATACGGGGCTCACAGGTTCACATTTGTTGTCTGATCGATCAAATCTGTGGAATTTTCGGCGAAGAAACGTTTCCCGCTTTGAGATGTTTTGAGCAAATCATCCCAAAAAATCCGTCGTTTGGAACACCTTCATCTTCCACAGACAGGTTGAAGTGCCGCTGAACGACACCTTGAGCCTCTTCGTGTGCCAAGTCCCCGGTGCGGCCAATCGCTTTCAGGAAATGATGCGCTGCTGGGATCCGAAGCTGGGAACTGCCCTGCAGGAATTCCCCGGCCCTTTTGAATGGATAGTTTCAATGGAAAATCGGAAAATCATGAGAAAATATGGAAATACAATGAAATATATATGGGACATCCACTGTAAATGGAGGTTGCTAGCTGGGAAAATGATTAGTAAATGAGGAATTGCCCATTGCCATGTTTTATTACGCGCTTATATCTCTGCGGGAATATAGGAACTAGCAAGTTTAACTCCTAGCTTTGGGAACATGGGCCCAACATGGGTGTGCGCATGGGTATATTCTCCAGCCATTTTAATGGAGTATATCTGGGACAATTTTTTACGCACCGATGGAATCGATTGGGTTGTAGACTTGCCAGGCGCTATGCTCTGAAAATGGCACGGAACTCCAAGGAATTGGTTGTTAGGATTGTGAATATGGCATGGCATGGCATGGCCAATAAGAGAGTCTCAGCAGTCATGGTGATCTCGTGGTGATTATACGCAGGAGTTCCAGAAACCCAGGCTTCCCAACCTGCCATCGTGATCATAGAGGGAGATGTGTCAGCGGCTAGTGAACCATAGCTGCCAAAACTGATAGCCGGCACATGCGTCCACATTCATTGTTCCCAACACCGGTTACTATCGGTTACTCATGTTTAATTATCTGCACCCTAGGAATTTCAACCATAAGAGAGAGAGAGAGATATATATATATATATTATACGGATAGCACCTCCCAAAAAAAAACATATAGAATATGTTGGGATAAACCGATGGGCTTCTCATCCCTCATAAAACAGGGATTCCAATGGCTTCGACGCTTCGACCGGTTCCATCCGGCTCAGGCGGCTCGATGGAGGTGACGGAGGAGAACCGGGCCATTTTTGAAGCTGGAGTTGCTGGGACTTGGGATGTCATGTTGTGGCTGAAGTGAACATGATTTGCAGAATCAATGGCATACCCTCTGGTAAACTAACAGTTTGCTATTGAAAATGGCCATTTATAGTGGATTTACCCATCAAAAATGGTGATGTTCCATAGTTATGTTAGTTTACCAGAGGGTAGCTTTACAGAATGGACATGTAAGAGATAGAAAAAACGAGTACCCCAAAAAAACTGATTTGAAGATAATTTTCCCTATTAAAGCAGTATTAAAACTGGGTCGCCTCGTTGTAAATCATATATTATGGATCTACTGTTTATGCGCTCTATGGGTTTGATTGAACGTGCGGAATTCCCCAATTTATGGCATATTGAAATGTTATGGCGATTTCAATCGGGAACATTGCCTTTGATCAGTGGATCATGATGGATCTGGGGGACAACAAATCTTGAGGACTTGACCAAGGGGGATTTTTTTTGTTGGCGGAGTCAGCAGAGAGCAGCAGAGTTCTACAATTCTACACTTGGCCTCAAAATCATCTAGTGCCAGTGAGTCTTTGAGTGAGTCTTTTGGGGTCTTCGATTTGAATCTCTTGAAACTGCAAAGTCCTGAAAAATCACGCCTAACTGTCTAACTTCCAGATTTTTTTACGAACATGGTTTTCCCAATGTTCCAACAAGGGGACCTGCTGGTAACTGGGAGTCTGGCCAAGGATACCATATGGCCGGCTTCTGTCATCATGGCTGCCTGGCAACTCCGGTGATCCAGGAGATTCAATGAGCCAAACCCAAACCTCATCAAACCATTATTTTTCATGGATTTACTGAAGATTTTCTACGTTCCCAATGGGAAATCCACTACTGAGGGAATCTTTTTTTGGGGGGCATTTTTTGGTGGCGTTCCTGAGGCAAATCCAAGTTTTTGATGGGAAAGAAGTGCAGTCACTGACGCACAAGTATATATGTATATATTATAGAGGATAGATATATTTGTTCATTGTCCTTCATGAATTATTTACCTGGTTGGTGGTTTGGAACATGAATTTTATTTTTCCATATGTTGTGAATAATACTCCCATTTGACATACTAGTGACTCACCAAGGCCCGGTGGTTCTGCATCCAGCCTCCCGTGGTCCCTTTGGAAGGCGCATGGCCCTTTGGAGGGCCCTCTCTGCGGGATTTGTGTTGGAGATTTGGTCAGAGTTTGGGAAATGAGAAATGGATATAGGTCGTTATAATTATCTCTTATAACGACCTCAGTTCAACGTCACTATAGAAATTATGGCTATAGTAATAATATACAGGCTTAACCGAATAATTTAGCAAGAACATATGGACGACTTCCACCAAGTTAAGGCCATTACAATTGAGAAACTTGAGAAAATGATGATGAATAACTAGATAGCTACATAAAACCACTGTTTGGAAATCTAAGCATTCTCTTTTTAAATCCCCAAAAGTGGGTTGATAATCCCAATTGACTCATGATTTCTGGCATGGGCTTGAAATCACCAGGATGGTTCTTCAATACTTGCACCCAACCTGAGCCACGCCTGACCAGTTCTTATCACGATTGTGGTGACTTGCGCGTGTCAAAGAGATCAACGCAATAGATAAATTGGCTACAATTACAGCCAAACACACGTTTAAGAAAAAAAACGCACACACACACACGTGTGTTGTGCAAGAATGAGCACCCACCAGATAGGTTTCAGATATTGTGGCGTACTGTCGGTGTACTGTATTGATGATCATCGGTCAATCAATTATCCATGACTCGGATTGTGACGGATGTCCAATCCAAAGACTGCACAGACTGTAAATAGCGATGAATTCCTTCTATGTTTGCATTTGTTCCCACTCTTTGTTTGCTCATCATGTCCACCAGTTTTCCATATGGCCCAATGTGGTCCAATCAATCCGGTCAGTTATTCCATAGGAGTCCCAGTTGAAAGCAGTCAAGGTCCAACCCAGCAAATTTCTCCCATTTTTTTTCCAGGCACCATTTTCTCCCATAGCTTCCCACGCTGACTTCTTATGGTTTCAACTAAATGTGCCAGTTATTTTGTGGTTATCATCATCCCCAACCTGTCCAACATGTACGTCTCAGAATTGGATGAAATATGATGAAATGACATTTTCCAGAACACACCTATGGTTTCCAGGGAAGACCATGGTTTCCTGCTACTTTTCCCTTATATTCTTATATGAACTGGTCAACCAATCCATTGCTTAGAGTATGGTTGGTTAATCGTGTAATATCACACGTTTGAACACGTTAATCCCAACAAAATAGTTCCATGTTAAGCCATCACATTCTCCATCACCACATTGAAAAATCTCCCTGGTAGTAGTCCCCGAATGTCGAACGAAACGTTAATTGTGTGTGTGTGTTTTCCCCTCACATCCTGGAAACACAACAAATTTGGCATCTTAGAAGATTGGGCTTACCCACTGGTAATTTAACATAGCCACATAGCTATTGAAAACTGCCATGTTTCTAGTTGATTTAGCCATCAATGCTATAGCGATTTTTCCATAGCAAACTGTTAGTTTATCAGATAAATCCCAGAAAATCCCATGAAAATGTCAGAAAATCACAAAAAAAACAAACAGAAAATACCAGAACATCTCCATTTGTTGATGGTTCCCAGTGGGTACCAAACCCAGGGCGAAAGGTCCTTGACCTTGGTTGCGGACTTGGCATTGCCGGCATCGTGGCCGCGGGCTTGGGTGCTGAAGTGCTGCTGCAAGACCGTGCCTTGGTGGGGCTGGGGAGGATGGAGCCGGGGAGCTCAAGGAAAATGATGAAAATTTTCGGGATATCATCCAGACTATTTTAGAATTGATCTAGAATATCTAAAATGGAGATGTACTTGGGATATATACAGTATATATATAATATACACATATATATATATAATTATAATTATATATATATAATCATGGGCAACAAAAACTGATCTGTCTCGTGGGCTGCTGATTCTTGAATTTCCATCCCCTGGGATGATTGAGTTTCCGGAGGTTGAAGCTGCGAGGACACTGGCTTTTGTTGTGTTCATTTGTGTCTGGTTGGTGGTTTGGAACATGTTTTTTTCCCCCATATATTGGGAATAATAATCATATACCCTCTGGTAAACTAACATAGCTATGGGAAATCACCATTTTCAATGGGTAAATCCACTATAAATGGCCATTTTCAATAGCTATGTTAAATTACCAGAGGGTAATCCCAACTGACGAAATCATATTTTTCAGAGGGGTAGGTCAACCACCAACCAGTATGACTTGATGAATGCAGATGGGTTTGGGCTTAATTGTCGACGATCTGATGAATCCAAAATCTTATGTTTGGCTTACTTGTTGATGGTTTTATGAAAATAGGCTCATTTGCAACGATGGGTTGGGTCTTCGAATTTGGCCTCTGGGTGTGATGGCGTGTGCCCATACATCCCTCACCCCGTTCTTGAATCCCGGAGATGCAGCTTCCCGGTGATGTCCCACCGCCCAGGGGACCCTGCCTGTTTGCGGGCAACCCTCGCTGCTTGGTAGTGGGATGGGCTGCTTAGTGGGTGTGACTTGACCCCTCAGAAAATGTCGTGATTTTGACATGGTGAAGCTTGGTTGTCAACAAGGGTCCGGCGCAACCTCATGCCTACTCACTATCCAGCACGGTCACTCATGGTCACTCCATAAAATGTATGTATATATATATATATATATATCTATGTGCATGCGTACATATATAATGCCTGATTAAATTACATGTCGGGGCTGTTGTAAATGTTCTGTGGCTATCAATCGCCATCCACTCTCATGACAGGCGCGTGAATCCTGTAATTTTCATATCCAAATGTTGCCCACTTACACCCAATTCCATAGCTGACAAAGACTCCAATCACTGCTGTCGCCAGATCATTACTTAGAAACACAAACCATCCAAAGCACTGGTCTGAATCTGTCAGTATTCGCTGATTGGTGGTATCACTCGTTGTTTATGTTTGTCCTTCCATTCGGTGATGATTGCAGCTCACACACGCATAGACGCACACACAGACATATATATATATATATATTATGCATATATGTATATATATATAATATACAGCGTATATATTTAATTATTGTAATTTTTATACATTTTCGAAACAAGGCAACTTACATTTCCCATAAAACGGTTGGTCTGGGGGGCAGGGGTTGAAACCAGCCAGTTCTTCTCTGTGCTCAGGAAACGGCCGTAAAGTGCGAGGTGGGAAAGAGCATCACCACACTGCGCTGCGACTACCGGGAACTGCCTGGAAAACTCATGGAGAAGGAGATGACCAGATGACTTGACTGTCTTCCGCGATGCTCATGGTGGGTTCTCCCCGCAACCGAACTGCTGGGTTTACCATGAAAAAAACATTGGGATTTTTTAGCTCTATTTTTTTTAAAGTTGGCAAATGGATGTAAATGGTCGATATGGGGGGGTCATATGTCATGCATCTTCCAACTTAGGGGATGATATCACCATTACCCATTTCAGTAACCCTCAACTGCACCCCCAAGTCAGCGTCAACATGGAAAGGCTTCAGGATTTTGTTCCATAAATATTTGAGTTGGCTAGCAATATGTAACATGTATATATATATACATAGTATTGGTCAGACGTTGTTCCGTAGATATTAAGTTTCTATATCCATAAGTCCCTAGTTCCCTAGGAGTGTTTTTGGCCAGTGAAAGCATCAATATTCACCATTGACTTAATCTAAACCATTTTTTGTAGATCAATACCCATATCCCTATCCACTATCCACATATATATATATATAATTCCATTCTATAATGCGATTTAAGTTGAACTGAACACATCAATATCCACCTTTGACCGGGGATGACCATCCTCGACCTGGCGACCAACCATCCGATATCCATGGCGACCGAGCCCGTGCCATGGTGCAGTGAACCACTGTGCCATTGATGTTTGATTGGAAGCATCAAGCCCGATATCTTGGCAATCACTATTTTAGCAGTTCACTATCTATATGATCTATTCATGTGTTGTATTGCAGGTTCTACTCTTTCAAGGCTGCTCCTTTTGGTGTCAGTTGATGCCGCACTACGAGGAGCCCTTGGCAAAATTTGCGCAACCCGATATCTTTCTGGGCTGCGATGTGCTCTTGAGTGAGGTGAAGATTTGGGGGTGTTCCTGGCAGGGTTGGATGGTGCCCCCTAGATTTTTTTTGTGCTGCTTTATTGCACATCGAAGTAAAATTATGATTAATCCATAGTTAAGTACTTATCCATACTTATCCAATGAACTATACTTATCCAATCTTACCCATGGTTCATGTACTTATCCGTAGTTAATCAATAGTTATAAACCAACTAAACCATGGGACACCACCTTTTAAAGGCCAAGGGACGCCCAATGTGGGGCTTTTTTTTGCCTGTCCCCTTGATGCAAAAACTGGTTGGATTCTTGGGTTGTATCAATATTCTCGGGTTTTACATGCTATGTATAATAATAAATTTTTAATGGGAAATTCCACTATAAATGGCCATGTTCAATTGCTATGTTAGTTCACCAGAGGGTAGTAATAATAATAATATAATATATATTTATATGCAATATACATCGATTTATTACATACATGATTATGCCACTATTATGCCTGGATGTATATATACATGTAATGTACACAGAACAAAAACACGGATTCTGATGAACGAAGAGGACTTTGACGTGTTTTTCTGACGATCTTTGGTCGCTAGGAAAATGTCGAAGCATTGACTAAGATCCTCCAGATCTTTCTGCGAAGTCCCACTCAGGTGCCCCATGGACTCACGGGAAGTTGGCTCACGTGAGCCACGATAAGAACCCCAAAGAATGGGTTCAAGGGAAAATCTATAGGAAACCATGCTTTTTCACGTGAAATATGGGGGGGGTCCCGGGGTTCCGGTCGATTTTCCCTACCAATCCAATGACCCAAAGAATTTGATGAGCCTCCATGCTGGGGCGTCGATGAACTCGCTGATGGTTTTATGATGGTTTTTTTTTGTGAGTCACAATCAGTTTTTTGTGAGTCACAATTTATCGCTGTAGATGTTTTTCTTTTTTTAAAAAAATAACACATATATAATCAATCTGATGAACTCGCTGTGTGGGAGGGGATTTTCAGGGATTCCGATGGGTGGTGAATTCTTCAGTGACGACATGTTTTGAACTCATCCAGCAAAATTGGACATCAATCCACCAGAGTCAAAACGGTAAGCTGATTCTTGAACACGCAGCTCACTTCTGAATTTCATAGCAAGACGTTGTAGTATTTATGTTTTGCTCACTTTGAGTAGAGGACAGGCCTTGGTGGTTTCCTTCTACAAACTTCTAGATTCGAGGATTGGTTCCTGGAATGACATTTGTTCGAACTGGAAGATTGAAACAACACATCAATGTGAGCCTAAGAGTTATCCATCTATCTATAGCGATTTTTTTGCAAAAAAAAACGCTTGCTTTTGCGTGCTATTTTTCTTGAGGTCGCATATTTCATGGATCCCAACACTCGGCCTCATCGCAAGATGTTCATGTGTCTTGCGAAGATATGGCTGGGGTGCTGCTGCAGTCTCGATGATCTCAATGTGCTAAGGTGTTGATTCATCTTGATTCCTGGGGTGACCCTCAGATGATTGAGTCGCCACAAGTTATCACCTGTAAATATATATATATACATATTTAGTCGCCACTTGCACTAAGATGTGCTGAGCAAATCTAACCAATGATCCCTGTAGCCTTTCGTTTATTATCATTTATTTTTTGCAGCCATTTTAGTTGGGTAGAGTCCAACTCTAGACTTAAATGTTTAGATTGTTGATTAGTTAGATGGGTTCACCATATGTTCACGTTCACCATATATCCCATAGAAGTTAAAGTTGAACAGGATTAACAACCACCAAACTATGTTGGAAATAAAAAAATGTTGATGGTGTTAAACATTGTTAAAAACCATTTCCCCAGACTTGGATGATGTGAAAATCTGCGGGACACGGAAATCAGGTGAGGATCATGAGTTTGTGTGGATTTTCCCACCAATCCATTGTCACTTCACGCCACTTCCTCACCCCCAGGCAATATTGTGAGAGCATCGGCCTAGAAACCCGGGAGGCCGCGGATGTCATGGGTCGGGAGGTTTTGGCACCACTTTAGGTCACCAAAAATCAAAAAAGCTGGTGATTTAAGTAACACTGATTGCGTTAGAGCATGTTCAAGCTGCAATTGTTGCTGAGTTCACCAGTTAGCCATGAAAATGCTGGTTTTGCCAGTGGCATTGGGATTTAAACGACATAGATGTGGATTTTAGCTGCACACATGTGGTGAGAACAAACGACAACTTAATTTAATTCGACAAACATAGTGATATAAGCGCATTAAAAACATGATTTGACCAACAAAATTCAACTTAATCACTTAATCAACACCAGTTTTTGATCCAACGAACAAAACAGTTTGTTTGACAAAAAATGGTTTTCACCGTCGACATGTGGGCTAACCGCGGTGAAGGCTAGTTTAATACAACATTGTTCGGCCATAAATGGGAAGGTATACAAACCAGACAGGAGATTTAATGTCTGCAGGGGGTCTAGAATTCAAAATAAAAAGGGCGTGTACCCAACAAAAACTGGGGATATGAAATTTTATGACTGACTTGATGATTTCATTTCTATCCTCCCAGGAATTTTCCGACGTTTGTGACCCCTACAAGCCGTATCCCTGATCAGTCTGGCATTGGTTGGGTGCGAAGGTGGCTCCAACCACCATAAAATCCTGATTTTTTTGGGAACAACTTATACAGACCATGCCTGAGACACATGAACAATTGTGAATATCAAATATATATGAATATTACATACACACACATATATATATATGATTATGTATATAATGATTTATATAATAATTATATATATATATATATATATCAGTATATACCAGTAATATATGTGACATTATGTAACTAAATACATTACATCCTCACTGGTATGTAGCGGTTTCAAACTCTTCAAGTTCAGATCGTCGCTGATCAGCGTTTTTTATCGTCCAGGATGAACTCGTGACCTGGGAACCCGAGTGGGACAACTTCTTGGAATATGACCGTGAATGGGTGCCGACCTCAAGGGCCATGCAGTTTGGGAACTGGAAGAGGTGGAAGTCATGGCCCAGAAAAACAGTGAAAGTGACTTATCTTATGTAAACGTAGACATGGTGATTTTCCACGGTTATTTTAAATTTGCGGAGGAGAGTTTAGGACACAGATTCGCTTAGATTTTCCTGATGGAAGTTGCCCTTTGGAAGCATGAGTTGCTCGTTGTTTCTTTTGGCCTGAAACCAAAGAAAACTGACACGCGCGGATGGTTTATATATGATTCGATCATATAGGTTATATCCCATATGCTCCATGTATGGTATATTTACCAACATTTGCCCTAAAAATAACCCAGTTTTGTAGGTAAATATACCAGCACCATGGATATACATGGAGCATATGGGTATAGGTAAATGATGGTAATTCTTCCAGTTGTGTGTCCCATGTCTGGAGCCTCATTTTCCCAATGGCATCCCTCAAGACGTTTTTGGGCACACAGCAAGATAGTTTTGCAGTGCCCAACGGACTGTTGAAATATTGTGTACTGGATATGTATGTGTATGTATATATGTATATAGACTTAGATAGATATATAGACTTAGATAGATGGATAGATATACCCATGCACATATATAATATACACCCATGTAACTCTGATAGCTCATATCTCTCAGGTCATGCGCCTGGTCACCGTGAGAAGACCTGGGTAGTTTCGGCCAAAAAGGTGGAGCCAACGGGGCGACGGGGGTACTATGCCATGTGCGGATGCCAATTTATAAATCGGGTTTGAGCCGCAAATAATGGCATTTCTCAATGGGGATAGTAATGGCATTTTCTGGCTGAATGGGATATTTTTTTTTGGGATGTTCTGAAAGGCTGATATTCATGACCTATTGGTTATATAAAAATACCATCTGGTTATTTAACATAGCCATGGTATAGATGGCCCATAGAAATAGATGATTTTCCCAGCTAGAAACCTCCATTTATTTTGGGGATTTTCCATGGCTATGTTAAATAACCAGATGGTATATGAATGTTTACTGACGTGATTTGAAGTAAACTGCTGGAAACCTCTCTGGCTATTACAATCAGAAAGGATGGTTCCTGCAAACTTTCCCACCCCATTTGTGAGAGGATTGGGCACAGATGATGAATTAACAGCTCAAAAATCGGCATGGAAATAACTGAACGTCCCAGGAAACGTTAGTTTCTGGATTGTGATTGGAATTTGCCAAGTTCGAGGGACGATAGCCGAATGGTTGGCCCTTTCTGCGCAATGAGCAATCGGGCTGTTACTGTACTGCAGAGATGATCGTTGCATCAGCTAGATTTCCCCCAAGTGTTGAGACGGGTGACTGCAGGCTGAAAGGTTTCGAGCTCGGCATTCGTGGTAGTTTTGTTGAATCGTCCATCCATTACTGTAGAAAAAAACAACAGAATATGCACGTCATTGGTTCTTCGGTAAGTGCTTTTGCATCTTACAATGCTGCATATAGGAATTCTTGGAACCACAATAAGATGATTAATTAGAAGAAGCTAAGCCAGCGTATATAGTATGGTTTTGCCCCCTACTTGACACCAAGACACCCCGTGAATAATATTGAATAATTCGGACGCCGATATGATGGAATCTTCTATCTTGGAAGTTTCAGGCCCCAGATGTAACCCACCCGACAATCTGATTGATGGTGGTGACATAGCCTTGCTCTCCGGTAATCAAACATGGCTTGCCGGAAAAATCCCCCCATTGAGTTCGACGATTGTCTCATCCTTAAATCTCTATGATCTCTATGGCTAGTTGAGGGATTTCCCATTAAAAAACGATGATGGATGTATCCCTATAAAATATTCCCGTTTAGCAAATCCCCCCTACTACTTTGGATTTGCTGAATATGTGTCTTTTTCTGCTTTTCCCAATGGTGAATCCACTGCTTGGGGAATCTATAGGTTTTTTTTGTTGTTTGATTTTGTCCTTTAGCAGAGTTACCCATTTATTAAGCGTTATTAGCCATGATTTTCATTGATTTTCCCACCGCCCTCTGGTAAACAAACAGTTTGCTCTGGAAATCACCATTCCTAAAGATAAATAATCCATAACTGGTTCATTTCCATATCTATATCGATTATATCCCATATGCTCCATGGAATATCTACCAACATTGCCCTCAAAATAATGCCATGGCCTGAATGTTGATAGATATTCCGATGGAGCATATATAGGATCATATATATATATATAATGCATGTATTATATCCCATAGGATCCATGTATGCTATATATGGTAACATTTACCATCAATATACCCCCAATGCTAGCATATATACCATACATGGATCCTATGGGTATTGGTATGTTAGTTGACTGGAGGGTTCTCAGGCCCTGAATTTTGGCTCCGTGTTAGTTGCTGTTGGACTTTTCTCGTTCAACGACGGTGGATCTCTCCTCCGAGGCCGATCAATTGAGCGCCCTCCGGGCCGCAGAGGGCAAGCTCCGTCTGGAGGCCTCCGGCCTTGCACCGCAGAGATGGGAAAATCCGCTGGGAAATCATGGATGTGTAGTGTTGTTGTTTTTTGGGGGACGGGTTGTCATCATGAATTAATATGAATTAATTATAGGTGCATTCATATATATGCTTTTTGTTGTATTTTTAAGGTTTACACATATGTTTTGATTATTGATCATGAATTTCCGGACTGTTTCAAGAGATGTTACTAGATTCCTATGGAATTTCAAAGCATTAATTTCAATCATATGATGTTTTCAATGGATTGATTTCAGGCAACATCTACCATCACTGTTAGCACTAAATGTATGGATGTCCATCATTGTTTTGCTTATATAAACTACTTCTGGGAGCACAATGATGGTGAACAATACAGGTTTATGTGGATGATTTCGACCAATCCATGCCGGAATTGGGGCGAAGAAGCGTAGCAACATGGCTTCAATTTCGTACTTCATTTCGTTGCTGGTTTGGTTATAATTTCTATGAGTTTCAGAGTTTCTATACATAGCTTGACTTGAATGTTGATCCCTTTTCACGAATTACCACCCATGTTTATCCATTTTTGTTAAACCTGTTGAAGCCGCCACCAATCATGGTTCTCCAAATGCTGCTTTGCGCTCCAGTGATGAAACGGGCTAAGTATTGAATATTTTTTTTGCCACTTTTGATACTTATGAAGGTGCAAGACCGAAGTGCACATCTCAAGTGGTAAGCCTAGTGCCATCAACATTCGGTTAGTGCCTGGCAGCCAGACAGCCACGTATCCAGACAGACGTGCAGTCCTCGGATTTGTTCACGGTTTACCCTCTGGTAATAGCTGACGTAGCTGTGAAAAATGGACCATTTAGATCCATTTATCATACTGTAGATCGTGCCTTTTAACAATGGTGATTTTCCATAGCTTTCTAGGTTCACTTTTGGGTAAGTCCCATTATATAACTCCCGTTTAAGTTAAAACCTCATTTGTCGATGCAGCTTCCATTAAATTAAACCCCATTAAACCCCTACTATATTACCATGTTTATTTGTTAAATCGCCATGAATACCTATGAAATGCATGTGTTTTCCTGGGCAACATCACTATATCTTTGCACTCCAGGAATTGCAGTTTCAGGACGCCAAGCAGTGCGCTGAAGCCACCTTCAAGCAGCGTTGCTTGAGCGTTGATATGCTGGATTTGGTGCCTGAAAGTGGGTGAACATGACGGACCTACCCATAATTTATAATGTATATTAATATGTTATAATTATATAAGTATGTGTTGCCATTTTGACAGGTAGACAATGGTAAAATGACGTAAAATGATGATAAGCCAGAATTTATTCGGAGGATTTGGGGGTGTTGCACTGATGTGTTTCTGTTTTTGAATGCAACATGCTTTACATCAATGTAATTAATGTACACTTTCAGAGGCCTCTGAAGATCAGAAAAAAATGCGCCAAAAGTGCTGGGGACATTTGGGGACTTTGTGAGTCAACATTCGCAACTTACTATATACACACCCTTTTTCTATACAGAAAAGGTAAGGGTATTGTGTATGGATGTATATGGACGTATATGGGTCAATATGTTCAAGTTCACCAAATGGTGCAAATACTTATCCATTTTGTGGGTCGCTATCCCAATGACATGGCCCAGTTTGGTGGCCTGGCATGAGGTCAGCAATATCTTCAACAGATCCTTCCTCGCAGGGTCGAGGAGGTGAGCGTCAGCGCAAAGACCGGCAAGCGCTGGGCCTTGGTTACGATGAGCAAAAAATGTTGGCAAGCCACTGCCATGAACCTAGCATTTTGGGGATGGTTGATACAATCCATAAACATGGTAACATGGTGATGATTTATTTGGGATGGTTCATTGGTACATATTGGTACCATTTTGATGACCACATGACACTCATTTTTCACATCAAAATTGATGCCCCCTGATGCCCCAGGGTCCCAAGTTACTTACCCTCCGCGAGGCGAAGGCCTTGTGGCACAAGCAGCGGGGACGCCTCAAGCAGGCCGACTTTTTGTGATGCGTTCATCGGCAGGTTGGGAGAATTTTTCAGGTGCTATTGGTGGCTGAACCTATAGCAATTCACATTTGGAAGCGACTAGGAGGCAATAAGATGCAATAAGTACGTGCTCGCCATTAAGAGTGTTGGACTGGAAATAGTGGTGAGTGCGTCACAGTTGTAAACTTCTACCTTCGGGCCGTTGGCATCAGAAGAACTGGTAAAAGAGCAGAAACCTAGGAATGTGTCATGAGTCTCCAAGAGTGTATGGATCGGTTGCAAGCTATTGGCCTTCAAAATCTGCGGACAATTCAAAAGCATTCAAAACAATTCAAAACCAATGGTTAATTTCATGATGTGTTCAACATATTTCCCATATGTTGTGCATAAACTGTTTTGTTCCGGGGCCTTTGGTTTATAATATTGATATATAATCAATGTTGGCCTCTGATTAGTGTGAGGGCCCCCCCCTCAAACAAATTTAGTCTACTGAATAACTCGCATTTTTTTGCCCCCCCCCAACAATTTTGAGGATGGTCAACTTAAGTATAAGGATTTCAATTGAAATTTTACTTTCAATTGATTTTCCTTTTAAACCTCAAAAACAGCTCTTGAAAAGAAAGGAGTTCAATTGAAATCAATTTACTTTCAATTCACGTGAATCTACGTTCACTTGATTTCGGTTTTAAACATCAAAAATATATCTTGCTAAGAAAGGATTTCAATTGAAATCAATTTACTTTCAATTCGTTTGAAACTACTTTCAATTGATGTTCCTTTCAAATTCAAAAAAAAACGCCCAAAAAGTTGATGTGCACAATAGGGTACCGTCCAAACAATTACATTATTGAGGATCTCGGTCACTCATGGGGTACCCCCTTGAATAATTGTCTGGGTGCTGTTTTTTAATAAGGATTTAATAAGGCATCTATTTGTTGGGAATCCATGGGGATCCTTGCGTTTTCAAGGCTTTAACACAGCTATGGTTTTCTAAAGCACATGGACCAGCTTTACCCAAAGAAAGGTGGATAAAAGGTTTGGTGTTTTTTTTTACCCAAAAAGTTGTTGTGCACAATAGAGTACCATCCAAGCAATTATATTATTGAGTATCTGGGCCATTCATGGGGTACCCCCTTGGAAAATTGTTTGGGTGCTGTTTTTAAATAAGGGTTTAATAAGGCATCTATATAATTATTAATTTGGACAACCTTGCATTTTAAGGCTTTGACATGGATATGGTTTTCTAAAGTAAAGGGACCAGCTATATATATATATATATACATATTATTATCTAATTAACTACATGCTTTTTTCAAATGATTTCAACAGGTTCCAACATATTTTCGAAATCGAACGTGGCCAGCCGGAAAATCCCCGAACTAAATGGGCATCTCTCATCTATTATGTGGGCAAATCATCGAAGTCAATGGGCCATGGCTTTCTGGATCAGATGGGGCTGGACTGGGCCAGGAGCTTCTTTTTGCTCAGCTAGCAGCCGCTCAGGACTTGACATGATATTGGATGGTCATCCATGAATGTGTGATTTGTCCAGGTAGCCAGGTTTAATTGTTGGATTATAACCTGAATCTATAGAGGAAGGCTTTCAACATTTAAATTATCCCTTCCCCCTACTAATACACACCCTCAAAAAAACTGCGGCTGAGTGTTGAACTGATTCAATAGTTGGAGGGTTTTCATTCTTGGGACGGGATGACTCTGACCCTGGCCAAATCGCAGGAGCTTCAGGCTTCAGCAGCGCAGTGCTGCGCGGCTTTGGACACCTTCGAGGCGACGGCCGTTGAAGCAGAATGCCTGAGGAAAGCAATCTGGGAAGTTACCAACAAAATGGTGTTGTTTACCAACATGTTGCTGTGACCTACCACGATAATGAGAATCTAACCATCATCACATGGAGATATAGATCAATATGGCTGGGTCAAGTGCTTGTGGGCGATGCTAGATTTCCAGCCAGCCATTGGGAACTGGAGTTGCCATGTCATCATGTCAGTCTGATCCACCTTGATTCGCCTCCAGAGGCCCCTGACAACCAAGAGACCCTGTGTGGTATTGGAGGCGGCAATGGTTGAAGCTGGCAGCATGTGGCAATTGCTCAAAAGAACAAACGCGAACACGTCACGAACCATTTACATGTTGTCTTTTTTGTTCATGAGGGATTGTGATTCTTTGATCACCTTTATTCATGTTGTGTCATTTCAAGATTTCCTGTGACAAGGACGTGTCATTCGGACCATTTGTGCCGAACAAATGGTGGGATCTCAGGAGTTTCTGGGCGCCCGGAGGTGCCATCTGGGAATTCTTCGGCTCAGCGCGACTCTCTGACTATGGGATAGAGCTTGACGTACTTGACGTACTCGGCGTACGTTTTGTATGTTGAGTATTGTTGAGTTATGGGACCAGGTAATCATTCGCAAACTTTCAGGATCATCCAGGTGATTCCAAATTGTACTCCCTGCACGGTGCAAGAGGTGTCATTGGATCGCTATCCCTCGCCGCTTCAGTGGCTCGTGGCTGCGCGGTTCCGCGGCGGAAAACGCCGGTGCGGCCGGGTCGTCCGGGTCATCCTCGAAGGCAGGGTGGATTAGATTCCACGGACTCACTGGACCTTCGGGATGGCGATGGAGAGATTCAACGGATTAATCCCTTCCCCCTAATATTAAATACCCTCTTGGAAACCATGGTGGATGTAGGGAATTTCCACATCATTGGGACCATTTCTGGTGTGTTTAATATTAGGGTGATGGGATTTTTTAACTATTCATATTAATATATGATATCATCCAATGATACGCCCTCTTTTACAGAAGTATAACAGCTAGTACACACTCTCTCAAGCCAACTTTGAGGCTTTACTGCAACTATCTATAAATCGTTAGAATGCACCCGCTTCATCATCCAGGTAACAGGTGAGACTGGATCCAACTCTGGGATGACCAACCCGCCAAGGCGATCAGGTTGACGCTGCCATGGCGGAACTGGTCATTTATGGCAGGGATTCATGTGGCATGTGCAGCTTGTCACAGCTTGTCCTGGCGTCGGGAAAGACGGAGCAGATGGGTTTGAATGTGAAGGTGAACAATATGGTGCCATCGATATCCATGTATATACATATATGTGTGCACACACACAAGATATAATTATATATAATGTATACATATGGATTTATTGTATTTATTTATGTATAATGAATCTTTGCAGAATATAGATGTAGGATGATATTTGATATATATATATATATATATATATATATGTATATGTGTGTGTGTGTGGGGCCTATCTTGTGTGTGTGTTGCATCTGATATTTACATACATACATCAATATATATATATATATACATACATACATGCATGCATACATACATGCATACATACATACATACATACATACATACATATGTTGACTGTAGGCCTGATGCTGGTGCATGTTCGGTTCTGGAATATTTACAAGAGCACCAGCCTGGTTACCATTATGGAACATGTTCGGATGATTTAGCTCCAGTTGTTTTTATTCGAGCATGTGAACATCCAAAATAGAACCAAGAACAGATAAAATGTGCTGATTTTCTAGCATGTTTGATGAGGTAAGCACCAAAACATCCTCCGTGTCCGGCTCCAGTTGCAATCAGTTCGATGGCTGTCTTCTCTTATCCAAAGTTGGGAAAGTCCAATCTTTCGTCATTTTTGTGGATAGAAATGCGAATGAGTCAAGGAGGACTACCCTCCAGTAATCAAACATGGCAATGGAAAAGTCTCGATTTATAGATGTTTATTTTCCCAGGATGGGATTTTTAAAGAAGAACTCGGAGTTTGAACCTGGTCCCGTTCAGAGACCGATCCATATGGATCAAGCTGGCCATTGTGACAGATTGAGTGTGAGCCTTTTCTTTGATGGACTTGTGCATACCTTCATTTGGACTACCATCTTAACGTTTTTTTGTGTGTTCGCAATCATAGTTCAATATATATATATATACACAGTAAATCAGTAATCACTATAGCCTATAGCTATTTCATTAACATGTAACCACACAATCTGCGCATAAAACCGCCGGAATGTGGCACCTCTTAACTGCCATATGATTTGCTGCGGCGCAAGGTACTGCCTTCAAGAAGGAGTGTGAGAAGAACAAGCTCAAGCGCCCTTCTTTGCAACGACTTGACTTCCCCCAAAACTCCGAAAAAAAACATTGAAAACAATGACTTGGAAATTTGAAAATTAATCAATCAACATCAATTACCATTGAGTCACTATGAAACACCACCATTGACCATTCATTGCTAATCGCCATTGATCACCATGTTTTTGGAAAGCCATTGGGGCCTGATCCTTGGATCTTGACCAATCCGTGCCACCAAGGTACAAATACGCCAACATTGAGGATGCGGCAGTTAAGGTAGGGAGCCCTCAGCGAAGATGATTTTCCATGTTCGATTTCTGCATCCATGACAAGTTCAAACGAGCAACCTGGGGTTGGTGGTTTGTTTGGGTTTCTAGCAATTTCAATTATCGGCTGTTTCATCATTTACTCCAATACATAATATAGAATTGGATAGAATTGGGATTTGGGACCTGGGATCATATCCCTCAGCGACTAGGGATTTGCGTTACTGTAAAATCTCCAGTCCGGGAACCGAGGAATGTCGATCAGGTTCTGGGGATAATCCCCATTGACGCGAATATGTTTCAACTGAGGTGAAACCACCAACAAGTAAGATGGATAAATATGTTACTGTTCTATTTTGGGGGGCTGCATGCATACATATATATATATATATTTACTCTTTACATACTCTTTACATACTCTTTACATACTCTTTACATACTCTTTACATACTCTTTACATACTCTTTACATACTCTTTACATACATACATACATACAAACATACATACATACATACATGCATACATACATACATACACACATACATACACACATACATACATACATACATACATACATACATACATACATACATACA
The DNA here is from genome assembly GCA_947184155.2 of Cladocopium goreaui. Lineage (NCBI taxonomy): Eukaryota > Dinophyceae > Suessiales > Symbiodiniaceae > Cladocopium > Cladocopium goreaui. Next base: position 384,755 of record CAMXCT020003913.1, read on the forward strand.
TACATATTTTTATATGTATATGTATATGTATATTTTTGTATATTGTATATGTGTATATACCAGCAAAAAAACATATGTTTCTGCAATATCCCTGGCTGCAGACGGAGATGTTTCGCAAAGTGAGGGCCTGCAGCTGGTTCAAAGGCACGCCCTGCTGATGGATGCAGGGTAGATCCAGGGGGCCAGCTTCTGGGAAAGCCAGCATGGCCCAAATGGGAAAACCATTTAAATGGATATACTGTATGTATATATACATATATATGGTACTAAAAAGCATTCAAACATATCATGTTGCAAATAGGTTTAACAAACACATTTAATGGTTTCAAATAAATAGAAAATAAAAGGATCCAGAGAGAGAAGATGGTCAATTTCCCAGGCTGCCAGGTTTTCACCATTTTCCCAAACCATGGCGGCCATGGAGCGCAGAATTTGCGCACAAAGCACGCATCTATTCATTGGGATTGCTATGTGTATACTATGTATGTACTATGTATATACTATATATATATACACTTGTAACAACTTCATGGGTGCCCAGAACTGTTTTTTAAATGTAGGTCAGGTAAGGCTTTATCATTAACAGTTTGGTGGTTTCAGCATTTTTCTCCACGTCTCCACATTGATAACTGTGTTTCGGATGTCAACCACCAGAACGGGATAGGTTACATCCCAGCCATCATGGGTACAGATTATTCTCTACTGAATATCTCTATATATATATATATCATATATTATCATATACATACTGCATTCAAGAAAGTGAGAAATCCGTCTTAGTTACAGAGAGAGAGATATATATATATATAAAGTCAATGAACTTCAAATAGTGTCATCCGTCGATCCTGCAGTGGCCACCATTGACGCAGTCTAAGGTGGCCGTTTTGGCCTTCCCTTGGTAGATGTCTATGGCAGCATCCAGGCCATGGCGTTTCTGGAAGGTGAATTATATAAGCACCGCATGATATGCATGGATAAAAATATGTAAAAATTGTATAGTTATGGGATATCATGGGGATGCAATTGGATATACAAGATATACTTGGGTTTTCAAGGATGTGGGATATGATATACTTGAGTTTTTAAAGATGAAACGAACGACTGAGCTAACCAGCTGTGTTTTTCTGATTTATCCAAGAAACATTGGGAATCCAGCAAGAAACCTCAAGATTTTTAAGGTGGTTTATGGATTTTATTGCTCCTATAAATCAACAAACATTTCACTGGGCACCTTGCTGGAACCATCTGAACCAGCTGAACTTCCCATGATATTTTGGAGACCTGGCCAGTCATGTTTACTGAATTGGTGGCCTTGGGGATTATCAATCTGGATGCATTATAGCAATATGATTTTTGAATATTGTTGACCTCTTGTCTTTTGTGGGGGGAGGAGATGGGTAAACATCTCATGGCCCACTAGAAGTTAAAGTCACTGAGCACTGCATATCAGAGGATCAACAAAGCAGAGGGCTTAGTAGACTTCCCTGATGTTTATCATGCTACATGCTGATTTTAGATTCATTTTTATCCTCATAACGTCTCTGCTGGAACTCTTTTCTAATCGCCAAAGTCTGCACATCAATAGGGGGAGCTTGGTTTTCCACGCAGAGAAGTCAGTAAGACTAGCCTTGTGGTTCTTCGGTTTGTCAAGAGATGTCAAGGAACTCACCCTCAATGTTTATGTATGTAGCAAGGTAATTACCATCAAGTAGGCTAACATAGATATTCGCATAGATATTAGATGATATTAGGACAACTCATGGCTTCCCATTCGGACAGTGATCTAGAACTGGTGGCTTTTCCATATCTACATGTTACAGTAGTTAAACAACTATAAGGTAGATGTAATATGATGTAACTAGTATAGCGGTTATTCATGCACAAATATTTGCATATAGAGCAGTGTAACTCATATTACAGTGTGATCATCCCTGGGTTGCAGCCAGGAGCGGCCCAGCATCGCCAGTGTCCTGGAGGCGCAGAAGAAGTTCCCCAAAGACGAGGACGCTAGCGTCAGGTGACATTTTTCGCGTCGTGATGGCGACGGAAATGTTACAAACATGTTGCTACAAATTGATGGCTATGTTTTACTAAACATTTAAAACGGATTAAAACGGTTTGGCAAACTACTAAACATTCAAAATAACTTTAAAATGTGTTTTTTCATTTTCTTGGTGCTGTTATCCTGATTCGGATGTAAGAAACCTGGCCAAAAAAAACTATTTGTTTCTGTATATTTCTATATCTCGGATTGGCTGTAGTTTTTGCTGAGGCCGAGCACAGTGTTTCTAATGGGATTTATACCGTAAAAAAGTGATTTATACATATTTATACTGTAAAAATGGGGACAGGTTATTGAATCTTGATTTGGTTTGTGAAGGCCCTGGGTCTCCGGTCCCGAGCACGGATGGTGAATTTGAGTAGGAGCACTTTGCAATTGCAAGGCTATGGATGTTTCCATGGAGATCCATCACACCTGGGGAACCCATGTTTGATACAGAGAGATCTAGGAGCTTTCAGTACCTAGGTGCCTATGGTTCTGTTGCTGCTCGGGGCGGGAAGATCATGCGGCCCATGCGCAAATTGTTCCTCCTTAAAGCTGTGAAGTGCTACCGTCAGGATGTGGAAAAGATCAGGCGCCGGCCCGGGGTGGGGTGTTGAAGGGCCTTAGCGAAATTGAAATCCAGTTACTGTGTTTATCAACGGCCAACGTAAATCTCTGAGGTTTCTACATGGCAACAGGGTAATGTTCTATATTATATCCCGAGTATGATAGGTATTCACCAGTTATCATGCAAGCTCTAACCATTAAATCATCTAGACTGGAGGGAGGATTCGTCAGATTGCAGTGAAGTAGCCCCACAAGTGGTGCAGATGATGTTTCCCTCTGGCAGTTTGCTACTCCCGCTGCTGTAATTTGGGATGCACAAGCATAAGCCATTCTCAAGTTATGGCTATTTATTGTGTATAGCCCTACTTGCGATGACTTATAACAGCCCCCAAAAGGTCGAAAATTGGGGATGGTTCATTCAGTGCATGATACGGCGATAGACGACCATGTAGGGCAGGCTATGCTAGACCAAATGTCGCATGTGTTTGGTAGGTTTTGTAGGGTACAAATTATACACCTGTATACGCACATTTCCTAATTTATGCAGTCGTTTTCGGTTGCCTTGCAGAATCAGACATGGCTAGCTGGAGTTTTTCCCGTTAGTAGAAGATCGTCCCATTACAACCTCCATTTATAAGGGATGTTCCTATATTTCCCGCTGATTGTCTCATCATTATAGGTGATTTCCACAAAAAAAAACCCTCCACGGCCTGTGGGGGATCTCCTAGCCGTGAGCCGCTGAGGAAGCAGTTCAAAGAGTTGGATGCCAACAAGGACGCACAGGGCCAAGCTATTTCACCTCGATTCTTCATCTAACGAGTTGGGTTGGAATATCCATGGCATTTCCATGTTTCTAGACTTTTCTGGTTGATGTTGAAGCCGGATTTGATGCTTTGATCCATGATTGAAAAACATGTTCCTCAGCCACCAACCCCACTGGACCGTTCGAAGATAAAGGTAGTAGCTAGGAACCCTATGGCCATGTGTTACTGCAAATGGAAGCGATGATTTTGGATATTGTGAATCTGGATATAATCTGAAAAAGGTACCAGTCTGGTTATATGTTGGATTGATTTAACATGATTTAACATGATTTAACATGATTTAACTATAAAAATAAGCTGAACAGTTGCAGGAAACCGTGATTTTGTACCACCCAAATGGACGCTTTTTTTGAGGGGTGGTGTTTTTTATTGGCCACCAGGATGGCACCTTGCAGTTTGCAGAGATGAAAAAGATGCTGTGCCTTCTCGACCAAACTCGAATGGGGCAGCGGTGTGTTCAATGGGGCAATGTGAACCAGGGATTTTTGCGAACGTCCCAGTTCATCAAGAGGGGGTTACTGGGACCGGACCAGTTTTAACAAGCAGTAATCTATCTCTAGTCAACATGTGCGTGTAGTCAGGGTTCGTTTATGAATCTGGGATTGACATGATCATGTAGATCATTAAAAAATGGATAAACAAATTGATGTCAACAAGTGATTAGATCATTAAAACATGGATCATCATCAGTTGGATTGACTGATATCCATGAGAAGTGGATGTTCACGAGGAAAAGTGGATATGAAGCATCACCATGGACGGAGGTCAGCCATGGACAGATCCACCAGGCTTTTTTCTGTCCGGGGATGGTCGTCTCCGCCTAAGGCAGTCCCTGAACTCCAAATTGTCTGAAATCCAAATCCAGCCACTTGGCGCTGGGGATATCCTCATGAAATATCCCGTGTCTCCACAAAGATGGGTACTACACTGAGTACTACACCACCAAGAGAGAGAGTTGGTTTTATATATATATATATCTCTCTCTCTCTCTCATTGTATATCTAATTCTATAAATATATATATATATATATATGTAATATATATACATGTGCGTGCGTGTGTGTGTGTATGTATGTATGTATGTATGTATGTATGCATATACATATATGTATATATGTATACATATCCTGCTGGCTTTCATGAAGACATGAAGGCTGCCCATGCAGATGATGGGAATATATGGGAATACAGCCATTCGGAGTTGGTCCTATAGCTAGCAATTGGACAGATGTTGCCTGATTTTGCCAAATTAAAGTGGCCATTTTGGACGCGTATTTACTCAGAATCTGGGTTATAAGCCATAGTATATATGTATATATTATACTGTACATACATAATTCATATATGTGTATATAAATGTATATGTATTTGCACATGTATGTATCTATATATATATACCTACACATATACAGCTGTGAGATATCCCATAAACAACCGGCTGCATCTCACCCAGTTGGCCATCGCTTGGTCCCAAGATCCTGTGGCGGAGTTGGTAGAGGATGTTTTGAAGGATATTATAGCTATGTATGTATTTATATGTATATTGTATTATATTATATTACAATATATATATATATGTGTGTGTGTGTCCGTGTGCATATATACATATATATTATAGGTATGTCTTCTTTTTGAATGTTACATCATCCCAACCTTCTCCCAAGCCATCTTTGCAGCTCCACTTGGGCCGCTGAGGAAACTCTTTTGCCAGGCCGACGTGAACCAAAACGGCACCGTGGAGCTAGACGAGTTCATCGACTTCGTCATGCACGGACCGCTGGCCCCGGTGATTCGTTACGGTTTAACGGTTGGTTTAGAGATTCCAATCAGCAAAGTTAATCAACATATCCACAAAACATCATAAAACTATAGAATTTACCATGGTATTTTAGGTAGTTTGACGTGCAATTCCCCAGGAATCCTTGGAATGTTGAAGGATGATGTCTTGGAGCAACTAGAGATGGAGCCTTGATGCGTTTTTTGCAAGACCCCAACATCTTCTTGATGAGGTTTGAGAGGGTGCCGTCAGTCTCATTTTCACACCAGTTTTTGAGAAAAATGAAGCCACTAGGATAGACGTCGGTTTGATGCGGTTTTTAAATATGTTTGCTATTAGGAACTTCATCCAAATAGTACTGTAGACTTTCAAAACTCCATATATATATAAGTATGAAAAGTATATATATATATTATCTTACGTGATTGATTGCACAAAGAAAAATACATGGGATCGGCACGTTCTGGTAGCCATCCCCTGCACCAGTTCCCAGAATTTGCCATGGTGACGGCTGGGGTACCTCCATGACTTCGGAAACGATGATCCCGGCGAGGAAAACAGGCTGTGGCCAAAGTGATGCAGGCGCTAGCGGAAGAGTCCATGGGCCGGTTATGATTGGCCATGTTCAGTAAGTTCGTGGCCATGGTTGATGGTGATTAGATGTTAAATTAGATATGATTAGATGAAAACTTCAGTAACTGGCTGAATATGCCAGCTATTTCCAGACATTTTCCCATCTTTTCCATACCATTTTCCAGACATGGTCGACTTGGCTGCCATGTTCCGGGAAAAACTCTGCATCCCGTGGCCTCCATAGCCGAAGTTGGAGCCAAAGTTTTAATATTTATAACTATTTATAACATCTTATAACATCTTATACCTATTCCATACTATTCCTATATTGGTCATGTTATAGGTATAGTCATATTCCTATTGTATACGTATATAACTATTCCGGACTATTCCTATAACATGAATGACTGTAGACTGTAGGTATACCATGATGATATACATATTTGCAGTTGAGTCATATGACATCTGACAGATCCCATCTTTGGAGAAGTTCTTTCGCTGCAAGGAGCCACCCCAACAAACGCCTACAGCCACGGGCGTCCGGGACGAGTGGAAGAAGCAGACCCTGGAGAGATGCAACGCAGCAACCTGTGAGAATTGAGTAGTGTTGAAAAGCTATGTTAATGGATGATAGAGTTATATATATATATATATTAATGTATTAATATGTATCAATATGTATCAATATGTATTAATATGTATGAATATGTATCACTATGTATGAATGTGTGCCAATATGTATTGATATGTATTAATAGTATGTTTTCATAATATGTAATAATAATATGTATTAAACAATATGGATTAATATTATGTATTAATATGTATTGATATTATGTATTAATATGGTGCATTAATATCTTGTATTAATATTATCCGTTAACATTATGATTTAATATGTGTTATACCGTAATATGTATTAATTTGTATTGCTAATTAATATGTATCAATATGTATTAATATGTGCTATGCAAAATACTGAAACTAACATGTGAGATTGATGATTACCCTTTGGTTATTGCACATTTTACTAGTAATAGAGGTAAATCATCAGAAATAAACAACATACGTGCCATTTTCCATAGCTATTTAAGTAAACAGAGGGTATATTATATGTAGTTAACTAATGTCAAATAACATATATTGTATATGAAACTATCCAATGTATTGGGGATTATCAGGATCCATTTATGATGGGAAAGCCTATCAACCTGTAGATAGGGATGACAGAGGGTTTCAACCTTATCAATCCAGGCGCAACGTACCTATGAATGAACACATTTTGTTGTGCCTATATCGCTTCTACTTTTCTATTTGTGACCCTCGTATTTCAATCCTTATTACACAGAGATTTGCAATATTCACCCACAAACTGCATGGAAGGGGCGAATCATGATCACCATGGACCACGGCCTTGGTACATAGGGCATAAAGAATGACGAGCAAGATCGAAGAGGCAAATTTTCTAACATAGCTATGTCAGGCTATTTCAAACCAGCATTTTCTCCAAAACGTGCCATTTTCCCATGGCTATATTGTGCCATGTTCGATCACCGGTGAAACAGGCGCTCAGGCGCTGTACTGTTGTGAACGCGCAGGAGGCACACAATCGCTATCGAGCAAACCATGGAGCAGCCAACCTGGAGTGGAGTGATGAATGCTATTTGAGTGCCAAGAAGCAGGCGAATGCTTGTCAAGAGAAGCTTGACTTAATTTTTTGTTTAATGTTAAATAGTTTTAAATATGGTTTCACTATGTTTCAATGTTTCACTATGTTTCACTATTTTCATGGAATGCTGTGACTATATGTGATTTGTGCAAGTCTGTCATATACGCAGTTTTGCTGGGTACACTCTGCAATTGTTGCCTGGCATTGAGTTTTTTTTAGTAACCATGTCCAGAGTATTTCTTTCAAGGTTCCATTTTCGGACAGCTTTTAATCGCTCTTCAGCTCCCTGCGAAAGAGCCGATCACTTTCATCGTTTCCGGTGTCGATGTTCCATCCGTCTTACCATACCGAGCCCAAGGATACCCAAGGAACCGTTGTCCAACAACGTTTTTTATTAGGATGGCAAATCGCTTATTTCGGACGGAGACCTGGGGCCGGAGACTGCTCACGTCAAATGCAAAGAAGGCATCTTGCTGCAATGCAGTAAGTGGATGTAAGTGGTAAGTAAATTGTTTTTGAACATGTTACAACCGTTTTTACAGCTGGGATCTGGAGTTTTTTTTACATAACCCAGTTACCAAGCACCGTTTCGAACTTCCGACCAGAATTGTCCTGCAAGAGTTATTGGTATTGAGCCAGGTGCTAAATCCGTATTTCCACAAAGTCACAGCATGCCTGCATTCCGAATCAATTAACTACTCATGATCCAGATATTTCGTAAGATCCCGCACAAATTTGCAATGCAGTGGCATTTTATCCCCCGTTAACATTCATGGATCCACCATCTCCCCAGCTGTTCGCCTAGATCTATGTTACAACTTAGGGGCAATAACCTGCATGGCGCCGCTCAGGAAGGGTGCCATGTTCCATGTGGCTCGGCGACGGTAGATCTACCTCCTGGTAAACGTGTACATAACTATGGACAATCACAATTCTTAATGGGTAAATCAACTATAAATGGATACACATGGCCATTTTCAATAGTGACTGGTATATGTTAAATTACCAGAGGGTATATTCAGGTATAATGTGGTTAAGACAATAAACCATCCCCAAGTCATCACCATGTTTATGGGTGGTATGAACCATCAAACATGAGGTGGTTTATGGCACTGTTTTACCCACATTAGATAAGAATAGGTGAACACAAGCCAAGCTATGATAGGGGGCACATTGTGGGTTTGGTGCACGTGGGTCTAAACCAGCAGAACCACTTAGAATATAGAAAGATATAGAAACATAGTTTGAAAACTGCTCATATATGTTGTTTTTTACCCGTTGTTGAATTAATTGACGGAGAAATCGACACCAGAAACCCCTACAATTGTTGCTAAAACAATGGTTTCCTATAGATTTTTGCTATTCCATTGACCTTAGAAATCTTGGGATTTCTATGGATCTACGAGGACAACTGCTCCGGGCCAAGTGGAAGGCATGGACAGACCCTTGGACAAAATGGACGCTCGCGTGACGGAGCTTGGGAAGTCGAAGCTAGCTTTGGCGCTGAAAGGTGGAATCTGTAGACATAAAAATCAATAACACACACACACACATATATATAGAGTGTATATGTATTTATGTGCATGTAATACTATAAAATATAATGGTATTATAATAGTGTGTATATATATATATATATGTGTGTGTGTGTTTGTGTGTGTGCATATCCGTACACATATTTATGGAATTTGATGGACATGGTTAATATAGCTCATAGCTCTATTAAACCATGATTAATCCTTTAAAATCTGAGACTTGCCGTCGCATTCAACATGATTCAACCAGGTCGTGTGTTGATCCGTATGCATACAATCGAAGAGATGGAACACCCATACCAGCCTGGAAACGGGGCAAAATTGCAGCGTCATGATAACTTGATGTTTTGAAACGGGGCAAGATTGGCTCCTATAGTTTATCCGGACATGTCTCGGGAGTGCAGTTCCACTTAGAATCTAGTAATATATTATAAATATATTATAAATATACATATATATATATGCATGGTTATTTATACTTTTTAAGCGGAACTCGTTTTTATAGATGTTATCAGGGATTACATCAGAGCTTACGAAAGTTATCACCATGGTTACACCATGAATCCATACATCACCAGTCCTGCCTCAGCAAGTTTCTGGACCCAGTGCATTTCCGCTTCATCGCTGTTCGGACCATGTCAGTGCGACCGAGCCCGGGAATATATGGTTAATATTAAGGGAAATCATCCCCAAATGGCCTTAATTTAGGTTAGTGAAATATGATAATTTACCCAAATCTGGTCCAATCCTGGTCCTCCTGAAAGCAGGAACATCTATTGGTGCAGTGCTCCTGGCTCTTCTACAGAAGAGATGCTGGAGTTGCATTTAGGGTTCCGGGCTGGTCTGAACTTTGCGAGTTAAAAGGCAACCTCCCAAGATAGAGAAACTAAAGTTGGAACCCTCGAAATGGTTGCGGAAAACATGTTCATGTACCATCCTGGAAATACTTGTCCACCTTTTTTGGGAGGCCCTATGATACATCAAACCATCAAGCCAGGATTTCATGGATAGATGACCCACCGCGTTTATTCATGTTGCAGTGCAAGTCTCGTTTTTTCTTCACATTCATGGTGTTTTTTCCACATCTACTGCATACTGGTTGATGGTTTGGAACATGAATTTTATTTTTCCATATATTGGGAATTTCATCATCCCAACTGACTTTCATATTTTTCAGAGGGGTTGAAACCACCAACTAGTGTTTTTTTTTTCCACATCTATGTTAGTTTCCCGGAGGGAACTGGATCCCCAGCTGCGCTGAGTATGGTCCATGCCTGGTACCAAGAGATCACGAACCCTGGCTACGACTTTGACGCCGCTACCTTCAAGTCGGGCACGGGACATTTCACCCAGGTGGTCTGGAAAGGACGGGGTCACTGAATCAATTCTTTGTGGAATGATACCACGGGCTTTCCATCAATGAAGGTATCCCAATAGCTGGAAAATCCTACTGTCCTACTGTAAATCCTACTGTAAATGGATGATGAACAGGGGTAACCTCCATACTGGTACATGAATCGAAGGATTTCAGAGATGAACCTGCCATTGCCATTTGTGTTGCAGGAAGCAAGCAGGTTGGCATGGCCTTATCTGAAGATGGGCGTTTCTGCGTCGCGAACTACTATCCGGTACTTTGGTTTTGTTGTGAGGTAGAGAGCAACCTAAGGTTTCCTTTTGCAAGTGGCTTGGGGTCTAATCACTATTGTCAAGCTGTTTCCAGGCTGGGATGGTGGGGATTCCATTGGATCTTCTCAGACGGGTCCCTGCCAGCGCTGAGGCTGGAAATGTTATGGGTCACTTCAAGGAGAATGTCTTGAAAGGAGGCACTCCTCTTAGCAAGGCCTGGTCCATGAAATTTTTGCGACGCCGGGTCCGAAGGGTCCTGGTCATACTTTGTCCATGTCTAGTGTGGCTTCTACCACTTGGGAACTCACCAGGTGCCGAAGTGTCAAAGATGGCAACAAAACCTGGTTCGTGGTTTGGAACATTTTTTGCATTCAGGTCGAGGCGCCAAAGCCCAAAGCCAAAGCTGCCCCGGCCCCTGCGGCCGCCAAAGCAGGAGGCGGGGAGCAGAAAGCTGGGATGAACCAACAAAACCTGCGGATACCTGTGGATTCTTGGGGATTTCTAGCCACTGAAGTATGGATTCGGATGGATTTGGAGCTCAACCATATTCATGGGAATTTCAATGGGCATGTGCGAACGTGGGGATTTGAACATGGTTAAATGCGGACGTAGACATGATATAGCCAGTCAAAGAGTGGTAAAATGTGTTGTGGTTGTCTTATTGTATACTGTTCCGCTTGAACTGTGTTTTATCGTTTCCTTTGGATTCTGGATTTGGGTTCATTTGCATTTAACAAAGTTGTCCGATTTGACCGAAACTGTTCTGCAAGGATTCTGTAGCCATGAGGTTTCCAACAAGTGGGCTGGAGAAGCGATGTATTTCTGGTAGGAAAATCATGGAAAAAACTTCATAATGATATAATCAGTGGTTTTCAGATTAATTTTCTGATTGAATCTGATTATTTGATTGATATGTTGAGGAGTGTTCTCTTTGGTATTTGCAAGTGGCGATGGAAACTCTCCCATACACCCAGGGTCTGAAGCACGGCTCCGAGCTTCGTTGTCCTCATCAAAGTGGTGGTTGTTTAATTTGAAGATGTGAAAACTCAAACAAAAACATCACCGTGACAGAGCTGCTTCAAGAGTATATCATAGGATGATCTGAGAAGGTTCTGGATAGTTCTGGATGGATTGCAGCCAGTTGGCATCCATTTTTTTCAAATGGCAGGGGCAGGGTGTGTCCTTTCGCTCTCAGGAAGTGATGGGGCAACTTGGATGGCAGTGGACTCGATGGGTGACATGGTGACATGGGATTCATCAACCCGGCTTTCCTGGCCAAATGAATCAAAGTGACATGATCTTTCGAGTTACAAATATGGTTGGCTGGAAAATCACCATGATTCTGATATGATGTTCGCAGCTAGAGACCGGCATTTTTCTCGGGGATTCTTCCAATCTTCTCCAATGATTTCCGCATTTTTCAGCAGGGATTTCCTGCAGCTGAGCTCAGGATCAGTGGTCCGCACCCAAGGTACTTGAACTGAAGGCAAGGGAATGGCTATTTCTTGGTGGCCTTACTTCAGCTATTTCTTGGTGACTTACTATAGCGCAGCCAGATAAATTTCCGTGGCTTTGTCTGAACATATTGGAAAAAAGCATGAAAAATCAACTTTGATGGTTATAAAATCATCATTTTCCCTACGAAATGGTTATAATTGAGCGTGTACATTCTTTCATACACACCCACATAATCAAATAAGAAGTGGTCAATAGCAATAAATATATAGTGCCTTTCATATCATTCTATGAAAGAATTATGTTGTGTTTCTTCGTTCCGTTTACGCTTCCAATACGGGCTCCTTCAACATGGCACAGTCCGAGGTCGAAGATACATGTACTGCAGAAATCTGCAGAATGCAAATGGGATTGAATCAATTTAGCTCTCTTGTTGAATGAAATTTATCCATATGAATCCCAATTACGGAACATACGCTGCGTTTCGCGTTTCGGATCCAAAGTGCTGGCCAGGGGGCATCAGCTGAGAAGGAAGGAGACATTAACAAGATGTTTGAAGGCTGCCCCTTTCCTTTCAAGGCCAGTTGGATGGGAACGTGTAGTATTTGTCAATGAAGCGCGTGCAGGGTGCAAGCAATTTCAAATAGAACATGCTGGAATTTTAACCTTTTGGGCCTTTTTAAACGCTGTAACGGAATAAATATGGCAGCTTGCTTCTGCCGAGCAGCATTCCGATCCGTCAAGCCAGGACAGGGTAATGAAGGCTCTTGCCGATGGAGCTGACTCAGTGACCATCGAGAAGAAGGAGACGTGAATTGAGGATGGTTTACAGTTCGCGTTAGCACATGAAGTCATCACATAGAATCACTAATATTTAATAATGTGACGTGGCAACCCCACGCATTTGTTTCCCAGAAAATCTTACACTCTTATAGTGATCTTGAAGAGATCTGAAAAAGAAAGAGACCCAGTGGCAAGCTTTTTTGCGCTATATCCCAACTATTGAGCCAAACATTCCAGTACTCTCGGTGAGAGATTTCAGCTGTAAATACATTTTACCTTGTGTTTTACAATGTTTTGAATTTAAATATGTATTATAACATATTGCAACCCAGTAAACATAATTGTAAGCATACAATTTATTATAATTGACCATATCATTGCATATTTTAGATAATGTATTTTGATAATATGGTGCAATGTGTGTGTGTGTGATTCACCTTGCAGCATCAACCCACGAGTCATTGACACGAACGCTGCTAGGTCAGCGCACTGCGTGACACCGTTGAAAATAGCCATGTGGCAATGAATATCATTTTCTGAGGCATGACCTCATAATACCTCATATGACCTCCCGAATCAATCAAGGCGTATCACGATTTTGCACATGACATCATATTCGTGTGATGTCGGTTTGAAAGATTTGGACGGGGCTTTAACCCAGTTGATAGCTGATGGTCGCGCATGTTAGAAGAGTCACTATGTTTGCAGAAGCGATGAAGCGATGGGTCATTGTGGATGATTGCTTGTCACCCTAACCGAGTGACAATGTCCGTTTTGGCCCCATATTCATTTTACACCTTCAAGCCAGCAACAGTTGTTTCTTTGAACCTAACGCTTCCCAAGAAATCCGAGAAGCAAACGCACGAACATAAGATGAACACAGGAACCTCATTGGCTCTAGATTGAAGTTCCTATGCAATACGTTACACAGATTAAGTCGACCTGGTATGTATTGACAGTATAATTCTTGTAATGTGGATAAACCATCCCCAACCATCAATTCATATGGGTGGTCTAAAAAAAACGATTTTAAAAAAAACATATATTATTCAAAAATATGGGTGGTCCATTATTTCCTATGATCGTTTTACCGACATTTTTACAGTTGCCATGTTGCCGTTTCTTCAGGAGGAAGTGGGTGGTCCGCGCACGTCCATTGAGGTGACCATCAAGCAGGGGTCACTTGGTGGAGATCTGGTGATCCAATGGTGATGTCATCAGACCGCCAAAGCTGAGACTTTTAACATCAATCAATGGGATTTCATGGGGTTTCATGGGATTCAACGGGATTTAACGGGATTTAATGAGATTTAATTGGATTTCATGATGGGATTTAATGGAAAACCATGGGTGATGATAGAAATTACTGGTATTCCGTGGTGGTTTTATGCGTTGACAATGGGAATTTTCGTGGTATTTGATGGTGACTCATAGGGATTTCACCACCAAAACTGATGGCTTTGCCTAGGGAAATGATTTACAGGGTTCTCCACACCGATGTTAGCGGAAACAGAAGGCTACTCTGGAAATTAACATACACCCTGGAGATGTTTACTGTAATTTGTTAGTGGAAACATGTGGATATGTTTAACAGCCCCTGAAGAGTGGGAGGGTCTATGTTAATTTACAGGAGGGGTCAGTGGCGATAGTAGTTGGTTCTCATTGTAATGGTGCAACCATTCTAATGTTTCGAATGTCTTGATCTAATGCAATCTAAGAATAACACGCATTATTGGTTCATATAGTGGGTTAACATTATGACAAGCAGTTTATATGTGCCGAAAAAAATAAACCAATATATAAACCAGTTAGTGTGGGTTAGTACTTAACTTATGGGTTAGTTCACCCAATTTTTATAACTCTGACGACCAGTCGATTCAGATCATCTCGGCTGGCTTTTCGCCCCTGCTGTGGGTTCACCGGGGTTTTTTGATGGTGAAGGATTTTCCACGTCGCTGGTTGTCTGGAGATGTTTTTCATGCGGGTCCTGATTTGTTGATTTGTTATCCCATAGTATGATTTTTTGTCAATTCTTGCTTGAGAAAGGCATCAAGTAGCTTAAACGAAAAGCAACAGTCATGTAGTCATGTACTCGGAGATTAAGGTCATGAGCAAACAGTTTTGTCTACATATATGGAGGGATCCCCAAAACTAATGACTTGGATGATTTATAATGATTTGATCAATGGGAATTCCAGGATCCTAAAATGGAGGTACTGTACCATATAAGGCCATATTTTGTGGGGATATATCCTTACATAGCCCTTACATAGGCCGTATATATGGTAGGTACCTCCAATTTAGGTTCCTGAAATGGCCATTGAATTGAGGGTACCCCCATTTTTAGAAATCCCATTTTTTCAGCTTCCAATTCTTGGATTTCTTGCCGGGGATGCGAGGTGTTCGACCTCTCGCGTCAGGGGCACCTACGGCGGAGGCTGATTCTAAAGATTCGTGGGAGACTGGATCAAGACGATTTGGTCAACCACGTTCTGAGGTCCGGGTGAGGTGATGCCAGGCACCCAAGATTCCAAGATTCCGATAGCAAGTCACCATGGTACTCCACATGGCACCACCCAGACCATCGATGACAAACCGGTCTGTTCGTTGGCAGCAATTCTGTTTGGCAAAGGCATAGCTCCGAGATGGTAGGGGTTTTGGCCTTTTCAAACAAGAGAGTTCAGTTTTTTGGGGCTCATCGAGCTTATGCAATGAATTTCCTTCGTGATCGACAACATTGTACTGCACCAAATGGACAGCAGGGGGCTGCCAGCAAAAAAACCTTGCCCTGCTCCTTTCGCATCCTGTGCCTCCTACATTTCCCCTGCCGTTGCCCCAAAAGACGTAAATGGTAGTTGTTAATTATTGTATAAGACAAGTCTTTTTTCAAAAAACATCGGAAAACATATCTCTCCATGTGGTCGGGTAATTTTGCCGTTTGATCGGGCAATGTCGCCGTTACAACATAAAATATATTTGAAAGTATTTGGACAATCTCAAAATTTGCCGTTCGCAAAAGGCAGACATTTAGCACTATTTAGAAGATGCCGGTATGATTTATTAATTTGGGGGTATATGTACCCCCAAAAGTGATGATTTGCGACCCTTCCAATTAAACAGCCCCGGAGGTTTATCATGGGGCTTCTGGTTCAAGGTTGACACATGTTCCCCAGCTGGATTGCTGCAGTTTCTGATGGTTTCAGTTCCCAATCCCTCAGCCACAGTTGTATTCCCAAGCCCAAAGTCAACAGAACGAGTCATCCACAAGATTGGTGTAACATGCCGAACAAAAATGGGACCCACCCCCAGAACCACCCCCAAACAAAAAACACATGACATGACTTCTGTCATATTTGCAATTGTGGTCAAGACTATTGCACCCCCCAAAAAGACACAGCTAGAGAAAGAACTAAGTTGCTTAACATAATTTGATGTACTTTGCATGAGTGTAGCGATGAAATAGCCAATATTCTGGGTCCATGAATTGCTCCAATTTTGACGCAACTATCTGGAGCCCCATGGAGCCCCTCAATTCCCTTGACAAGTTGGCTTACGACTAGTTGAACTATTATCTAACTATAGTCGACCTTCAGTAGATAGATATCTATGTAAATGTATGTATATTATTATATATTATATATATAATATATATAAATACACATTTGAATACATATACATATATATATATATATATACATATATATAGTATTCCAATGTATTCTATTGTTACATAGGTTAACATACCAACAAAACTGGGGGCCTCACACATGTATTCTTATCCAAAGTGAAGTCGTTTTTCTGCCGTTGCAGAGCGCTGCTGACGTTCCGGACTGACCACCCGGTTCCGAGACACAAGTGACGCCATACCACGCCTGTCGACCGGTGTGTCGCGCGGCAGCGCGTGGTGCGGCTGAGGGTGTTGGTCGGGATGGGTGGAGGCCCCAGATGAGTTGCTCCAAATGCCGCCACGGGGGAGATTGGATCGACCTCAAATTGATGGGGATGAAAAATGATGAAAATGCCTTCATTTCAAGTCCGTGCATATAATGATTATAATGCACCCATTGAGAATCATTGAGAATGCTTTCCGTAAACTGGAGGCAGCCATGGAGCACTTTCCATCAGTACCTGCTATGGTACTGCACTGGCGCAGTTTGTTCCCTCTTGGCTTCTCAAAGAAGGAACTATTTGGGCGAGGAACCTGTGCCCTGTGAATGTCAAAATTGCCAAGACAGCTCCAGCAGTTTCCCTTTGGTCTCATGTTTCTCCGAAAATTGAACAATCAAAATGTAATGACTTGAAATTGTTCAAGGAATTGTTGGGCCCTTGGGGATGTTGGACTGTAGAACTGTGCTGTTGGATGCGAGCTGCACAAAGACTTGGCACAAGATGTGCAGCAAGTCATGGTCTCCTGACGACCGCCCATTGAGGTCCCGGACCTCAAAAGGACGTGCAAAAAGAACACAGCTGGAACGTCCTTTTGAGGTCCCAGGCCAAAAAAGGAACATTGCTGTAACATCCAAAAAATCGTTAGTAATTGTGAATAATCGTGAGTGAATTGTGAGTAATGATGGTGAGTGAACATTGCAATATAAACCCTCGACCGTAAAATCATTGACATCCAATAACATTAACATTGCTATATACTATAAATATAAACCTATCGGCCGTAAACACTCGGCATTGATTTCTCGGCTTTGTAACACTTTTCCTAAGGACTCATTTAGTACGGCCTTGGGACTTGTAGAGTTTGGTATTTAACCAAAGAGCGATTGGGATGTTGATGGGAATACCCTCCGGTAATCAAACATGGCAATGGACAATTGCCCATTGATAGATGATTTACCTACTGGAATGGTGATGTTCCATTGTCCATAGCTTATATGTTCAAATTGCAAGAGGGTACACTTTACGTTCTACGAATTATAAAGAATATTTGTATCCAGAACTCTGTGTGTGTGTGAGGTGTGAGGTATCGAAAGCCAGCCGCATGTTGGGGGATGTGTTCTTCCCCTTAACATGAAGTCGCATTTTCATGTACAGTATTTTCCTTGTCCCAGTCGTTGAAGCTGAACATGTATGCTGTGCTCAGGTTACCCAGGAGAGGCCATGAATTGGAAGACTCACAGTTGACTGGACCAAGATTTCGGGAGACCCCGGCCAGCGCGAATCTCCACTGGCTGCTCGCACACAGCAAGGATTATGCTGCCAAAGCCTCATGGAACGCAGCAAAAGATGCCTCTTCACTACACTCCGATGTTTAACATGGTGCATGTCCAAAAGGAAACCCTTTTTTTGTTCAATATCCAAAGCCTTAGCTTTGAGTGTGCCTTGCAAGTTTTTGATGGGTTAACCATTTGTCTCATCCATTGATGTTGGTTGACAATGTGAGTCTGCTTTGAGGAGGACATTGAACCCTTCTTCGGTTCGAGTTTCATCCAATGATGGTTCATCGGGGCCCAATATCTCCCAGGTGTAAATCGGATACCTCGGTTTATTGTCTGAATTCTTGCGTATGACAATGGCAATTTTTAGGGGTATACCCCACCCAAATAGAATTCTTAAATGGATGTAAATGGTTTATTTCCCTGTGTTCCCCTATGAACATGGCAATTTTGAGGTACGGTATGCCCCACCCAAATAGATTCTTTAAATGCTTGGATTGCTGCTTGGCTCATCTTGGCTCAGCTTCTGAGTCGGGTGTGGGTCTTTGAGTCGGGTGTGGGTCTTAAACCGGCCATGGCGGATTGGAAACGGCAGACGTTGGAAACTGGGGCGGACAGAGCCAGGTAGTTTGGATCCATGGTAGTTGGGAAATCTTCGAAATCTTTGGGGAATACTGAAACAGATTTTATTCCTAGGTTTTGGGTTGCATATGGGTTACTATGTCCATTGACCCATTGGGGGATTCAAACACATTCAAGCCATGGCTATGGTTGATCCCCAATTCTTCGAACATTATGAATTACCGTGTTGTGTGCGATGTTGAGAATTGCTGTTTTCCTACCATTTTGCTGTCTCAAATGTCAAAGCTTGAAAACACAACGGCTTTGCTCAGCAAATTGTTGCCCAGATTCTTGTCATCGGGGCTGGACCAGAACTGGCTCCTATCACCGGTACCTCAGGATGCGCACAATGACTTTCGCAGAGAGCATGGGTCAGCTGCCTTGCAATGGAGTGATGAGTGCTATCAATCTGCCAAAAAGCAAGCCGATGCCTGTCAGGCAAAGGGCTGCATGTTTCATGTTCCTTGGTACCAGCTTGCGCGGGATTTTGCGCAGGATGCTTGCTGGAGGGTGTATGTGAATTCATATTGGTACATATGTACATATATAATTGTATAGACATAAATATAAATTATATTCATGTATTGATTATAGATGTAGAATGTATCATAATGTATCAGAGAGTTTGCTCGCCCCTTCCATGTGCAGATACATTTCTATTCCATGCAGAAATATGTCGTTTGATTGGGTTGCCCCCAACGAGTGCTGCTGATCCACATGGACCAGGATCATGAGCTGAAATACATGGGCCAGAGGGATGGATTTTGTGTATCACATTCTGTTTGCCATACCTCATATAGTTCTTATAATAGTCTATGTATAATATATATATATGTGATCGATAGAATTACGTTTGATTGCGTTTGTGTGGGGAGGAACGAAATAGACCCCAAAGGTCCCTGCCACATATATATATATACATATTGATGTTACTATACTTACTAAGTATCATGTATCAAACACACATCTTTCGAGAGCACTGCAAGGGTAGCCATCTTTGCCAAGCCAAAAAGCGTAAAGCACCACCGAGGGCACAACCTCCGGTCCCTCCGGACGGCATGGACAGAACATCTACTGGTGCAGTGCTCCTGGGTCATCAGCTAAAAAGATGCTTGTGCTGCATGAAAGTCACCGGAAGCCACTAAGAAAGTGGGAAGTAGCTTGATTCAGCCATAACAAACATGGAGGTTGAAGGTTTTTGTTCACGTTGAACAACTGGTTTGCACATGTTTTAACATGATTTTAGCGTTCAAAATGCGGATTGTTCAGCGCAAACATGATCAGTCTAACATATTTTAACAGTTCTAAAAGCAGAGTAGTTATCGGGGTCTTCCCAAAACAGTGATAATGTTGGTTCCTGATTAGTGTGGGGAGGCCCCCCCCCCCTAAACAAATTTGGGGTACAGAATAGTGTGGAAAAAACAAGGTACCGGGTACAGAATACGGTAAAATCAAAAAACATGATAGATTTAAATTGATTTCAATTTACTTTCAATTGATTTCAATTTATTTTGAATTGATTTCAATTTACTTTCAATTGATTTGACTTGATTTTGAATTGATTTCAATTTACTTTCAATTGATTTCAATTTACTTTCAATTGATTTCAATTTACTTTCAATTGATTTCAATTTACTTTCAATTGATTTCAATTTACTTTCAAATGATTTCAATTTATTTTGAATTGATTTCAATTTATTTTCAATTGATTTCAACTTACTTTCAATTGAATTCAAGTTACTTTCAATTCATTTCAAGTTACTTTCAATTGATTTCAATTTACTTGCAAGTGATTTCAATTTACTTTCAAGTAAAAGAAAAAAACAATCACCACAGGAAGCAGCTGGACACAATAGTGTACCCTCAAACAAACCATACTATTGTGTATCATGATCATTCATGTTTTTTTTTGCTTGGCTGAAACTAATCCTTTAGAAAGCCTTTGGTTTTGATTCCAAGAAAAATGAAGCTAAGTAAAAGGAGACAAACTTTAGCAAAGGAAAATGTAAAGGGAATGTTAAAAAACAAAATCACCTCAGGAAGCAGCTGGACACAATAGTGTACCCTCAAACAAACCATACTATTGTGTATCATGATCATATTCATTTCAAGTTGCTTTCAATTGATTTCAATTTACTTGCAATTGATTTCAATTTACTTTCAAGTAAAAGAAAAAAAACAATCACCTCAGGAAGCAGCTGGACACAATAGTGTACCCCCAAACAAACCATACTATTGTGTATCAGGGTTGCTCATGGACTACCCCTTTGAAAAATTGTTTGAGTGATGTTTTTTAATTGGGTTTTAATAAGGCATCAATTTTTTGGGGAAATTGAGCATTTCTGAGAATTCTAAATAAAAGAAACTAATTGAGAAAATAAAAGAAAAAACTTTAGCAAAGGAAAATGCAAAGGGAATGTTAAAAAAAACAAAATCACCTCAGGAAGCAGCTGGACACAATAGTGTACCCTCAAACAAACCATACTATTGTGTATCATGATCATATTCATTTCAAGTTACTTTCAATTGATTTCAATTTACTTTCAAGTAAAAGAAAAAAAAACAATCACCTCAGGAAGCAGCTGGACACAATAGTGTACCCTCAAACAAGCCATACTATTGTGTATCAGGGTTGCTCATGGACTACCCCCTTGAAAAATTGTTTGAGTGATGTTTTTTTAATTGGGTTTTAATAAGGCATCAATTTTTTGGGGAAATTGAGCATTTCTGAGAATTCTAAATAAAAGAAACTAATTGAGAAAATAAAAGAAACAAACTTTAGCAAAGGAAAATGTAAAGGGAATGTAAAAAAACAAAATCACCTCAGGAAGCAGCTGGACACAATAGTGTACCCTCAAACAAACCATACTATTGTGTATCATGATCATTCATGTTTTTTTTTGCTTGGCTGAAACTAATCCTTTGGAAAGCCTTTGGTTTTGATTCCAAGAAAAATGAAGCCAAGTAAAAGGAAACAAACTTTAGCAAAGGAAAAGGAAATGGTTGAAAAAAAACATAACCTCAGGAAGCAGCTGGACACAATAGTGTACCCTCAAACAAACCATACTATTGTGTATCATGATCATTCATGTTTTTTTTGCTTGGCTGAAACTAATCCTTTGGAAAGCCTTTGGTTTTGATTCCAAGAAAAAATGAAGCTAAGTAAAAGGAAACAAACTTTAGCAAAGGAAAAGGAAAAGGAAATTGTTGAAAAAAAACAATCACCTCAGGAAGCAGCTGGACACAATAGTGTACCATCAAACAAACCATACTATTGTGTATCAGGGTTGCTCATGGACTACCCCCTTGAAAAATTGTTTGAGTGATGTTTTTTAATTGGGTTTTAATAAGGCATCATATATATTTGGAAATTGAGCATTTCTGAGAATTCTAAATAAAAGAAACTAATTGAGAAAATAAAAGAAAAAACTTTAGCAAAGGAAAATGTAAAGGGAATGTAAAAAAAAACAAAATCACATCAGGAAGCAGCTGGACACAATAGTGTACCCTCAAACAAACCATACTATTGTGTATCATGATCATTCATGCTTTTTTTGTTTGGCTGAAACTAATCCTTTGGAAAGCCTTTGGTTTTGATTCCAAGAAAAATGAAGCTAAGCAATTAAAAGGAAACAAACTTTAGCAAAGGAAAAGGTAAAGGGAATGTTTCAAAAAATATCACCTCAGGAAGCAGCTGGAGACAATAGTGTACCCTCAAACAAACCAGACTATTGTGGATCTCGATCATTCAATTGATTTGAAGTTACTTTTTCAATTGATTTCAATTTACTTTCAATTGATTTCAATTTACTTTCAATTTACTTTGAATTGATTTCAAATTACTTTGAATTTACTTTCAATTAAATTCAATTTACTGCCAATTTACTTTCAATCGACATCCCATAGAAATCCAATAGTAGTCCCAAAGAAATATCATAGAAATCCCATAGAAAGATCATAGAAATAACATGGAAATCCCATAAGAATCTCACAGAAATCCCATAGAAAGATCATCGAAATAACATGGAAATCCCATAAGAATCTCACAGAAATCCCATAGAAAGATCATAGAAATAACATGGAAATCCCATAGGAATCTCACAGAAATCCCATAGAAAGATCATAGAAATAACATGGAAATCCCATAGGAATCTCACAGAAATCCCATAGAAAGATCATAGAAATAACATGGAAATCCCATAGGAATCTCACAGAAATCCCATAGAAAGATCATAGAAATAACATGGAAATCCCATAGGAATCTCACAGAAATCCCATAGAAAGATCATAGAAATAACATGGAAATCCCATAGGAATCTCACAGAAATCCCATAGAAAGATCATAGAAATAACATGGAAATCCCATAAGAATCTCACAGAAATCCCATAGAAAGATCATAGAAATAACATGGAAATCCCATAAGAATCTCACAGAAATCCCATAGAAAGATCATAGAAATAACATGGAAATCCCATAGGAATCTCACAGAAATCCCATAGAAAGATCATAGAAATAACATGGAAATCCCATAAGAATCTCACAGAAATCCCATAGAAAGATCATAGAAATAACATGGAAATCCCATAGGAATCTCACAGAAATCCCATAGAAAGATCATAGAAATAACATGGAAATCCCATAGGAATCTCACAGAAATCCCATAGAAAGATCATAGAAATAACATGGAAATCCCATAGAATCTCACAGAAATCCCATAGAAAGATCATAGAAATAACATGGAAATCCCATAGGAATCTCACAGAAATCCCATAGAAAGATCATAGAAATAACATGGAAATCCCATAAGAATCTCACAGAAATCCCATAGAAAGATCATAGAAATAACATGGAAATCCCATAAGAATCTCACAGAAATCCCATAGAAAGATCATAGAAATAACATGGAAATCCCATAGGAATCTCACAGAAATCCCATGGAAAGATCATAGAAATAACATGGAAATCCCATAGGAATCTCACAGAAAGATCATAGAAATAACATGGAAATCCCATAGGAATCTCACAGAAATCCCATAGAAAGATCATAGAAATAACATGGAAATCCCATAGGAATCTCACAGAAATCCCATAGAAAGATCATAGAAATAACATGGAAATCCCATAGGAATCTCACAGAAATCCCATAGAAAGATCATAGAAATAACATGGAAATCCCATAGGAATCTCACAGAAATCCCATAGAAAGATCATAGAAATACCATGGAAATCCCATAGGAATCTCACATAAAACCCATAGAAAGATCATAGAAATAACATGGAAATCCCATAGGAATCTCACAGAAATCCCATAGAAAGACCATAGACATAATATGGAAATCCCATAGGAATCTCACAGAAATCCCATAGAAAGATCATAGAAACATCATGGAAATACCTTGGAAATCCCACAGGAATCCAATAGAAATTCCATAGGAATCTAATAGAAATACCATAGAAATCCCATAGGAATCCAATGGAAATCCCATAAGAATACCATAGAACTCCCATAGCACCCCTTCAGAAATCCCATAGAAATCCTCCAGAAATATCCCATAGGAATTCCACAGAAATCCAATAGTAATACCATAGAAATACCATAAAAGAAAAAAACTTTAGCAAAGGAAAAGGTAAAGGGAATGCTTGAAAAAAATCACACGAGGAAACATCTGGACACAATAGTGTACCCTCCAAACAAACCACACTATTGTGTATCAGGGTTGCTCATGGACTACCCCCTTGAAAAATTGTTTGAGTGATGTTTTTTAATTGGGTTTTAATAAGGCATCATATATTTTGGGAAACTGGGCATTTCTGAGAATTTCAAATGAAAGAAACTAAGAAAGTAATTAATTGAAAAGAAAAAACTTTAGCAAAGGAAAAGGTAAAGGAAATGATTGAAAAAAAAAAAAATCATCACCTCAGGAAAGCAGCTGGACACAATAGTGTACCCTCCAAACAAACCACACTATTGTGTATCAGGGTTGCTCATGGACTACCCCCTTGAAAAATTGTTTGAGTGATGTTTTTTAATTGGGTTTTAATAAGGCATCATATATTTTGGGAAACTGGTCATTTCTGAGAATTTCAAATGAAAGAAACTAAGAAAGAAATTAATTAAAAGGAAAACGCTTTAGCTAGCAAAGGAAAAGGTAAAGGAAATGATTGAAAAAAACAAAAAATCATGACCTCAGGAAGCAGCTGGACACAATAGTGTACCCTCCAAACAAACCACACTATTGTGTATCAGGGTTGCTCATGGACTACCCCCTTGAAAAATTGTTTGAGTGATGTTTTTTAATTGGGTTTTAATAAGGCATCATATATTTTGGGAAACTGGTAATTTCTGAGAATTTCAAATGAAAGAAACTAAGAAAGAAATTAATTGAAAGGAAACCACTTTAGCTAGCAAAGGAAAAGCTAAAGGAAATGATTGAAAAAAATAAAAAAAATCATGACCTCAGGAAAGCAGCTGGACACAATAGTGTACCCTCCAAACAAACCACACTATTTTGTACCTGGATGTAATTTTCTGTGGAAGGCATCTGGAAAATTTCAATGCTGGAAAATAAAAAGTAAAAGGAAAAAGCTTTAAAAAATGAAAAAAATGAAAAATGTTTGAACAACAAAAAAAGACCAAGACACAATTGTGTATCCTGACACAATGACACAATTGTGTATCCTGACACAATTTTACAAAATAATAAAAAATATATAATTAAAAATAAAAATAATTAAATTAAAAATTATTATAATTAAAAATAAAAATAAAAATAATTTAAAATAAAATAAAAAATAATTAAATTAAAAATTATTATAATTAATTAATTAAAAGTAAAAATAAAAAATAATTTATAAAAAATATTATAACTAAAAATAAAAATAAAAAATATTTTAAAATTTTAAAATAAAATAAAACACAATTAAAAACTAAAACAATGAAAAAAATGAAAAAAAACTTACACCAAAATCCTGTGGACACAAAACTGTACCCTCGATCATTTCCAAAGTTTCAGAATAATTTTGAGGTCTGTGGACACAATTCAGTATCCCCACACTAATCAGGATCCAACATTAGTCGGGAGTTTATCATTCCGGTGTTGAAGGGTAGGTGAAATGGATTAGTCTTGAATATTTTGGTAGGGGAAGTATTGCGACCCGCTAATTGGTTATGTGGTGGATGACAAAGAGAGCTAACCTCACTTGGACTTCCAACAGTCATGTCAATCACTTGAGGTTTCTTTCCCTGTGCCCCTCATGACGAATCGCCGAGGATGGTGAAGGCCTGGTATGACGAGATTGCCGCCTACGATTTTGGTCACTTAATGGAAGTGGGATGGTGCTATTCATGATATGTTTGTGTTGTGTCTTCCATTTTCATGAATTTTGATGACCACTTCTTTTTCACTGTGGTTCATACATGGCCAAACAATGTTTTGTGCAGTTTATTTATTGCAGCTACTAGTGGTAATTAACAACTTAGGTGCGCATGAATCACCAGCATACTTTTGCTAAGCACTGGGGACAAGCCTGAGCTGGGATTTTGCTGGGGTAGTTTCAATTCCTTTGAATTTTGACACAAGCCACTTTTGGGTTCTGCCACAAGTACGATGGGTAAACCGGTGGTAATTGAACCATAGCATAACATAGCTATGGACAATCAGCATGTTCATGAGGTAAATCATGGTAAATCAATCCCCCTTGGAATTTCCTCTACAGAATCAGGACAGTTAAGCTGGGGAAAATGGTGCGTTTTAACCCCCTGCTTTGTTTAGGGGTACCTACCCAGCGTCAACGCTTGCAATTTTATATAGGACCTTGGGGTCTCTGATTCTATAGAGATTTCATGTTGAATACAGCACTGAGTACTAGTTAGCAGAGAGTCTTAGGTCAGCTGTCAATGAATGATACTACTTAGGGAGTCTGATTTTATAGAAGGCCAACTAACCCCACAACCTAAAAAAGGCTCTGAGAGAGTGACTTGGTGTCAGCAAGTCTATAGGGGATGATGCTCATAAACAACCTCAGTGACATCAATTCTATAGAGATTGTCAACTTGAAAATACCTTGGGGTCTCTGATTCTATAGATGCATTTTCAGAAAGAGGGTCAACGTCTCCAGAATTATCACTATAAAATTGCTGACACCAACACTCTCACTTAATTCAAAGGGGGATGTAAATCATCTATAGCCGAATAGCTTTGGGCCATCTTCCATAGCTATGTTAAATCAGGGGTCCAACTCCAGTATCCCGAGCACGCCCAGGTGGTGACTACCAAAAGGGCACTGGACACTTCACTCAAGTTGTTTGGAAAGGACAGGGGGCGACGGGAAAACGTGGCCGATTTGTATGGATCACTAGGGCTGAAGATCTGGTGTGATTGAGAATTGCTGCAGTGTAGCCAGCTATCCAGTCCTAAATGCAAGGGTTCGATTTTCTTGAACGTGGGGGAATATGTCAGGTATAATGATTGTGGTCGTCATCTCAGTGCGAATTTTCCCCTCCTGCTTTCTCACTGAAGTTGATCTTAACCGATCATAATTTTAGAGATCTCCCGCCGCCGGAAACCAGAACGGTCACTACTTGTATAAGTTGCGAGCATTCGTTTTTTTCTGTTTAATTTGATTTTGATTTGTTGATTTGTTCTTGCTTTTTTATGCCGCTTTGTTTTCACTTTTTTGGGCACATACATATTTTATTTTGCTAATTTTTAGGATCTGGCTTCTAGCGGTGAACTTAATTTTATACTGCTACCCGCAGAGATACCAAAATTGCAGTCTTGATATGTTCCAATCCCGGATGAGTACCCTGTGATTGATTAATTTGCAGGGGCACCCAAAAAAGCCAAATAGAGGTGTCCTAAAATGGGGGTACCCCTAAATTATCTATTTTATATAATAGGATGTCCCATTATGAACCATGCATTTGGGGGATCCCCCTTGTATCCCCATTTATTCCGCAAATAGCTTGGAGTCTGGAAAATGGATCGCTCCAGTTGACGAAGGCGATTCCCCGCAGGAAGCACGCATGTGGGCATGGCTTTATCAGAAGATGGCAAATTTTGTGTTGCGAACTACTTTCCCGGAGGCACCGTAGGGAATCTTTGACATGATGGGCCTTTGCTGTCCAGTAAATTGCCATAATTGAATTGCCATAGATATGGCAAACACATCTGCAAGGAAAATGATCTACAAACGGTGGGTTTTCTGTATCTACAGTAATTTGCTGGGTCCGTGCTTCTTGGCCATTTACTGTACCATCTATCATGTACAATATGTATATTATATATATATGTATACGTATAGATATGTGTGTGGGTAGTTTTTTGGTTATTAATATATACAATATCTGGTATACATGTATACAAGCAGTGTGTAGAGAGAGAGAGAGAGAACGACATAAATGTAGCGTTCACATCAGGATAGATTGAAAATTACCCTCAGGGTATATTGATTTGCATGGCTTGCCCCATTTGCCCCTCGAGGTAATGTGATCGGCCGGTTGCTTGGCACTGAGAGCTGGCACAGAGTTGGACCAGTCACGGGCTGATTGATTCAGTTTAGATGATTGCCCACACTTTCCCCTGTCAACATAGCTATGGAACAAATGGCCCATTTATGCATATTTATGACTTACCTATTACATAAACGTGCTGATTTTCCATAGCTATGTTTACAACAACATTGCAGAGGGTTAACGGATGGATACAATCACATTCAATCAGACTTGATTGGTTTGATTTTGTTTGGCGTCCAAAGTTTGAGCAAAAACATCAAACACCATAAGCAGTAAAAGCAACAGGTGGCAGTCACTCTTTTGCTGGTTATGGACACAAAATAATTTGAAGCATGTATCAATGGCCATTTCAGGAACCTAAATTGGAGGTACAGTACTACATTTTAGGATCCTGAAATTCCCATTGAATGTACCCTCTGGTTATTTAACATAGCCATGGGAAATGGCCCATAGAAATAGATGGTTTACCGTTTGCCTATTAAAAATGGTGGATCTTTCCATGGCTAAGTCGTTCTAAGTCCCTCTTCCATCCGGATCACAGAACCCAGCTGGCAGCTGTTCCGATGACTCCTTGCCCACGGTTTTTGGAAGACTTGCTTCACCGGTGACAAAGAAATGCTGTTTGGGGGTTTCTGTTGTATAAAATTGTCGGGCCTAATTGGATTTTATAGGCTATATGTAGATTGGGATGATTACGAATTATTTAGGATGGTGATCCCCATTTGATGAAAAGAGATAGATTTGTCAGTTTTTCACATTCGGCGAGTTTTTGGATTCATCATTGATTTTGGGTACCACATGTTTACACCAAGCCAGGTAATTGCTTGTGTGCTTTAGAAAAAAAGAATGTAAAAAATAACGCAAACCCAGCCGCAAACCTATCAAACGCCAAACTCAGATTCAAAGAGAATGTCCTGCCGCATGGCAGTCCCTATGTCCCCGAGAAAGCTGAGGACGCACGCCCTGCTCCGGTGGATGGAGGGTATTGCTGACCCCAAAGGACATGTGGGTTTGTCTGAAAATACGGGGTACCCCCAAACTTTTATCACGATTTGTCACAATTGTCCATTTCCAAATGTTGCTATTTGGGGGCCTTTGGGGCGTACCAAATATACTGATAGACCCTGTTTTCAGACACAGGATAGTACAAAGCAGGCATGCGCATGCAAAAAAATAATTTATATAACATGATTTAAGATCCTGAAGCCCAAAAGCAAACTCATGAATACTCATGATACATGTATATACATATATTTGTATTATTACTATTATTCTTCTTATTATTATTCAATTGCATATCTATCTCAGTTGCATATCTATCTATTTGTTTGTTTGTTTGTCTATCTATCTATCCATCTATCTATCCATCCATCTATCAATCTAATCTAATCCAATCCAATCCAATCCAATCCAATCTAATCTAATCTTTTCTATTCTATCATTCTATCTATCTATCTATCTATCTATCTATCTATCTATCTATCTATCCACCTATCTATCTATCTATCTATTTATCTATCTATCTATCTATCTATTTATCTATCTATATTTTTTTTTATCTATCTATCTATCTATCTATCTATCTATCTTTATATATATATATATATCTATATCTATCTATCTCACTCTATCTATCTATCTATCTATTTATCTATCTATCTATCTATCTATCTATTTATCGATCTATCTATCTATCTATCTATCTATCTGTTTGTCTATCTATCTATCTATCTATCTATTTATCTATCTATTTAATCTATCTATCTATCTATCTTTCTTTCTATATTTCTATCTTTCTATCTATCTATCTGTCTGATCCATCTGATCCATGCGATCTATCTAGCTTTCTTTCTTTCGATCTATCTATCTATCTGTCTGTCTATCTATCTATCTATCTATCTTTCTATATTTCTATCTTTCTATCTATCTATCTATTTTTCTGTCTGATCCATCTGATCCACGTGATCTATCTATCTTTCTTTCTTTCGATCTATCTATCTATCTATCTACCTATCTATTATCTATCTATCCATCTATCTATCTATCTATCTATCTATCTGCCTATCTATCTATCTGATCCATCTGATCCATTTGATCCATTTGATCTATCTATCTATCCATCTATCCATCTATCTATCTATTTGTTTATCTATCTATTCATTTTCGTTACGTTTCCACTGGATATTCGGACCTTAGAAGAATTTGCCAGGACCCTTCTCAAGGCACGCGACGCCGCTCACTGCGGTGCTTATGGCTCATACCTTTGAAATACCCTCTGGTGATTTAACATAGCTATTGAAAATGGCCCATTTATAGATTATTTACCTATTAAACATGGTGATTATCCATAGCTATGTTAGTTTACCAGAGGGTATGTTGAAATTTGGTATGATAGATTTTGACCATGCAATGTGGGAAAAATATGCAAACTATCATTTAGGAGAATGGGGTTGACAATTTATGTGTTGTTTGTTCATTGCCTATCTGCCAAACTAACAATATAATAACATAATATAATATATAACATACAATAATGATATTACATTGTGAGTAAAATTGATTGACCACGCCTGATCCTCGCCTGATGGTTGGGAAGGGGAATTTAAGCATTCAAAAGTTGGCTTTAAGTGCATGTGGGAAAAATTGTGCATTTCCTATATGTCAACACTATTCAAAACCATTACACTTGGCTGAATGTGCTACAATGTAGGGCGAATACATAATCACCCTGAATTGCTTGTGATTTGTGTTCGTAGCATTGCGGCAAATGGCTAATCACCAGCTGTGCTTGGTTGAGTTTACCATGTGGCAAAACAAATAGACAAAGTTAAATGTCCATGAAAATTCTTAATTTTTGAGTGCTCATATGTTTTCATGCGATGGTGTTTTCATGATTTTTCATGCAATGGTGAACTGGTTGTTTTTCCAGAGGGTCGTATGGGTCGTGTTCCACTTCTGTTCAGGTTGCTTCAGGTAGGATTCATCGGAATGAACGTAAGTCACTAGTAGGGAAATGTTTGCACAAGACTAGCGATAGAACAATCTGAAACTACTATTACTATATTAAACATATCCATAAGTCGTTTGATAAGTTTGCTGGCCCCCAAATCATACCTCCAATTCTTCCTGAGAAGGCATTTGGATTTGTAGCGTTTGATTGATATACATGCATGCATGCATAGATTTATCAAAGACAAGAAACATCTCTCCCTCTCTCTTTCTTTCTCTCTCTCTCTCTCTCTAGATCGTCAACCCCCTTTGATCCATAATCTTATATGATTGTATATTGGAGGTTTCCTAAAATTGGGGTGCCCCTAAATCATTCATTTTCATAGAATTTCCCTCCATAAACCATCCATTTTGGGGATCCCCCATTTATTTCCATTTATAGAAACACCACGAAGCCGGCCACCCATCCATCCATCCATACATGCACGCACGCACGCACGCATGCATGCATGCATAATATGCTGTATACATAGGCTTACCTAGGCCTTGTTTGATGAGTTGCCATACCTCCCGGAGAGTGAGATCCTGGACCGGCCACATTAACCTGGCGCCTGTTAGGCTCGTGCCGATCTGTGACGGAGGTGCTGCGGCTCGCAGATTTCGGGGCTTCCACCAGATTTTCCCAACGAATTCTGGGAAGAACGACTTTTCATAATTTGATATGTGTTTCCAATGGTTTCCATACATTGTTGTTAATTACATGTTTTGTTTTATCTTGTTGTGTACATGTAGGTACTGTCCAAACATGGGGTATCCTGAAAATCTTTGGGATGAAGTTCCGCTGAGCAGGTGCTGACACTGGCAGATTGGGGACGTAGCCATACAAAAGTGGCGCCCACTAGTTTGGAAGCCCTGGAGTTGAGTTTGGAGTTTGTTGCAGTGATCATGTCCTTGATAAGATATCTACCCTCTGGTTATTTAACATGGCTATGGAAAATCCATTATAAAAGGAGGTTTTACTGGGAAAATCATCTGTAAATGGGCCATTTTCCATATCTACTATGTTAAATTACCAGAGGGTAATATATTATATATGTACATATTTAGGGCTCTCTCGTTGTTTGTCCACGCATGTGGATAGACATGCTATGCGCGCACACACACACACATATGTACATATATATGTACATGTTTCATGTAAACAAACCAATGTCAATTACTGTACATTGAAATCTCTTTACAAATGTATTCTATATTTGTTACCCTCTGGTAATTTAACATAGCTATTGAACATGGCCCATTTACCGTTGATTTACCCATTGAAAATTGAGATTTTCCGCAGGTGATCCGTGGAGCAGATCTCCGTCATGATCACCATGGTCCCAAAGTTCCTCAGTGGCTAAATGCTCCACAAGGAGCATTTTACGGATGGATAGGGATGGATGTTGAGTTGGGTACGGGTATGTTAGAAAACATTCTTTGGTGAGTTATGAGTTGTGAAAATTGATTGATTTGATTGGTTGATTGATCACTTTTCGACCCCGTGGCTTCCCCGCCTGCCTCATTGATTTGCCAAGGCAAAGTTTAAGGGTAACTATGGAAAAGCACCATTTGTTTTAGAAATCAATGGAAATCATCATAAATCATCTGCACATGGATCATTTTTCACAGCTACATGTTAAATAACCAGATGGAGAACAGTTCTCGTTTTTTGGATCCATGTTGAAAGGTGAATTGTATGGTGTATATGTCTGTGTGTTTGTTCCATCGGATCGCTGTCCATTGTTGTTGTTGTTGTTGTTGGTGGTGGTGGTGGTGGTGGTGGTGCTGTTGGTGTTGTTGTTTGTCGTTTGTCGTTTGTCGTTTGCTGTTTGTTGTTTGTTGTTTGTTGTTGTTGTTGTTGTTGTGGTTGTTGTTGTTGTTGGTTGTTGGTTGTTGGTTGTTGGTTGTTTGTTGTTTGTTGTTTGTTGTTTGTTGTTTGTTGTTTGGTGTTTGTTGTTTGTTGTTTGCTCTTTGTTGTTTGTTGTTTGTTGTTTGTTGTTGTTGTAGTTGTTGTTGTTGTTGTTTGTTGTTTGTTGTTTGTTGTTTGTTGTTTGTTGTTTGCTGTTTGCTGTTTGCTGTTTGCTGTTTGCTGTTTGCTGTTTGCTGTTTGTTGTTTGTTGTTTGTTGTTTGTTGTTTGTTGTTGTTTGTTGTTGTTGTTGTTGTTGTCAAGACATGTGTGGTATCATATCATTGTTTAGAATACCCATCCAATTGACAATTTCAGGGGCTCATTGCAGCCACTGGATCTCACTTCATATGCAAATCAAACCGCAGGGATTCAGTATTTACAGAAATATATTCACGTGCATATACTTTACATATATGATCACATATACAGAGAATTATGCAGAGACACACGCATCCAGCGGCCCTGAGGTAAAGCTGCCACAACGGCGACCCAGTTATAGCGGAGGCGATGGTTTTTAGGACAAATCAACTATCATATATCTGGGTAAATTATAACAACCTCACTGTCCTCCCGAGCGCTGGAATCATGGTTAATAAGGGAAATCATCCCCAAATGGCCGCACGATTCAGGTTAGTGAAATATAATAATTTACCCAGATATTTGGGTATGTCTGAAAATGTGGTATATTCCCAAAAGGCTATAAGGCAGGGAAAATGATGATAAACCAGTGGATGAAAAAATTGGACATTCTATTTTCATACAAAGCTATATAATTGGCCGCCAAATCAACTTATAACCAGCGGGCACCACCTTGTTCTGGGTTGATATACACACATTTGTTTTTTTAATTGTTGAGCGTCCCGAAGCTTGGAAGAAGATCTTTGTGAACATATTTGGATTGAAACACCACAGGTCACAGGGGTCGTATATTTCGTCATGATCCCATCGACTCTCCTTGCTGTGGCAGGTTCCAAGTCTGGGCCAGAGGCTGGCATCGGAGCTGTTCATCGGTCCCAGTCATAATATATTTCAATATCAGGGGGATGGGATTCTTTAGATTCCTTCCAAGCATCAAAGATTCACAACGGACACTTCCCTCCCAGTGTACATTGAAGATTGTCTACATTTTCAATTGTGTATATTGTAACCTGTGTTATATATATATATATATCTATGTGTGATCATGGATCTAAAGGTCCATGTAGAGATCTTCCATTAGAAAGAAAAACGGGTTCAAACATGTTCGCGATTTTTTTGGACGAAAGATTTAGCGAACGATTTTGAAATGAGACCCCCGCGAAAGATAAACGTGGGGTTCACGAAGATTCGCTTAAGTAAGTTCGTTATTCACGAAGAATGGCCGTTTGCAGATAAAAGGAATTTAGATCAACGGCCGTATAATACATACATATATATATATATGTGTGTTGCAATTTATACTATATAATGTATAATATACATATCATTTGAGCTGGAGTAAGCCTGGCCGTGTCCTTCCCCTTGCTGGAGTTCTTTTTGGCCGTGCATTGGGGCAGGCGCGATTTCCTGATGAAATGAGCAAATTCTTCAAGGACAGGTAGTGTGGATAATTTAGGTGCAAGACTGTTGAGCAACCCATGAAATGTGACATCCCTATCAAACAAATTGATTTATGTACCTATCAAAATGATTACGTTCCATAGTTATCAGAAGGTAAACTCTAGATATTTCATCAGATTGTTCCCTTGACATTAAGCGACTCGTTTGATCTAGGTTGCTCTTGTGATGGAAGGTGTTCTTTGGTTGGTGTTTGGTTGGAGGGCAGAGAACCACCCATTTGAGGGGATGTTGTACTGCAAAGTGCTGCAAAGACCTAAGCTTTTCCACCTGACTATCGGAGGCAGAATCCCTGCAGGATGGCCATTGTTCTCAACTTGCGAATTGTCGAACTCGAACTGTCAATCCAACTTCTGCCCTTTTCTCCTGTCAGGAGAGATCCATATACAGTACTGTACTTTTTGTCCGCAATGTTCAGATGGCACGTTTGTTCCAATGCAGCATCAGGACCTGGAGTTTCCTTCGACCCGGAGAAGCAGTGGATATTCCGAGGGCCATAGCACCGTGACAAGGAAGGCTGGCTATCAGCGTGCCCCTTGGTGCACGCGTGATCCGCCTTTGCGTCATGTCAATGATACTGCCGCTGGGAGGTATCCCCATCGATCCCAGTGGCATTTCATATATATATATATACACATGCATATTAATATGTATGTATACCTACTATACTGTATGTATATATGTATGTATGTATCTTTTTATGCACACACACACACGTATATATGTATGTATATATATATATGGCTATCAGATCATCATACCTTCTCTGGTTGTCAATATTCCAAGTCATCCAGAATTTGTGTCTAGCCTTTGCACACCAGAATTCGTGGTGATTGTTGGCTTGTAACTGGTAGGTTGATGAGTTGTGTTTTGCGAAATAGTCATTAGATGCGCTGAGGAAACTGGGCTGCCAACGCAGTTCCAGTCTTCCAGCAGCAGCTGCGGTGGAACCCGATCTACGACCACCGTGACAAAGACCGTGGCAAGCAACGGCACGGCCGCTGGGAAGCAGCGAGTCGCTGTGGAGTTGCCAAGAGAAATCGGGGATATGTGGATATGCTTGAAGAAAATGGCGATGTGACACACACACAGAGACACACACATGCACATGTGTATCTAATATTTATATATATATATATGTAAAATTAATTAATTATATATATATATATATATATCATAATATGTTTTTAATGATGTACAATGATATGTAATTACATCTGGATATTATCATCATAGCTATTTATATATATATATATATACACACACTTGTACGTACATAAATGCTAGAACTAAGGCGTGCTGGTATTTCCGGAGATGTGTTTCTTAAATATGCTTAGCCTTCCATCCCTCAAGGAAGGAAAGGGGATGATTATCCAAGTGATCTGCAGGGGGCCCTTGTGTAGGTGATATATTGGCTCCGCGTAGGTGCTTGTTCAAACACGCTGATTTAAATGATTTAATTAGTATAGACCTCGATGAGTGCAAAATCTAGCGGACTTGACTTTATTTCACAAAGACTATTGCCCAAGAAGATTGGCATTGGTGGTTCTGATTGTTTGGAAGACGCAGAGGTGTTCTATTGCTTCCTTCCCAAAACGGGGGCACAAACGAAACTGACAGGAGACACTAAGGGTCAAGAACTCGAGAAGCATGAGAGAGAGAGAGGGCTGGCTCATTTGGCCTTCAATTTTCTGGGTTACTTCCATTTGATTGCAAATCCTGCAACAACTTCACCTCAACTTCCCTAAAATGAGTGTTATTGACTTTAGTTTGCGGCCTTGTCAATCATAGTCATAGTCATCAATAATTGTCAATCACTTTTTGTTTTACAGCAAGTATTTTTGGACATAAAGCAACTGCTGATTGACGGGTTAAATAAGAAAATTGGCTTTATGATTCTCCATGATCAAATATGGCTGGAATCGATTAACTACCCGCTCAAAGACTTGGATGCAGAGAAACCTCCAGCAAACCCTGCAAATTGTTTGGTGGAAACCCAAAATGAATTGGTTTCCTGTCGTGTCCTCACTAGTACTAACCATCCAAGGTTGACTCAGTGATTCTTGGTTAAGTTACATCCGATCCCCTTCATATCAACATCATCCATTCTTCTCAGGTCTACCCAGGGCCATCACTGGTTGGGGGTTTGGAACATTTTTCCGCACCTGCCAGGTGAGGGTTGTTAGATTTTATCAGAGCTGTTCTCCTCCTCCTCCGCCTCCTCTGCCTCCTCCGCCTCCTCACCCGCCGCCTCCTCCTCGCAGTCCAGATCCCAGTGGGCACAGCCGGACCTCCACCGCGAGCTCCAGATCCCAGTGGGCACTGCCGGACCTCAACCGCGAGTTGCAGATCGCAGTGGGCACTGCCGGACCTCAACCGCGACTTCCAGGTCGCAGTGGGCACTGCCGGACCTCAACCGCGACTTCCAGATCGCAGTGGGCACTGCCGGACCTCAACCGCGACTCAGTGGGCACTGCCGGACCTCAACGGGAAGAATGTCAGAAAAGATGTCAGATAGAATGTCAGAAGATATGCCAGATAGAATGCCAGAAAGAATGTCAGAAAGAATGTCACAAGATATGCCAGATAGAATGCCCGAAGACATACCAGAAGATATACCAGAATATATGCCAGAAGATATGCCAGATAGAATGCCGGATCGAATGCCAGAAAGAATGTCAGAAAGAATGTCAGAAGATATGCCAGACAGAATGTCAGAAGATATGCCAGAAAGAATGTCAGAAGATATGTCAGATAGAATGTCAGAAGATATGCCAGAAGATATGCCAGATAAAGTGCCAGAATGTTTGCCGGATAGAATGCCAGAAAATTTGAGTAGATAATATGCCAGAAGATATGCCAGATAAAATGCCATGAGATATGCCAGATAGAATGCCAGAAGCTATGCTAGATAGAATGCCAGAGGATATGTCAGATAAAATGCCATGAGATATGCCAGATAGAATGCTAGAATGTTAGAAGATATGCGATAGAGAATGTTGGATCGAATGCCAGAAGATATGCCACATAGATTGGCAGAAAGTGTGCCAGAAGATATGCAGGATAGAACGTCCGAAAGAAGTTTGCCAGTCAAACCATGCCAGATAGAATGCCAGATAGAATGCCAGATAGAATGCCAGAAGATATGCCAGAAGATATGCCAGAACATCTGCCAGAAGATATGCCAGATAGAATGCCAGAAGACATGCCAGAAGATATACCAGAATATATGCCAGAAGATATGCCAGATAGAATGCCGGATCGAATGCCAGAAGATATGTCAGATAGAATGCCGGAAGATTTGCCAGTAACAATCGATAAATGTCATGGTGGGGATCACTCGAAGTAAAGCAATTATCTTTCCATATATTGGGAATAGTAACCCCAACTGACTAATATTTTTCAGAGGGGTTGAAACAAACCACCAACCAGATCATGTTTGTTTTTCCCCTCAAACCACCGGTCGTCGACGGCAGGTCGTGACGAAGACAACACGCACTGTCTATAGCTGGAGCTAAGATTCACCACACCCGGTGAGCCCAAGGGCCGAATTTTTCCTGATCTGGATGAAATATGGCCATGGATCCCAGCTGGTGTCAACGGAAGGGTATGAGTCATATACAGCATATACAGTTTATATATATATATACTGTATTTATTTATTCATATATATATATATAAATAACTCTTAATCCTTGGTTGCCGCTGAATTCGCTTGGCAAGTTGAGGGAATATCCAACCTTCAGATCAGGATTGAGTCTTTTGACTCAAAGTAATGATTCTCGTAGCGTGTAGGTGGCATGAGCATTTTTTTTGCGCCATGGTGGTCCAGCGATACCGTCGGTTTTTTGGGCTGGCGGCGGCAACTCCCTACCTGTGTTAAGTTGCAGTTGCTCAATTACGTATGACTACTAAACTTCAATATAGGATTGTGCAGCGTTCGAGGGGGCAACATGATTTTATGTTCAGCATACTTTCAAACAAATCCATATGTTATGCGATCAAAACACAATAAGATATCATTGTCATAGCTGCATGGATAGATTATCGCCACGCATTGGGACGTCACTGGAATGATCTTTTGGGGAATCATCCCAGTGTGTGGCCAAACCTTTTAGTTTGGTGCAAACCGTTCTGAGTTATAAAAATGATTTGGGGCTATTGTTTGGTGTACCCTATTCACAGAAATATATTCAAATGTCATTGTTTTTTTCTGCTCTTTAGTTGCAGAACTAAAAATGGTACCCATGCAATAAATATAAATAATTTAAATAATCGTAGCTATGCAATGAATACACATCAATAAACAATGACATGTGACATGGTCCAACAGTTGATCAATCCTTTGGTCCCACCATGTCGCGCAGTGCCAATCACTGGGCCGAGACTCAAGCCTTTGCCAAAAAGATGGCTATCTCTGGGGGTGAAACCTGGTGGATTCTGTGTCGTGTATTGGTTGAACTTAATGGGAACATCGTTTTCCAACGATACCCAATTGTTTTTCATGGGAGCCCATGGGATTTTATGATGATTAATTACATATATATATATATATATGGATTTATCTTGCGATTCTTGCGATTCTTGCGATAGGGAGAAATGAACCTAACATAACCTTAACCAGCTATTTATTGCAGCGTATCTAGGATTTGGTCATGTCTTCTTGGGAAGACCCATCAATCCTTGGATGCGGGGAGATAAGCGACCTCATTGGCCCATTGGGGATATGAACCGTGGGTGGTTGGATGTTATGATCAACCGATCAATCGTCGCTCTTTGAAATTTGGAATGTTGTTGATCCGGCAAATCTGAGTATTTGCTAGGCATGTGTTGGAACATGTTGGAACTATGCTCCGAAAACATCTCTAAACTCAACCGTCACGTTTAAAGTTTAAAGCTCCTTTGATACCGCGTTTCAGCGACCTCATTGGGATGACAAGCCACCAGGGCCACAGCCAAGCCTGTTTCAGAAACAGAGCCAGAGGCCAGACGATGCTCCATACTGGTAAATGATTGACCCTATATTATACCAGGTTTGAGGTATCCCAGGGCAATTTACAGTACTTATTAGTGACTAGTGATTACTTATGAATCTTTACATAACTTTTTTTAATACATGTTTTTATATGATTATTTATGAACTATTTATATGCATGAATCATGCATACACACATTACCATGTTTGAGAATCGCCAGGGTGCAGACGTGGATCGCTTGCTGTCAGGGCACCCAGGATTTAACTCATCAAAGATGGCACTGGGAAGCCTCCTAAAATTCGGCATTTCATTGAGAAAATCATCGGATGATTTGGGAATCAACAGGTCAGTTGGGCATAGATTTGGCACTTGGGGACATCAAGGGATTTTGTTCTTTTGGTTTGGGTCTTTCTGGGACTTTCTCCGAACCGGAAACCATAGATTTTCCATGATTTTCCCATTAAATACGGTTTTCACGATGGATTTTTCTTAGGGAAACAATGGATTTTCAACCGTATTTTTTCCCACCAATCCATTCGGAAAAGAATCGATGGATTTCGAAGGGGCCCACGTTGGAAGATGATCAGCCATTGCGAGGTCTTGCTGGTTGGGAGGTGGAACTATCCCACCAAAAAAAACAACCATTGCCTATGAATATATATATATATATACATATATATACATATATATATATACATATATATATATACATATTTATATACACGTATAATATATATCTATATATAACTATATATATATACATATCAGTAAATGTAAATATTACTATGTGATGTATAGTGATACAAGGTTACATATATATATATATAGTTATTTACATGTACAACGTGTTTAATATATATATATACATATACATAGTTAGATGGGGTTGCAAAAAAAACAACAATAACTTATACCTGTCGGGGACTACATTTACCCCGTTTTGCTAAGTAGACCGAAGTTCTACATCCCATTGCCCTCACAAGACTTTGGCAAGACATCGCTAGGTTTTCCGGAGATGAAGGCGTTCTATCTCTTCCGCTCGGCGCTGAGACGAAGAAAGGTGACCTTCCAGTGCCCCTGGAAGTCCCAAAGCGCAACTGTCAGATTTCCGGCTGGCTGATAGTCCCTTCCTCAAGCACCCCGAAACGAAACCATGGTCCAATGGTGGATGTAGGGGATAAAACATGAATACATTTTTGGGAATATTTAGGACCTAATGCATTGTGGGTGTTGAATGTTTGCAGGATTGAATTAGTTTGCATTGTCACAATTGTCATTGGTTGATATTGGTTGATGGTTGAAAGACTTTTGGATCTTTTGGTCCAAGGTTTTAGCAGGTGACTTATGTTTGTTTCGGTGCCAGTTTCTTTGTCCCAGTCCTGGAGTTGCAGCCTGATATCTTTGGGTTTCTTGCCAGCCCTTGTCGGCGCTGCGGACCATGGAATCTGGTTTACTTCAATCGCCTGATTTTGAATGCTTATGATACATTGAACTAATTAATTCATATTATATAATTCCATGCATGTCTATTGGCAAGTTCAAACCAACAGAAGTCAGAGAGCCTGCAGACGGCCCAATAAACATAATTGGAGCTCCCCACATTCCAGAAAAGGGCAAGTGAACTGCACATTTGCCACACTCTTTGGTAATGCAGCATAGCTATGGAAAACCCATGATTTTTAACAGGTGGAGGGCCATGTTCATCTATTTTCTATAGATATTATAGCTTTGTGAAATCACCAGAGGGTAACAAAAAATGATGACCTCCACCTGGGATATCTCACCCTCAAGGCCGACCCCACCGGAGCTGTCACCCAGCAACACTGCAGAGTCACCAGGCATGCGCGTCGCATGGGAAGATGGATGGGTTGTCTCTGGAAACCAACGTTGCTATGAGTGTTTGCTGTCCGATTTTATGGTAAGTCCGTACAGACCAAAAGGTGGAATTGGATGAAATTGTAGAAACATGTGGAACCCGGTTTTTCCCCTGCCAGGTCAGGGTCTCAAGATTTTATCAGAGTTGCTTCCTCCTTCTCCTTTTCCTTTTCGTTCTTCTCCGGCAGCCTCGGATCTCAACTGCTGCGGGACCTCAACCGCAACCGCAACAGATCTCAGTCGCCCAGGCGGCGCCTTGGAGACGCATGTGAAGGCGAGCGGGGTTTGGGGCTCTGGGGCGTGAGCCTGAAACCTGAAAGAATAGCTACCCTCTGGTAATTTAACATAGCTATGGAAAATCAACATTTATAGTGGATTTTCCCATTAAAAATGGTGATTTTCCATAGTTATGTTAGTTTACCAGAGGGTATAATATGCTATAATGTGGCCCCCAGTATAATAAGTTGGTTTAAACATCCCATGAACTATATTCCCCTAATCAACCCAAGTGTGTTCGCCAAGTTCGAAGTCGACTTGGCTATCGTTTGGGGGGCTCACCTTGTATCAAGCCGGTCAAGCCAAGAAGAATTGGATCATCACGACAAGCCAAGGAATACTACGTAGTATGGTAGTGGGATTTTCCCATGATGTTTAAGTCTGACTCATCATATTTATCCGTTAATAATTGGCCGTAATTAGTAGTAGTAATAATAATAGGATACTACGTGTATTAATATGGGATAATAGTGGGATAATTATAGATAATAATGGGGTAATTGTGGAATAAACTACAGTATCCCTGATTGGGGTGTATTATTGGGTATGCTGTACCTCTATTTGTGATGATTCGAGAGGACTCGAAATGGGTTGTTACTTGGATGGTTTATTATTGGCTTTACTGTACCACGTTGCCCGTCTACCAAAATCTTACCCCTACTCCTTTCCTGACCATATTCCAGACCAATCATACAGTTTCTGAAAAATGTTGAAAAGCAGTCAAAAGCTGGTAATCACACATCCCTTTGCTATGCGATGACTGCCCTGAAACATTTCCCGCACGAGAATGCGTGCTCAGATGCTGAAAGATGTTGTCTGGGCACTCCTGTGGCATGCGATGATGCATGATGATGCTCAAGTGTGCGTTCTCATTCTCCACATTCTCCAAGATCCAAGTGTAGTCTAGACCACTCTTAACTATTATTTTCTACGAAAACTCTGAGGTATGCACAAATCTGTTGGAGTCACACAGGTATGTGGAGTACGATGTTGGCATGGTACACGTGATATAATTTTGTGTTTCAGCGACCAGGGGCTAGAACCATTTGGTCATTTAACATAGCATACATAGCCATGGACAATTGGCTACAGATGATTTGCTTATGAATGGCAATTTTTCCAGTTCGCAAACTGTTCAATTACCAGGGGGTTGGGATCCACGAGATGTAGACGTGGGATTTCTCCACGGTAGCTCCCCAATTCAGCCCAGGGGTTCATTAATCCAGGGTTGACATGACATGTTCATTGAAGTTCATTAGGGCCAGATCCGGACGGCTGAACACGATATGTTTGTGATAAGATAATTCTGCATTTTTTTGTCTTGCACGATCCATGTTTCTTCAAATCGGTCTTTAATTTATTTACTTCCGGGATTGACGAAGATGAACCCCAGGTCAGCACATGTGTGGCAGATAGTATTTTGATGTATTTTGATTTATCTATATATATATATATATTATATTTATATTTGTTTATGTTATTTTGTAGTTTCAACATGTTTCAACTGTATCATTGATACATTTGCAGGACCCAGCTCCTGCTGTGACCTTTGGAGACCTCCAAAGGCGCCATGCCGGGCTAGCGGCTCCGCAAGCAGCAGGTGAAAACCGGTGAAATGTTCATTGAACAGATGGAAACCTAAGGTCAATAAAGCTCGGAAGATGAAGACTACTTTACTTCGTGTGATCCCCACCATGACATTTATACATTTTGTTACTGGCAAATCTTCTGGAATTCTATCTGACATATCTTCTGGCATTCTATCTGGCATTCTATCTGGCATATCTTCTGGCATTCTATCGGGGATATCTTCTGGCATATTATCTACTCAAATTTTCTGGCATTATCCGGCAAACATTCTGGCACTTTATCTGGCATATCTTCTGGCATTCTATCTGACATTTTATCTGGCATTCTATCTGGCATATCTTCTGGCATTCTATCTGGCATTCTATCAGGCATACCTTCTGGCATTCTATTTGGCATATCTTCTAACATTCTATCTAGCATACCTTCTGGCATTCTATCTGACATACCTTCTAACATTCTATCTGGCATATCTTCTGGCATTCTATCTGGCATATCTTCTGGCATATTATCTACTCAAATTTTCTGGCATTCTATCCGGCAAACATTCTGGCACTTTATCTGGCATATCTTCTGGCATTCTATCTGACATTTTATCTGGCATTCTATCTGGCATATCTTCTGGCATTCTATCAGGCATACCTTCTGGCATTCTATTTGGCATATCTTCTAACATTCTATCTAGCATACCTTCTGGCATTCTATCTGACATACCTTCTAACATTCTATCTGGCATATCTTCTGGCATTCTATCTGGCATATCTTCTGGCATTCTCTCTGGCCGTTGAGGTCCTGCGGTGCACACTGAGCTGGGAAGGTCCCAGGTTGAGGTCCTGCGGTGCACACTGAGCTGGGAAGGTCCCAGGTTGAGGTCCAGCCGTGCACACTGAGCTGGGCAGGTCCCAGGTTGAGGTCCAGCGGTGCCCACTAAGCTGGGAAGGTCCCAGGTTGAGGTCCAGCGGTGCCCACTGAGCTGGGAAGGTCCCAGGTTGAGGTCCAGCGGTCCACACTGAGCTCGGACGTTGGCGAAGAGCTTGGCGAAGAGTTGGCAAGGCAACAGTGGACGTGGAAGTGGAGGCAGGGGTGGTGGAGGAGATGCTGGCGGAGGAGGAGCAGGAGGAGCAGGAGGAGCAGGAGGAGGATAGCTAGCCGAGGAGGAGGAGGAGGAGGAGGAGGAGGAGAACAACTGTGATAAAATCTAACAGCCCTCACCTGGCAGGTGGGGAATATGATGAAAATGATTTGAAATCGTACACATTTTCCTGTGCCAAATTCTCATAGAGATCATAGAGTTTGCTCCCCCTGTTAGGTTCTGGACTATCATTCTTTGAGGTGCTCACCTGCTTCTCCATACTCATCTTATG
This sequence comes from Cladocopium goreaui, assembly GCA_947184155.2. Lineage (NCBI taxonomy): Eukaryota > Dinophyceae > Suessiales > Symbiodiniaceae > Cladocopium > Cladocopium goreaui. Next base: position 429,484 of record CAMXCT020003913.1, read on the forward strand.
GTAAAATATTATATTGTAATACCGTATGAATCCTAAACAGTAAGACCATGGTAAGACAGAAATCACTGCTGAGCCCCACGTGCTGAAACCGATCTTTATCAGCCCTGGGATGCCTGGGATGTGCCCATAGGCTGATGTCCACACTGTCGGAATTGCAACGTGCGTCCTTGGGCGCTGCGCGCCTGGATCCCGAAGTCACGGGAGGACCAGGTAGGTGCCGGGCATGGTTTTGGTATGATCCAACTTGTCCCCATGGAAACTAACATGGGAATATATGGGAATATCATAAATATAGATGTCATATAACATACTCAATGGAATACCCAAGAGAATACCAAGTTATAGGCTGTTCTTAGTTCAACCATCAGTGGTACTTTGACCAATGAACCATCTGAAGTTGGGATCCGCACTGGATCCCCCTTAGCCGCTAAGCAATCGGCATGTGAAATGATATACCCTCTGGTGAACTAACATAACTATTGAAAATTGCCATTTACAGTTGATTTACCCATGAAACATGGTGATTTTTCATAGTTATGTTAGTTTACCAGAGGGTAATGTGAGTAAAACAATAATCAACCGCCCATTTGGGAATGGTTTATATACCACCTATAAAAATGGTGATGACTGGGGGGTGGTTTATGAAATTGTTTTACCCACATTATATGTTTTTCATGGCTGGAAGCCCTGCAAATGATGCTTGAAGCCTGCAAGGTAGTGTGTTCATAGGTCATAACATGTTATTTGGTTGGTTTAGTTTATTGTGCTTAATTTAATAAGGAAAAAACAATAAAATCTTATAAAGCAATTTAGGATAAAGGTATAGTAGCCCCCAAAAGAGATAGCACAATCAATTTGTCACCAGTTTAACTTGGATATTTTCTATTTTAACTTAGACACTACTTTATAGTTGATGAGTCTAGTATTAATCTCATTAAATCACCATTACTGGCTGAATCTCACATAAATCCGCTATAAATCCCACATAAATCCCACATAAAATCCAACATAAATCCCATATAAATCCCACATAACATCAACGTAAATCCCATTTAAATCCCACATAAATCCTATGTAAATCCCATATCCATGCATATCCTATATAAATTCACCATTTAGTTCGATGATTTTGCTACGTCAAGGTCGTGCCCACGAGCTGCTCGCAGTTCCAGTGGCGCCGCCTCGCGTGCCCGAAGACGGGTGCGGGGCTGGGAAGGGGATGGTGGGGGGTCAATCCTTGGGCAAATCCATGTTTTTTTCCTTCCAAGTAACTGCGGTTTGAAGATGAGTTTCTAGTTCAAAGATGTATGAAATCATAACGTGTTTGCCTGCTATGTCGGATTCTGCGGGCATAGATATAATATGTACAATGTATAATATATATATATATATTGTATATCTATACTTATATATCTCTATATATCTATCCATAAATGGGAATTGCGGTATTTCATAGGATGTTCCATATATATGGGAATGTCTGATTACCAGAGGGTAGACACTTTTGGTTTTCCAGGTTGTGATTGACACGATCGAAGAGCATTCAACAGAAGCTAAATTAGGTGCATGTTGTGATTAGGAGCTGATTGAAGGCTCGAGGGTCATGGTAGTTTTATGATGGTTTTGGCATTCCCAAATCGAAGGACATCCTGAAAGACCCTTATTGGATGTATTCTGGCTGACGCTTTCAAAAGAACATGGTTATTTGTTTGTTATGTTTTTTTATATTTATCATATCGCATATAAATATAATTATATTATACTATACTTCATAATATCATATCATATCACTTCACATATATATATATATTTTTTTTGTGCATCACACATACATACATACATGCATACATACATACATACCTACATACCTACCTACATACCTACATACCTACATACCTACATACCTACATACCTACATACCTACATACCTACATACCTACATACCTACATTACATTACATTACGTTACATTACATTACATTACATTAAAATACAATACAATACAATACATTACATACATTACTGTACATACATTACTGTACATACATTACTGTACATACATTACATACATTACGTACATTACATACATTACATACATTACATACATTACATACATTACATACATTACATACATTACATACATTACATACATTACATACATTACATACATACATGCATGCATGCATACAGACAGACAAACAGACAGACATACATACATATATCCCAACTATTGCACTGGTTGACTTGAATTTTCGAGATGTGCAGCTCACCGAACTTTCGAATGCCGCTTTTCAGAACCTTGGCAGCCCTTCTTGGCTTTCCCGTCATCCAAGTGCCCCGAACGGGGCGCTTCCTTTTCTGGGGGGTGGCATCGCAAAGTCGGTGAAATGCCCAGCACGATCATCGCAAGCATTGGGCCTTGAAACAAGTCATACTGGAGTTGCCCTTGTTCTAATTGATTCCGTTCGATTTTTTGCGGGCGCCCATGGATTCACATGACAAACTTGGGCGACCTTGCTGACATGCTGCTCAGTACAGGTACCCTCCCCAAAGGGATGACATCATGCATTGCATCACCATGCCAGGTTCCCAAAATTCCCATGGTTCTGGGTGTTTTCAAAACGTCACCATGACGTCGCCGCATCCGTTGGACGGATGGAGCAGCGGCCTGTGCAGCCGCTTGCAGATGTCCTGGCTTTGGCCCATGCTGATCCTTGGCTCTGGCAGCCGAAAACCTCACGCTGGCACGGTGGTTTCTAAAAGTAAGTCTGCAATGTACATGTATAAATCTGTATAAATGAAGCATTAGCTCACTGTGTTTGGATCGCTAATTTCTATCCATTTCTCACTTCTCACCATTCCCATTGATTTGATTAGCCATGAAATTGCCATGTCCCACCATGTCCACATGGTTTAGCCATAAAATGATATCAATTTGCCAGGTCTCATCACTTTCCCATTGGATTTCCATAAAATGCAGAACTGGATTGGCCCCACCCATTGGTACCCAGTTCCCCACTTCACCGTGGGCTGAGGAGAAGTGGTATGAGGCATCCTTTGCAGGTTCCGCACCGTGGCTGTGGATGTGCCATACCTGTGGCCCGAAGTACCAGTTACTGTATAAGTCAGTGAAACAAAACACACATCTATGATCATCTTTGGAATTTATGGAATGATCACCCAATAAGAATAGAGGTATTAAGCCATTATTAAGTCCCGCCTATCCACAACACACTGTAAATACATGTAAATTCCAGTATTTTTGACCATTTTAAATGCAAACATCACTCCCCCATGAGGGGCCGTTCTGAAATCACAATTTATAGTGGTATATAAAGGGCTTTAACTGTGGTCCCCATTCCAATCAAAAACCCAGGGTTCTACTGACCCATACGAAGAGAATGTTGACTCGGATAGAGAATTAAGGTAAAATAGCAGATTTCAACATATATAATCTAAAGCAATGGTTAAAAAAAAAAGAACCTCGTTTTCAATTTGGAATATACCACCTGGTAATGAGGCTTGGATATGGAAATGGATGGCATTTAAGTCCCCAGCATACGGATACGGGACACCTGGACATCTCGGCGTCTTTTTCTGGGGTGGTCCTATAATGGGATTTAATTTGGACGCCATGGAGTTTTTTCCTCGGCCATAGAGAGAGGGGGAGAGAGAGAGAGAGAGAGAAATTGGAAGTTACATTACAATAAGTAAATACATATATACATATACATATACATATATAATATTATGTTATGTTATATTTTTATGTTATCATATTGTATTATATTATCTTATATTTTATTACATTATAATAATATCATGTGTTGTGTGTGTATGTTTGATTATATGTAAAATACACATTGGGGAACAAAAACTAAGATAGAAAATACCATCCTAACACACTAGTGGTCAATTGTGTTTCTATCTTTTTGGGCCCTTTCAGGATTACAGTATGCATACCTATCTATCTATCTATCTATCTATCTATCTATCTTATCTATCCATATATATATATATTTATATATATATATATACACATGTATATGTATATGTGCAATATGATCAACTATTACCATTTTAAGGGGATCTTTGAGCATCCATTTCCCCCCAAAAAGCCATGGGCAGCCAAAGAGCTGGGGAATGAGTTTAGAATGCGTGGATTCCCTCCTTCTCTTGGTTCCTTCTGTATCAGTCCGGGTAAAAAAGTGACATCCAGTCAAACCATAATTCTCACTAGAAGGGATTTTGGCCACATACATGTGTGGGATAGCGACGGCTAGTCAAAATATTCAAAAGATTGCATGTATTTATGATTGAGTTATGATGATTGATGATGATGGTGAATCATAGTTAGATGGTTGGTTGTCTGCATTATGGTTGGTGAAATCTCAATATTTTCCCATTTATTTATTTGATTGTCAGATCCCGGTTTGTGGCAGATATATCTATCGTTAGATGGATGAGCATAAACATGATAGTGGGACCCTGCGCTGATGTTCATGGACAGCTGGCATAGGCAGGAAACACCCGCCCATCCAGATATCTATGCTCATTGTTCATCATCACACACACACACACACACGCATTTTTATGTACGTATATATATATATATATATAGATATGTAGTATTGATTATATAGTGATATGCAGTTAGCTATATCAGATGTTATTCTTGAAAAAAAACGGTTGGGTACCCCGTTGAATGACCATTAAGTCTCCGCTAGAATGACAAGATGTGATATCCCCATTATAATCATATATATATAATATATGTATATATATATATATATATCCATGCATGCCCAATATAAAGCCAGATCTATGCCAGGAAGCGGACGTTTGGCCAGTGCCTCACGCCTTATCAGCCGCAGAGCTGGGAAGTGCCGTGTCAGAGATTTGGAGCAAGGCTGGGAGCTCGGATGGAGGTCAGGGTGGCTATGGTGGCTATGGGTTGTCCTTGGCTGTGGGTTTTTGCAGGTTGTGTAAGGTGGTAAATGGATACCCTCCGGTAATTTAACATAGCTATTGAAAATGACCATTTATAGTGGATTTTCCCATTGAAAATGGTGATTTTCCATAGCTATGTTAGTTTGCCAGAGGGTAGCTGGTTAATGGTGGTTAATGGATGTTTGTTCTCCCAAATATGGTAAGAATAGGTTTTGAACCATCAACATATATACATGCGGTGTGCACCCGATGCCAGAGTCACCATCCACAAGTCACCATGTTTATGGGTGGTATGTTTACCATCCCCAAATGGTAGTTGTTTATGATTGGGTTTCCAACATTACCTGGTTTTACTGTCGTACTTCAAGTTTTGTTTACCTGTTTCATTCTTTCGTTTCCAGTTTTTTTAACAAACACATAAGTTAATTTGGGTTCTGGCCTCATTGAGCTGGTGGAAACCCAAGTTTTTGGATGACGGATGAGCGAAGATCGAAGCACTTTGGCAGGCATTTCCCAAAGGATTTGGGCCCTGGGCTGCTTCAACCTCAGGTGACTGTAGACATAGATGGTACATAAGGAACGTCATCCCCAAGAGACCTAGCCACGAAAATAGGTGGGTTGTCACTTTGTCACTGTCTGTTGATTCTTTCCTTGCCTTAGATGATGCTACCATTTTTGTTCATGAGGATAGAAATTTCAGCATTGGCCCATTGCCGGATAGAAATTTCAGGCCAGGTTTTCATACTTTTCGGGACCCCACTATTTACATCTTTTTACGATATTTGCTGATTCACCTCGAAAAACACCATCCAACAAAAATCTCGCCTGGACCTAGATTTGCTAAGCCGATGTGACTTGATTTGTCAAAAATGAGAACACCATTAGTCATTAGTTTAAGGGACAATGTACAGGAGAACCCCCCACCATTTTTAACGGTAAAAACCATTAATAACCCTGGTTTCCTGTAGATTTCCCCTTAAACCATAACCAATGATTGAATTTAGGGAATCTATAGGGTTCCTTCAGCAACTCGCAGAGTTACACCATTGATTCGCCAGGAATGCGCTTACGCTGTGGCCACTGGACGCGCTCCAGGCCGGGTCGAAACCGTTGAAACGTGGACACATGGCCTGTTTTATAGATGACTTAACCATGACTTACTATGATTTACAATGATTTACCTGTTAAAATATTTGATTGTTTTTGATTTTGCAGTTTGTAAACTGGTATAAATTCCAGGAGGAGACATGTTTGAGGCTTCAAGATTCGATGGTAACGGATGATTTTCATGTTCAACATGGAATATGTTGATATATTCCGGTATATTTCGGGCAACTGTGAAAAATCATGATCCATCTTGGAATTTCGAGGTCCCTAGGTTGGGTCCCAAAAATGGTTTGACCATTGGCTATGGTGCAGCCGATTGGCTGCAGACCAGGAGTGAAGAGATTGTTGCTCCGCTCAGCCACGGTACAATGTGTCCTGTCCTGCATCGTGGCCATTAGGAGTTTTCCCAGGGTTGACCTCCACAGATTTTTGCCATGCTGCAAGACTTAATTGGTACTTGGAACAGGGATGAATAATTTGAGAGTGCTCCCAGGCAGCTGTTCCAAGCATCACATACGATATACATATATATATATATACATACAGAGCACATACACAAATACACACGCATAAGTATATCATATAGATAGACAAGATGAGATGAGACGAGATGAGATTTGATTATCTAATTGGATAGATTAGCTTAGATGAGATTAGATTAGATAGATAGATATACAATGATAGATAGATTCACACATATATGCATATTATTGCGCTATATTTTATATATTGCACACATACTCCACTCGCACCACATGGAATCTTATACAGTCAATGTCAAACCTCATATGCAGGTTTGCGGTTTCAAAGCTGTGTCCCAATTTATGATGATGATGATGATCCAAAATAGCTAGTTTCTTTTCCGAGGCCAACGCATATATATGGGGTCCCCTGGTCCCCCTAGATCGCTAAGTTGGTGTATAACTCACAATAAGTGTGGTTAAAGGATGGTATACATCAACTCATTACTTGGAGGCACCACCTTGGATCGTTTCATGACTCGCTTGCAGCGAGGCTTCTTTTTCTTGGTTTGCAGCTTGCTGTGCAACTCGTCTAGAGTCTATAGCCAGGCTTGCTCTATGCACCAGCCTATTATACAAGCTGGGCCCCCTAGCTAAGTTGGTTTATAACATGTTCTAACTCCAACAACCATGGTTTATGGATGTTTCTGGGGGAAAAAATCTATTATGGTTAATGTTTTTTTTGAGCCAACAAACATCTGGGCTCACTTTGTATAGGTGCACCAGGATGCATGTGGGTCGTGATACAGAGCCGTGTGGGACGCATCAACCATCCTACTGGGGTACCCTGTGGTGTCATCCAACATGGCAAGGATGAAAGTCCCGTTTAGAAATGGAAGGTTCTGTAGGAACATAAGGAATAAATAGGTGATTTTCCATTGATATGTTTGATTGCCTGAGGGTAATCAGATGCGATTTCACATGGGGTGATTGAGCCCGGTGTGTTTCTTGAGCCTTACTGTGGATTTGTTTTTTCAATGACCTGTTGCGGACCAAGCCCACAATTGAGGGTCCAGCATATTTTAGAAGCTACAAGATGGCTCCCAGAGGGTTGGATGGTCGACAGTTCGTCCCGGCATTTCAGGTACAATATCCTATGCCAGACACTCAGTTTTTCCTGTGAAACCACAGTCTTGCACTGTCATTTGCCAAAACAAACTACTACAAAAATGCGTCTCGAAACTCTTTACACCATTTTACACCCAAGATCAACCAGGAAACAATAACTGTTGCAGAAAAGACAGGGATGCCAGTGGGATGCCAGTGTCTACAGTCTATAGATCCCGGCTTTTTGACATGAATACATACCATCTGGTTTTGACTAACATCGCCATGGTATAGATGGCCCATAGAAATAGATGGTTTACCTATTAAAAATGGTGATTTTCCATGGCTATGTTAGTCATAACCAGATGGTATATTCCTGTTTTCTCTGTTGTGGTGGTGGTTTCTGCCGCTCGGATGATCCTGGAACCTGCCGCTGATGCTGCACCCCAGTGATTCCCTGCCGTTGATCAACTAGGTTTCGTTGAATTTCACATAATTGTTCAGTTGCAACTCAATTTCATGGAATCATCCAGCTACTAATCATTTCTACGGATTGAATATGATTGAATCATATTTACCAGTTACCAGCGATTACATCTATACTCATCTGCGCAGATGAATCAAATCACATGTGCTCATCATGTTTTCATTGAATCATTCATTCAAAAACTACAAAAATGCCAGGCAAAGAAGACCAAAATCCAGTGCTCGAACCTCATTGGAACTAACTTTCACTCGTCAAAATGGCCCATTCGTGGGGAGCAAATCCCCATTCCCAGAAAAAGAACACGGATTACAGATTTAATAACGTTATTTGCTAAGCTGCTACTCATTTTCACATTCATCAAATCCCAGAAATCACCACAGAAATCCCAGCCCAATCATCAAAAAATCGGACAAGAAGGGGCAACCTCCAGAGTTTTTCCCAGGTGCTGGCGCCCCTTTTCCTGCGGAACATCCTGCGCGAACTGGACTCCTTCAGCGCCTCGCCACGGACGCTGCTGCCCTGGGGTCTGGGCTTCGTGAGCTGCTTCGTTGGGAAGCCCAGCGCAGCCGAGCCCAACGCTTGGGGGATGGTGGTTGGGACCAAACATGGCTGGGATATCCCTCTTATGGTGGGTGCAATGGGAAGAGCATCGGAAATTTCTGGGAATTTCATTGGATTTTATGGTGATTCTTAGGGATTTAACATGATTTAACAAGATATAGCCAACAAAAACTGGGGATGTTCATGGGAATACCATCCAGTAATCAAATATAGCTGGCAGCTGGCTGGGACATCCTTTGTAAATGGAGGTTTCTAGATGGGAAACTCATCGAACTTCAATTCATAGGTGATTTGAATGATGGGAAGACTAGCGAGTGTCCCAACCCACGACCAAATCCCGAGGAAAGAGTGACAGACTTTCATGTGGGCCTCTCCTCTCCCTCCCCTTTTTTCTAAGCCAAGACACCCACCAAAAAGTTTCAGAGATTGAGATTGGTAGCAAAAAGATGCAAAAAGGCACCCGCAAAGCAGGAAACTGGGACTCAACTTGCACACAGTTTCATAATAAACAACTGTTCCAGTCTCCCAAAACTCTTGCGTCCTTGATGTTTCCTGTTGCTGACTGGTTCTCAGCAGTGGCATTTCCGGCTCAACATTTTTCTGTGGGAAAGCAGTGCAGCCATGGCAAGCAAGGAAGAGGATGTGCAGATGATGTCCCATGGCAGACTGGGAATCCAAGTTCCATGGGCAAAAGATATCTTTGGGAGAATCCAATCTTTTGGCATTCATAGTTACCTAGCTACGAACCAAATATTCTTGCTGGATATCTTAGATCAGCTGATATCAGCTGTGAATCGGTTGAAGGGATTTTTTGAGTGAAAGCGCCAGTCACTATAGTCTATATCGGGCTAAAACCTGGAGCTTAAAGCTGATTTCTTTGTTTAACCCAAACCAGTGACAGGTTGTGGTATATCAGGTGTAGGAGCTTCGGAAGTTCCGGCAGGCGGCGTAGCATTACTCCACTTCGCCAATGTCTAGACCATAATTAGGTTGCTGTAGTTTTAGGGCCATAGTGAGCAGTATCTTGCATAGCTAGGCTAATTAAACTTGCAATCAGCCTAAGACAATCTAGAACCTTATTTATCATTCAAAGTGTGCAGATTTATCACCTATAAGATCCTATAAGTGTCCAGAAATGTTAGTTAGTATCCAAACATGTGTATCATCCATAGATTCTTAAAGGGACTGCTCCATACTTTACGGTGCCCTCAAACCCGACTTACCACTTTTCCCAGGTTGGTGTGCAAGACCCACTTGGGCACCCGCAACATCGACTACCGCATGAAGCGTCCCTTGGGACGCCACGTTGACCCATCAATGGAGAAGTCCTCTATTCAGGAAAAAATGTGTAAAAACTTGAAATGAATAGGAATGAATAGAAATCAGAGATCATCAAAACGATACCTAAAAAAAACAAGGTGTTGGGTACAGGGACCAAATTTTAGTCTGATAGATGCAACCATCGTGTGGACTTGACCATGTTGGAAATCTAAATCCCCAGCCAAACCCGTTGGAGTAAAATCTCTAAATTGTTAGCTGAGAAAAATCATTTTTAAAAAGTACTTGAACACTTTGCAGCTAACAAGTACTTGGTAACTGATCAATTGATTTTAGGGACAACTTATTAGTTAGTACAGATAGTACAGCAACACTTCCCAGCAAAGTCAAAGTCTCAACAATCATGAACACAATTCGTTGTTGAAATTATCAGTAGGTCATTGTTTATTAGCTAATTATTAAGCATCCCAATAATTCACTTTTCCATTAACTTGATAATTAACTAAAAACTATTAACTAATATTATTTTGCTTTCGGCCATCCGCCTGGTTCTTCTTATTACCCTCCAGCAATTTCAGAGGGAACATAAATCAGGTTGGAAACCATATTCATGTGGTTCAGTGATGATGTATGTTTATGCTATTCATTTGTCATCATTTTCCCATGAACCTCGTTGGCATTTCCGAGCCATATCGTGTCCAATCTACAAACTCTCAACCAACCATGCCCAGATTTTGCTGAAATCTCTTTGATGAATTCCCAGCCAAGTCATGATCTCTCCAAGGAAACCCCGATCAAATCCCCCTTCTATGTCCTTCCAAGGCTACGTCTTCCGCCGCACGGTGGATGGCATCCACATCATCCACTTGGGCAAAGCCTGGGAGAAGATCCAGGTGGCAGCACGTTCCTTGGTGACCGCCGGAGACGTGTGAGTCTTCTCGGGCGATATGACTGCAATATGCTTGGAAAACGGTGTTTTTTGATGGGATTTATTTGGGATTCATGGTAGTTTAATGGGATTTCTATGGGACGTAGCCGGCAAGCATGCTGATTTTATTTCATAAGGATAATTGAGGATAGACATGCTGGGAATTTTACCATGGGCTATAGTTTAGATGGTCCACATACAGATGATTAAGCTATTAAAAATGGTGAATGTCCATAGTCTTAGTCACCAGAGGGTATAGAAAGCAGCAAAAAGAGTGTGACTTTTGCCACTGTTTGAGATTCTTTGCATAATTGTCTTTTCAAGTGTACAATTTTTGTTTGGAGGTTTTACTGTTCAGTGTTTAGGAGGCATGTGCAACAAGCCAAAATGGAGATGTAACTGTTTTTCACCAACAAAGAGTTGGAAACAAATGGGATGAATCAATGTACACAGCAAACCCTGGCTGATGGTTTCAACGACGCTGTTGTGTGAAGGATCAAAATGGGGCATAACTGTTTATCCATAACAAACATAACAAATGGGATGAATCAATGCCCTGAATTCAAGACATGTCTTTATCCATTGGGGGCCCATTGTTGTTACGACGAGTAATTGCAGCTTCAGCTACCGCAGCGAAAGAGTCTTCCTCCGTTGACAGATCCTTCCCCCTCACCAAAAAAAGGCCCTGGTTGAGAATACGCTCAAAAAATTGAGCGACATGCTTCAGAGTTGCCGAACCCGCCAATCAGGTGTTTGCAATGCTTGTGTTTCTTCAATTGATTTGTGAATTTCAATTAATGTGCGTGAAAGAATCAGCATTCACCCATGTTCAACTGTTGCCATGTCCTTGATGATCCCGAAATTGTGGCTGATGGTAATACATGGTAATACCATTCCCCCAAATATGACATTAGATCCCAAACGAAACCATGTTTTAGTGCTAAATCATGTTAAATCATGTTAAACCTCTTCATGAATTGTCTCAAACATTGGCATTTGATGATAATTTGACTATGTTAACCATTTTTGATGTATCATCCCAATGTTTAAACCATTTCAGGTACCATTGTTTGATCAGTTGACAAAGGTTATCATCCTCATTTCAGGATGGTTACCATTTGGTAATTTCACATAGCTATGGTAGCCCATTTACTGTATAGTTGATTTACCTATGAAAAAGATGGTGATTTTCCAGTTCGCTTTCTGTATGTTAAAACCAGGCCGGGTAACCCTACCTCCTTGGCTGCCTTGGCTCCGAGGCATCATCGTTGCCATCGAGAACCCCAGTGACATCATCGTGGCCTCCCAGCGTCCCTACGGCTCCCGCGCGGTGCTCAAGTTCAGTGGCCTGGCTACGGTGAGATTTTCGTGGGACTTTCATGGGGCTTCACCGGGGTTCACCATGTTGAACCCAATGGTGATGTCGTAGGATGTCGGGGATTTACTGGGAAAACTACGGAAAACTGATCATTTAAGTGGCATATATAGTCTTGGAACATCAGGGAAGTCATGAAACTTGTTCAAACTAAATGGGTTATTTTCCATAACTATATGGACTACTATGGACCACATTTTAGATCACCAGAGATTATATAAATGTGGTACACCCAATGCCATCAATATTATCCCCCAACGACTTACCAGAAATGGGTGGTATAAACCCTGATAAAGATATAAGTACCGTCCCTCAACTGGGGTTTCATCGTGCGTTGAACCCCGTTGGGTGAGGGGATATTGAACATCAATCAGATGTCCTTATGCTTCACATCGTTGAACCCTGGTATCATTGGTTTGTTTTGCCCTGTAATGCGCAGATTATATATATATATACCTCTAGCTCTTGTGCGTTTCTATACCCCGATGTTTGAAGGACACAAGACATGACGAGAGAGTAACCCCCAAATTAAGAACGAATAGCAATTTACTCTTAATTTCGCCACATAATTTTAGAATTGCACTTTGCTTGTTTGCATCTTGACATTTCAACATTTTACTAAGCAGCAATTTTGGATCTTCATAATAAAATATAATAAAGGCATTTGATCATATTTATTACATGGTCACATCTTGATGGAAATTATTCATGTTTTACAATTAAATAGATGTCAAAATTAATTACAATCCACATGTTCCAATGTTTTACCATGTTTTACCCAGATCTTAGCAGCATGAATCATCATGAATAGTGGAAACCCCCATGTTTTTCCATCAAAAGACACCTAGCACCACGGCACGGCGCCGTTTTTGACCGCTAGGCCAGTACACCAGCGCCAATCCCTTGGCGGGACGCTGGATGCCAGGCGACTCTGTTTCAACGTAAATGGGAAAATCATGGAAAATCCATAGGACCATCACCATGTGGAAATCACCATATTAAAACCGGTATACAAACCGGTCAATCCATTGAAACATGGGTTTTAATATGGTGATTTTTAGAGTAAATCAGTAAATCCACCTGAATTTCATGAGAACTATAGCTGCAAAATTCATGTCGCTATGTTGTTCATAAGCGGTTCTGAAATTAGTTGAAAGTTGGATTCACCCAATGATGGGGAGATCACCAAACGACATGGAGGTTTTAATGGGACAATCACCTAGAAATGGGAAAATGATCTATTAATATGGTAAACTCAATGCCATAAACCTACGATTTGGGGAGTGTTTATGCGAATAAAAAAACAGTTTTTTTTGGGGATGGTCGTCCTCGGAAAATTCGGCGCCGTTCTCACATTCGGGATTCACATAGGTTTTGGACCTTATACATCCCCACTACCTGGATTTCCGGGGTGACCTGTCGTTCTCCCATTAGTGATTCCACTACGGGAATCTTATGATGTACTTCCCCGGCTTCACTTTTTTCAGGGGGCTTGCAACCACCAAGCAAATTTCACAGTATTTGGGGAATGCAATGTTACAATTGTTGGCCACATCATTCATGTGGTAAATCCTGGCTTTTAAACACTTCTTCAACCCTTTTTTGGATTTGAGAGTTGTTACTTGCTCAATGAGAGAATGCAGATTTCGAATTTACCGCTTCTGGGCAGTGTTAGATGTTGGCCATACTTTGATTTGGCGGGCACTTTTCGAGTTCGATTGTCCAGGGCACGATTCACATGATATTTCAATATGGAGGTACCCCTGTTCATCATCCATTTTATTTTGGGATTTTCCATTACAAACAATCCAGCTATTGGAGTAACCCAATTTATGGAACCCCAATAATTCCATCCGGCTGAACATCCCCCAAATGGTCCTAATTATGTGGAAATTCCCTACATCCACCATGGTTTCAAAGGGGCTGTTGAACATTAGGCGAAAAGGATTATCATCAGCTATCCAGCTCTATCCAACTCAATCCATCTGCAATGTCAGGCACCTTAACCAACCAGATCACCCCGAAGTATTTGGAGCCGCGCTTGCTGATCGTCACGGATCCTCGCACGGATCAACAGGCCATCAAGGAGGCGTGGCAGGAAATGGAGCAGCATGAAGCAGCTATACCTCGTGATATTCCTTGGTTTGATTAAGGGAACATGGTGGCATAACATTACTGGTTGGTGGTTTGGAGCATTTTTTTCAGGTCTTGAAACCACCAACCAGATTATCACATGGTGTAACTGTGTAACCAGTTACAACCGGGTGATTTGATGCGGGATTATGGTATACGGTTTGAGATAAAATTAGATTCAGATGATTCAGTTTACAGTTTACAGCTGATCTCTTACAAGTGTTGAACTGTGGATCTCGACTTTGATATACTTTGACGAATAATTATGTAACATGTATGGTTCATTAATGACACTTTCGAACCGCATGCCAATACGTTTACCACAAGACTCAAACTGTTCACTTTCCACTTTCATGGTTTAAGATCACAACCATCAAACAGGGTCAGTCAGCCCCTCGCAGCCCTGGCATGGTGCCAGGCGGCCTATGCTTCCATCCCAGTCATTGCCTTCTGCGACACCGATTCGCCGTTGGAGAACGTGGATGTGGTCATCCCGGCGAACAACAAGGCCGAACTGGGGGATGATGACCTTGCCCTTTCTGAATGAGGAACGGAATATGACAATGTATTACATATATAAGCAAGACATCAATATATCAATTAGAAAGCAGTTCCCAAAAAAAAACATGTTTCTCAGTTTGTCGCCCATCGTGTTGTTTCATAGATCCTAGTGAACGAAACCAACTTAGATGACTATGGGGCACCAACTTGTACAAGTGAAAGTGCAATCATGTTCATTTTGATGGATGTTTGTGTTTGTTTTGTGGGAACTTTGTTCCAACATGATGTTTTGACATTTTTGGGATTATGTACGATTTAATGGGCCGTGTCACCAAGCCTGGTGAACGGATGGATATGGCCCGTGTTCAATCTCAAGTCATCCAATCAGCAATGTTCGTCTCAATTGGCCACAAGAACTTCTGCAATTTGAGCGATGGATTTCTTTCCCCTCTGGAGGCTTTTTCCTTGATGAGTTGTGGTACGGAAATCTTCCATACTTTGCCCGGAAGAGATCCTTCCGCTCTCCCTCCGAAAAATCGAAGCGGGCCAGGGCAAGGAGTCCATTGCGTTGTTGTACTGGCTCCTGGCGCGGGAGGTCTTGTACCTCCGCGGCACTATCCCTCGCAACCAGCCTTGGGACCCTGGGCCTTTGCAGTACAGCGGGTGCACAGAGAGTAAACCTCCGGAGCTTGGTGTCTGGGAGCATCCACATTTTCAAATAGATAGAGATAGATAGATGGATGGACCTGGATGGATGGATGGATGGATGGATGGATAGATAGATAATGATAGATAGATAGGTAGATAGATAGATAGATAGAGAGATTGGCAGGACGTCATGGTGGACTCCTTCTTTTGGCGCGACCCTGAGGACAGAAAAAGGGCCTTGGGGCCCTGTGTTGCTCCTGTGAATAGTAGGTGAATAATGAATGGTTATGAAATGTGTATATATATATACACAATAACAATGTAAAACCATAATAATTACTAATAATCATAAAAAAATACATGTATATAAATATAAATGCACACACACACGCGCACAAACACACACACACATATATATATATATATTTTATACCCATATGAATTGTTATATATATATATATATTTACAACATTATACAGCATTATTTTCTGGTTGCAATATTGATGGTGGTTTGTTGCATCATTGCGTCGGCCATGTCGGCCAGCATGGAAGTGGGAAATTCCAATGGCCCATGAGAAAACGGCATCTCCAAATCGATATATGTAGCAGTATATATATATATATATGGGTAAATTATAACGACCTCACTGCGACCTCACTATAATCATAGTTAATAAGGGAAATCACACCCAAATGGCCTTAATTCAGGTTTGTGAATTATTATAATTTACCCAGATATCTGTTTGGTGGTTTCAAAGATTTTTTATTTGTCCATAATATATGGGATAATCCTTCCCATTGACTAATACTTTTCAAGATGGTTAAAACCACCAACCAGATATATATATATATTGAAAATCTGGAAGAATGACATTGGAGTTGTCATGCATGTGCCAGAATATAACATGGTCGCTGCCGCATTCATTATGGTCCAAAGGGCCCTTGAGCCTTGCTGCAAACCGCAGCGAGGCTACTAACGCAGGTGGAGATAGGAAAACGTGGCGCTTTTGCGCGATTCCCCTAGCCGATTCATCATGGTAGCGTGAGCCATTGCGCTCCAGCGACCTTTCGCTGAAAACCGGACGAGGTACTTCACTGTACCCGTGGATTGGCACCGTCAGGTGCGAACAACTGCAATTTGGACAGTCCCGTCCACAGGTGTGTCTGAATGATGGACACACGGGATCCTTTTAGAGATTTGACCTTCGATGGCCGACCTGGACAGTATAGAGAGTTCAGAAGAAAGGTGATACTCAGTGTGGCTGCCTTAGAAGACAAGAATCAACACTTAGCAGGACCAAAGCTGCTTAGCAGATTGTCTGGTGAAGCCTGGAGATGTACAGAACATCTATCAATTGCCGAAGTCAGATCTGACCGTGGATGGTTGACAGTGCTGGAATGTTTGGATAAGCACTATCGCCATTTGCCCGAGGTAGAGCTGCATGAATCAATTGATGATTTTCTGTTTCACCTGAAGAAGCGCCCACACGAAGGTACAACTGCATTCTCAGCACGTTTCAAGACGGCCTTGTCAAGGTTGGAGACGTTGATACATCAAGAACGAGAAGCTTCCAAGGCCAAAAAGAGAAAGAAAAGTGATGACAAGAGACGCCTCACACCAGCCTCTCCTGTCGAAAGTTCCCTGGAAGATTCGTATGATTCACCTGCAAATCCGTCAGAACATGCTGAACAAACCGATGACACAGAAGAAGAGCCAGCTCAGCCACCGCCGAGCGAACCAGCTGAACCTTCGGCACCACAGCCTGCTGCCGAAACTGCCGATGCATCAGCCTCAGGTATGCCAAAAGCTGCATCCAAGCCAGCTTCTGAGAAGAGTGCCAAGAGTGCCAAAAGTTCCCTGAGGTCATCCAAGAAGCATACAACTGGTACCGAAAAAGGTGATTCTGAGAAAGCTCAAATGGCTATGCGAAGGATGTTGGGCACCCTGGAACCCTCACATCGCAAGCCAAAGCCAGTTTTTCCACAATCAGTGCTGGGTCATTTGTTCATGCGAAAGTTTGGACTGAACCGTGAACAGCGAACCTTGGTGATCCGTTCAACTGGTGGTAGCTCAAGATTTTTGGATGTTGAGCGCATCCTCAGGGCATCAGACCTTGAGGACCAACGCACAGACGATCGCCGTCCTGCCAGACCTCAGTTGAAACCTGGGAAACGGGAAACCTATGCTGTTCAGGAAAACGACCCTGAAAGTTCAGCTTTGGAATGTCTTTGGAACTCCCCTTGACTGAATCCGATGATGATGATATGGGTGAAGTTTTTGTGGGAGAAGAACATCAAGATGATGAAAGTGAAGACGAACTAGCTGAAGTGTTTGAGATTCAGAAAAAGGCAAAACGTGACTTCAAGAAAAACTTCAAGACCTACAAGGATACCAAGAAGAAAGTCAAGGAGATAAAGAAATCACGTGTTGGTCCTTCGTACTATCCAGTAGTTGCGATGCCCCCTGATGGAGCCTCCTCGGCAAGTGGTAGCCAACAGACCAATGTAAAGCCTTTCCGAAATGATCGCAAAGAACAGCCAAAGAAGAAGGGTGAGAATCGTGGTTACAAGCCATCCAGCCGAAAAGAGGATGCCAATTTCACTGAAACAGAGGTTGTCACTCAGTTCACCTACATGGTAACTGATACACTTTCTGCTGTTGAAATGGATTCCAAAACTATGGATGTGTTTTTAGCTTCGATACCACTGGGCTATGCCATTATCGATGCAGGATGCACTACGTCCATCATTGGCCAGGAATCTGCAACAGGTTTGATCAAGTTCTTCGAGAGCCAAGGTTTTCCGAAGCCTCAGGAGATCACTTTGCCTGCTGTGGAGTTGAAGGGCTTCAATGGTAAGACCGAGACCACGACCCGAGGTCTTCGTTGGACTGTGTGTTTGGGGAAACTGCAGGGTTGCATAACCACCTATGTGATTCCTGGGATGACTCCTTTCCTGTTATCTAGAAAGGTATTGGAAGCCATGGAAGCAGTTTTGGATTTGAAACAACGCACCATCACCAGTGTGAAACATGGTTTGGATCAATTTCCATTACGACAAGCATCCAATGGTCACCTGCTTCTTCCTCTATGTGAACCTCCAGAAGATTTAGAAGTGGCAAAATGCGATCATGAGACAAAGTATGAGCCCAATGATTCCGAAACAGCGTCCAGTGAATGCCAGGACCAACCGCAGCCTGAACTGCCGCCCAAAGAAGTGCCAAAGCATGCCAAACATGCCCATAAGCATAAGATAACCCCATTAGATAAGAAACGGGCATTTCAAGGGATAGTAAAGAATACTAAGAATGGGGTAGTTGATGTGAGCGAGCATGCAAAAGCCTTGTCAGTTGTTTTTGGTGTTCCTGAAGGACAAATAATCCATGCAGCGGTGGCCTATAAGCCTCGTAAGGAAAGAATGCCAACCACCGCTAGCCAGGAAGCATATGATAGTTCCGTAGCATCCCTGGAGATATGCGGAACCCTGTCTGTGTCTCCCTGGAGGATACGACCACCTTCACAAGACCGCCGTCCAGTTCCATCCATGAGTGTTGCCATCTTTGCCTTCCGTGTGCCCGACCAGCCAAAAGAATTTGCCAATGAAATGGCTGAGCCACGCAGTGATGAGCCATGCAGAGATGAGCCAGCATGCTTTTGTTGCAATGAGCATGATGATGTAACTCCCCCAGATAAGGGCATAGATATCCCCGTAGAATCACTTTATGAGGAGATAAGCTGGGTAGAACTTGAAGACCAAAAGCCCTTGCCTGCCGAGAGTGCCAAAAGCCTGCTCAAAAGCATTGGTTCCATCCGAAAGGCCAGTCTGCGAATGACGTTGTCACGCTTGGCAACACAGCCTGATAAGGTCAAAGCCGAACTGAAGCAATGGCTTGGTGATCAAGCTCATGTCTTGGATAAGAAGGTAGGTCTCATAGAAGTGTTCACAGGCCAAGCAAAGTTGTCACAGGTGTTTGAAAAGCAAACCGGACTTGCAAGCATCCGCCTTGGTCTCCAGTTCGGCCAAGACTTCACTCGTTTGCATGACCGTAGATGCCTGCTTTTGCTGATAGCATTTTGCAGACCACGCCACGTGTGGTTCAGTTTTCCGTGCAAGCTTTGGGGTCCCTGGACAAGATTAAACCTCATCAAAAGCCATGCCACATACGAGAAGATCATGAGTGAACGAGCCATTGCACGTCGCTATTTGCATAATGTTTCAGAAGCCTGGAACCTCCAAATCTTGCTGGGTGGACATGCCCACGCAGAAAATCCTCTAGCATCTCAGGCATGGGCCGAGTTGTGTTTGCAAAACGCTTGGGAAGTCCGCATAGATCAGTGTGCCCTGGGACTTCGATCACCGAAATCAGATTTGCCTGTTTTCAAGCCGACCCGAATTGTAACCAGTGACGCCACTTTGGCATCAGGACTGGAAAACTGTCGGTGCGATGGAAGGCATCAGCATGAGCACTTGGCCGGAAAATATAAGGGTAAGAATTTAACCAGTTGGGCTGAAACGTATCCCCTCAAGTTTTGTAAGCATGTCACCAAATACCTTTGCCAAGCACTTCAACCCAGTGAAAGCCAGAATAAACATGTTGAAGAAATCCTTGCCGAAAGTTTGGATGAACTTGAGCAAATGCATGATGATGCTAACATGGAGGGCGTTCCTGAAGACCAACAAGCCAGCCTAGATGACAAGCAGCTGAACCTTGAAACGCAGCGTGCCAAAGCCCTGGTCCATAAGGTTCATGTGAATACTGGTCATTCTTCTCCTGAACAACTCATGAGGTTAGCCAACAGGTGCCAATCATCTGATGCCATCAAGCAGGCGATCAGAGATTTCAAATGCTCAGTGTGCGAAGAGATGAAATCCCCGCCACTGCACCGAAAAACTGCGATCCAGCATGCAGAGAGCCCGAACCACATTGTTGGAGTAGATTATGTTCAAGTAGAATTGCACCGTGAAGATGCATCCGGAAAAGTCCGTGAAATCACCCGCAATGTGCTCACTGCAGTGGATCTTGCAACTGATTTTTGCCAGCAGATTGTCGTGTCACCAGGTCCACATGGTTTGCCAAAGGCTTTTCACCAGCTGTGGTCTAGCCCATATGGTGTTCCCAAAGTGATTTACATGGATCCTGACCATAGAAACCTGTCCTTAGACTTCCAACGATACATGGTCAGAAACAATATCCAGTTACTTCACAGCGCAGCAGAAAGCCATTGGCAATTAGGCCGAGTGGAGGTGGCAAATAGAATCCTGCGAGACATGGCCCAACGTGTCTGGAGAGCTTGCCCTGATGCCTCACCAGAAGAAGTGATTGAGTCTTGTTGCACTGTCCGCAATGAACAGCTTAGGAAACATGGCTTCTCCCCTGCACAGTGGTTTCTAGGAAGAGACTCACGTCATGCTGGTGCACTTTCCGATGTCATGGAACAACAAAACCCGGTGTCCCAGTCACAAATCCTATAGATGACCCAAGTTTTGCAGAAAGGGTTAGAATGAGAGATGAAGCTGCCCGAGCTTTCATAGAAGAACATGCAAAGGACACATGGCGCCGAGCCATAGCTGGACACAACAGACCAATGAGAGGGCCATCTGTTCAAGGACAGCAAGTTTACATGTTCAGAAAACAAGGTAAAGGAATGCTAGCAACACGCCATGGAGCATGGATAGGTCCCGGAAGAATCATAGGTACTGAAAGTTCCTCAAATAGTGTGATTCTGAGACTGGTGTGGGTATCCTACAACGGTTACATGTACCGTTGCTCTCCAGAAGGCCTGAGACCTCTGCCAGAGGATGAAGCTGCATTCCGTGAACTCTCAAAAGAGCTTGCTGTAGGCCAGTTGGCCCCAGACATGGAACGTGCCGACAACCAGCTGAAACGTCACTTTGGTTCTTATATAGATTTGTATCCCTCAAAACCTGAAGACTTAGATATGGAATTAGAAGATGATGTTCACAAGGAGCCTGATGAGCCCGAGCAACACTCAGAGGGCGCACCCAGAAAAACCAGGCGAAGGTTTTACAGGTCTGAAGACTATTGGAAGAAACGTGCAGCTGGCATGCCGCCACTTGGACCCTTGCACGAAGGTCCACAGCCTCAAGTCATCCGAAGCATGGATGCAATTCCCGATGCTTCTGGTCCTCACTTGCCTGATGATGATCATGTCGAGAAGAAACGTAGGGTGACCATAGATTCTGATATAGAAGAACAAGAATATGAACCTTCCATAGGAGAAACACCAACTGGAGAAGTTCCGGAAGTTCCGCAAAACCCTGATCCAGAACCTTTGGAAGATGTGCCTGCAAATTCATCAGAATCAAGTCCGCCACCCGATGCAGATCAAGTGATGGAAGACTTGCAGCGTGCTGTCGAAACTCCTGTGCCATCAGGAGACGATGAAAGCCTCCATGTCGCCAGCCGTTCCTTTGGCCATCGGGACGAAGTCCTGGAAGTGTCCCTAAATGTCATGCCAGAGGACATCACCGAAGATCCACTGTGTCTCTGGGGAGTCTTAGATGAATGTTTTCAAACAAACCCCAAAGCCAAACAACGCCGTGTTGAAGTTTCTCTCAGAAAACTATCCCCCGAAGATAGAAAGTTGTTTGAAAAAGCAATGCAGAAGGAGTGGAATTCTTGGATAGAAAACAAGGTTACCTCACTTTGCAAACGTAAGGGGATTCCAGCTGAAAGAATAATCAAAGCTAGATGGGTGTTAGTTTGGAAGAAAAGCAGTGATCCTGACGATCGCTCTAAGACCCCAAAAGCACGACTTGTGTTGGTAGGATGGCAAGACCCAGAGTTAGGCCACATAGCGACTGACTCACCAACCTTGCGAAAAGAGACCAAACACCTGATCCTCACCATATGTGCCTGCAAAAAGTGGAAAATATGGGGAGCCGACATCAAAACGGCATTTCTGTCAGGAGACCCAACTCAAAGAGACATATACTTCAAACCACCAAGTGAAATCAAAGAATGGATGAATTTGAGTGAAGATGATTTATTTCGCTTGGAGAAGGCCGCATATGGACTAGCTGAAGCTCCAAGAGCCTGGTTTTTGAGGTTGTCCCGTGAAATGGCTTCTGCTGGCCTGCAGGTGTCGCAGCTTGACCCTTGCCTCTACTCCCTCAAAAACTCCTCAGGGGAATTAGTTGGGGTATGCGGGGTACATGTTGATGATATAATAGGTGGTGGAACCCCAGAAATGGACGCAGTACTGTCAAAAATGAGACAGAAACTTCCATTTGGTGATTACCGCACATACACAATACGCTACACTGGAATTGAGATTCGCCAAGACCCTCAATCGAGAGCCATTGAAATTGGTCAAGAAGGTTACATAGACTCGCTTGAACCTGTCCCAACAAAGCAGTATGGAAAAGCTGAAGACAGCCTGCCGAATGCTTCCATAATGAGAACCTGCGCCGGACAGCTTGCCTGGGTAGCCAATGCCACAAGACCAGACCAGTCTTTCTTAGCATCGTTTCTCCAAGGTGTACAAGATAAGGGGACAGTAGCTCACCTCCAAATGTACAACAAAGCTGTCAGAGAAATGAAAGAGCGAAAAGTTTGTTTGAGATTTCCAGCAGGGATTCCCCTCAAGCAACTCCGAATCATGTGCATCACCGATGCGGGATGGGGGACTAGGTCAAATGGTGAAAGCCAAGGTGGCTATGTCTTGTGCCTCACAGTTCCAAAAATGTTTGAACGTGTGCGAGCCCCATGTTGGATAGTGGACTGGCAGAGCAAGAAGCTTCGCCGTGTTGTGAGATCATCCGTTGCAGCCGAAACCCTAGCAGGACAAAACGGCCTTGGCGCAATCGAGGCATTCCAAGCGTTGATGTTGGAAACAATCCATGGTGTTACGCCAAAACAGTTCCGAGAAATGACACCAGATGATCCAGCTGCATTGGTTTTAGATAGCAAAGGTTTCTATGATGCTGTAACCAGAAGCTGCTGTAGCCAGGCCATAAGCCAAGAGCGTCGTTTGCAGATCGACTATTCAATTGCAAAAGAAACCACCATTAAGCAGAATATAATTTTGTTTTGGGTGAACAATTTGCGAATGAGTGCCGATTGCTTGACAAAGCTGAAGGGTGACACAAAACCATTTTTCCAAATCTTGGAGCAGTGTTCATATGAAATTACCATGAGTACCCAATCCGGGAAGAAGGAAAGAAAGAACTCATGTCTCCAAAGTAGTGTCAGCAAAAAGGGCCAAAAACTTTTTCCTCTGTATAGATGCCAGAGCCTCTCACTTGCAAAGCCTGTTATAACGGTCATAAACCGTGGGGTAATAGCATGTCATAGACATAATAGTGGGGTGATAATCTGGTCCCTAAGTTTAGCCCAGTCAGCAGTGTACAGAAACAGTTCATGCACAGACTCTGCCAGCTGAAGGGTTGTCAGAACGGTGTGAACGAATGTTTTTGCCGCCTCTTGCAGCATCCGACATTTCTCAAACCTGCTTTTTCCAAGCGTTGCCGACTTTGTAGACCCATCTCCCAGTTTGCCATGTCACAGCCCAACAAGAAGGCCATGACGAGCGCACTCGAGACGCCTCTCAATGATGGTGAGATCGTTTTCATTTCGGGCCTGCTGCATCGCGCCATTGCCTTCAACCAAGGTGCCAAGGTGTTAGCCTCATTCCGAGCGTCACTGGCCCCGAAGCAAGAGCATGCGCCGGCCACCTACATGATTGAAGAGATGAAGAACATGTATGAAGCTGGAAAAGGATATCCAGAGGTTGCCTCAGCCGGGATGACAGATGCATCCAAGCGTCGTTTTGACGATGCGCATGAAGCCGAGAGCCTAGCCTCCTTCTCCGATTGGAGCGCAGTTCATGAATGTGGAGCTGATGGGCCGCCTGTGCCTGTGACTCTCAAGCCCTATACGGAGATGATGTTCAACCATGTGAACAAGCATGTTCAGCCGCCTGAGAAGGACATGACCTTCAGTCAGTGGGGAAAGACAGAGTGCCAGTTGCCGAAAGTTCAGGACCTCAAGCTGAACTACAAGCAGCTGATTTTCAAAGCCAACTCAGATGCAGAACTCCGAGACTATTTGGTGTGGTTGAAAGGCCGATTTGGCACCAACGAGACCGGAGAGCCCAAGGGTAAGGTCACTATGGCCGTGGACCTTGCGATGTATCTGGAAGCTGTTGGATGGAGTCCATGCAAGGACAATGGATCCACAGCTGTTGCTTTCAGTCGAAAGTTCAAGGACTGACGGCGAAACTGGAAGAAAGAAAATGGTGTGGCAGCCTCCCATGGAGGGCGTGAAAATCTGGAAGAATGACATTGGAGTTGTCATGCATGTGCCAGAATATAACATGGTCGCTGCCGCATTCATTATGGTCCAAAGGGCCCTTGAGCCTTGCTGCAAACCGCAGCGAGGCTACTAACGCAGGTGGAGATAGGAAAACGTGGCGCTTTTGCGCGATTCCCCTAGCCGATTCATCATATATATATATATATATGTCAATGGGGGATGTTCGATTATCACGTCGGATTGCTGGAGAGTATGGATGGGTGGCTCAACCGCCAACCAAGCATCCAACCAATCATGCTATACACATATAATTATATATAATTACATACATTACATTACATTACATTACATTACATATTACATTACATATTGCTTTACATATTGCATTACATATTGCATTACATATTACATTACATATTACATTACATATTACATTACATATTACATTGCATATTACATTACATATTACATCACATATTACATTACATATTACATTATATATTACATTATATACTACATTACATTACATTACATTACATTACATAATTACAACTACATAATTACATAATTCAACAATTACATACATACACACGATGCACGCACCCACATATTTATAGTCACATCACTTTATACATCTATGCCATTTATGACCAACAGCACTGTAGCCTTCCGCAGGAAATCATGCAACAGGAGGAGCCCGAACATGTGCCTGCTGTGGTGCAACAGGACGAGGGCGCGGCTAGCGGGATGTCGGATGAAGTTCATCCTGAACTCTTTGGAGATCGGGAGATCGGCAAATTTGATTTGATGTGATAAACTATGTTTTGTTTTTTATTTTTTGATGACCAACTATTCAACTATGATAAAGGGAGTTAAGATTAGGTTTTATATGATGTTCAGTTGATTTTTTATGGTTTCCTATGATTTTCTAGGATTTGTTCTATGATTTTCTTGTGACTTTGATCATTTTCAGCCAGCTTTGAAGTTGGACAAAAAAAACATTTTTCCGGGTTGTTTTTTCCGATCAGATCCGGTCCCATCAGGAGCAATGGGCATCGACGAATTGGGAGGGCGCAGGTGCCCCATGGTTGGGGGTTTCCATAGTGGGGACCTCCAATAGCTGGATGGTTTATAATGGAACATCCCATAAAAATAAATGGATGAATAGGTAACAGGAGTACCCCTATGACTTAGAAAACCTCCATTGAAGTTATTTCAATGTCCATGATTTTCCATGCAGGATCGCGCAGGTAAACGTCTAAAATCTTCCAAAATTACTGTAATTAATGTTCTGCGTGGGACTCAGGCGTGGCCAACAGTCTCCATGTCAGGCCAAGGATTTTACACATGCCCAAGCTTCAGAACAAAAGACACTGAGTTATTTTAAGGGTGGCCGGTCGCATGAATCATGAATCATCAAAATGGGGATGCGCTTGCATTGCTGGTTGGTGAATTGAAACATCAATCATTCCCTGAGGCTGCATAAAATGTCAATTCCCGCACTACTTGTTCAACCTGGAGTTTCCCAAATGTAGAGAATCTGCGGCACTACTGTAGTGATGTAGTGTTTACATGGTGTTGACTGCTTGTGTTCCCCACGTTTGGTTGGGTAAAGTAATCATCCAGTGTGGCTCTGGCAACCTTCCTAATCAATCAAAACAAACCTGTTCCATTCCCACTTATATCATATGTTTATGTATCCATATGTGTAAAAAAACACACATCACACATCAACATCCAAGAATTGGAGCAATTGAAAGCGGTTTTACTTGAAGTAGATTGTTTATCATTGTTTCATGGTAAAATCACGGAATGAACCACCCCGGAAGCATAGTTTTCCATAGTTTTCCATGGGGATCCATGAGGTACTGGTGGCAACTGGGACGACATGACCCATGGAGCGGGCGATGCATCTTGGGACGCGCCGGCGGGAGCTGGAGGTGCCCGAAATGGTGATGTGATGTTCATGGTGGTTTTTGCTAAGGGATTTAAGCACCAATGAGAAGACCAGGATGAGCCGTAGATGTGATTTAGTTGTTTTTGTTGTGATAATAGGATATATAAGGGAAATTGTTGGTCATCTAAAAGTTTGCTATGGAACTAATGGAACATGGCCCATCGATTTGGATGATATTTGCGGATGGTGATGTGGCTATGTTGATTTACTGGGGGGGTACCTTGAGCAAATCAGAGAACATGTTGCTTGTTGGAGAATTTAAAGTACTTGGGATTTCTGTTGTTTTTTTTTGGTTGGGTGAAGAAAGGAATATGATATGCGTGGGTAATTCCTATAGTTGTTTTTTGCCTCATATGTTTGGAATGTTTCGGCTATATATATATATGTTTGCCGATTATTTTTGATTTAATATTTGATTGGTTTCAAATGATGATGTTGAATTGTTATGTATAGGATTAGCATAAAGTTGGGGCTGGTGTCGGATATTTTGAGACTGTGCGACCCGGGCTTTCAATTTTCCAGGAAATTCCTGGAGGCTGACTTTCTCAGCAGCTGTGTGGCGCAGAATGTTTAGGATGGTTCTTTGTAATTCTTTGTGTAGGAAGATTTTCAAGATGATATCATTTTAATTCTATGCTCTAAGACATGTTGATTTCACATTAAATTATACAGATTCATAATTTAATATATCAAGTACGTTTATAGTGGTGGCCAACAGGAGGTCATTTTGGATTTTGAGATGCATGTGGCTGTTTTGAGAATAAGATGGTATGTTTCGTAGGTACGTAGAGGGATCAAGTGGCTGGCTCTCCACTTTTTTGCTGACTTTGAGGGGTATTGTACAGGACTTGCTTGCCAATTTGGTTTCAGAGTATCAGATTCAAATGGACAGACTGCTGCTAAATGTTGTTGTGTGATTTGATACGGTGCTTGCATCCCTATCACCCACTCCTTACCACTCAGCCGCAGGTGATGATTGGAGCGCTCCCGCCCAGCAGGCCTGGTAAGCAGAGCTGAGAAATCTGCCGTTGAGCCACCCCAGGGGCGCGGGAGGACGAACAAAAAACTGGGCGCGGAGCCGCGGAGCATGGCGGGGAATGGATGGCCAGGATTTTGAAGGGAGTTTCTGATGTTTCTTTCTCCCAAGTTCAGTACATTTGCAACCAGCTGGATCCAGTTGGTCAGTAGATAAAACTAAGTCCCAAGTCCATCTAAAACCGTACAATTGGCACTATGAAAATCTATGAAATCATATTCTCACAGTCTCACCCTTTTTTTTAAATGACCATTTCTGCCACAGTAAGGCCATGGATCCCATACTCCCGAGGTGGGAATCTCCTTCGGTGTTGGCTACTCCAAGTTTCAGGCCTGGCTGTGGGAGGTTGCTGGGGACATAACTGGACGTTGAAGCCTAGGCCTAGTTCTTTGCACAAAGGGCTAATCTTGGGGTTACCTCGGCCCATCTGTATTTCTATATGTGCATATAGAACTGTACATATAAAGGAGTTTATATATTCATAATGGTATATATGTATATTGCACCTATGTGACCTGTTTTCAAAGCTGCATGACACCTATGTTTTTGCGCATCCATGAGCGAGAACTTCTTGTGGCCCCCTCCCCCCGGTTGACCATTCCGGGATGACTCAGATGGGATGACTCAGACATGATCAAAATCAGCGGGAGCTAGTTGGAGCTGCGAATTGAGTTCATCATTGTTCATGTGGGGGTTTCTTTGAATGGGGGATCCCCAACATCATAGGTTTCCATACCAAGTCATGATCATCTATGACTTGGATGATTTTTTTAGAGGGCACAACTCCATTCATAAATTCATAGACTTAACTGCGGATGAGTCAAAACCTATTGTTACCATATTTGGGAATAACCATGCATTAACCAGCTATTTCAGGGTACCTAGGGTGCCAGGGTTTTGACTCCAACTGGTTTCAAGGGTTTACCCACAATCTTAAGTAGTTAGGTATACCCTCTGGTTATTTAACATAGCCATGGAAAATTGCCAAGTTATAGATGATTTTCCCATTAATACCTCCATTTATAAGAGATTTTCCATGGCCATGTTGAATAACCAGATGGTTGTTCCATTCATCCCTGTGTTTCCCAGCGAACGGAGCTGATCACATGGGCCGTCGGTCGCCGCCAGGGGCATGTGGCTGGTTTGCGCATGCGCGTGGCCATCCAGACGTCGCTGAGCTAAGGGATCCAGGGGATCCAGGTTGGCCCCCTAGAGTCCCTAAGTTGGTGCAAGTTGAATTCCAATATCTATAGTCTTTAGGGGATATGAATCACTGTTCATATTAGTTCATGGGGTTTATAAACCAACTTAATTCATGATAACTTGAGGAGCCCGCCTTGGTCCACCTTGTAGATTTCCCCAATGGGGCGCATTAGGGAGCAAATTTTCAAGTTTCCCAGGTAGATGGTACCCTCTGGTAATCTCTGGTATTTTGTTAAAGTGCATGGAACATCACCATGCTTAAATCCAGAATATTGTGATATATTGTATATATATATATATATAATCATGCAACTACATTAAATGAGCCACGGCTTCAATAGCTATGTTAAAATACGGGAGGGAAGATTTTTTGGGGATGCCCCGATTTGAAGCCCACAAAGATAGAGCTGATTTTTCCACATGAGGGCTCCAAGCTGAACAGGGTCAAAACCTTGGTTTCAGCCTTTCAGCTATCAAACAAATACTGTCGACAACCCTCAATTCACAGAGATAATTCTTTGCCACGTATGATATATAGTGTGTGTGTGCGCGCGTAGCATAGGATTAGCATGCAGGAAAAATGTAGGTGTTCACCATGTCTCTGTTCCACTTTCAGGACTCATCAACTCCTGCCCTAGGCTGGTCTACAACCACTGTCAAAAGATGCCGGCAGATCTGATCTCTAGCTTGCAGAATCCCACGAATCTCATGTCCATTGATGCAGATGCCTGGAAATTTGAATTGGAGTTTGGGCGAAGCCAGGGGATAGCAGAAACACACATTGGAGGTTGGTGCTTTGAAATGCTTTCTCGTGTTTTCAACCTAATCCCCAATGACGAATTTATTTGTCAGATGGGTTAAGGTTCCCACCAATCCAGTGAGGATAATCATGGGATGAAATTTCATGATCACTCTGAACAGAACAGGGGTGCAATATGGACTACAACTTGTGCCCAAGTACTCGCAAATACTGGCACTTTGATTTGCTAATTCTCTACATTTCCCCAGGGGGAATTGCCCGTGGGCATTTTATTGCAACAAGGGTGCAAGATGGCATTGTAAAGAATTAGCCTCCGAACTAGTTATGTTTTGTACATCGTGTCTTGCTGATTTTGGTAAACTTTATTTGCTGGAACAAATCACCCTTGTTGATCCAGTGTTTCATATTGCCATTCATTTTGATCGGGAATTTTTGAGGCTTGGATTATGGGATCAGGCATTGGATCTTTCGATGGCGACGCAGCACAGGAACGGCCACATCAGATGTTCGCCATTCTGATGCCGCACTCCTTCGTTTTAGCGCGGCGCCTGGCTTGGGTTCGTCCGAAATGTCGGAGGTGGAAGCAGGATGAGGTTTGGATGTTTTTGGAGGGTTCCAATAATTATCTCAAAATAGACGTCGTATAATATATTTAAATATTGGAAACTAATATATATATATATAATTATTTTATTATATATATATATTATATTATATATATATATTATATTATATATATATATATATTATATTATATATATCATATATATATTATATATATATGGATATGTATAATTCATATTTAAGTAAATATACATATGTGCGTACTATTCAAGTGAATATTCAAGACTGGAAGTAAGTTGTAATTAGCTACCAATATCTCCCCTTTGTTCAGACCAGGTCCGCCCTCCCAGAGCTCCACTGCTCATTTTGTCGTTCTCGTCGAGGTCATCGTTCTGCCCATTTTGCTGATCTCCATGCTCGGAGTGGTCACTCGGGGATGATTTTGGGCAAATTTTGGGTGCAGTTTTTGGTGTCTGAAACTTGCATTTTGTTAGGGAAACTGATGATTCCTGTAACCCGTGGGTTCTTAGATTAGCATATTTTGAGACAAACTCAAATGATGCTTGTAGGAGGCACGTTGCTAAATGCGGCGTTTTAGTACGTTTTCCAACATTTCTACTACGTTCGTGTTGTTTTGGGGGGTTGGACGGAGGTTGGGGGGTTGGGCGTGGGGGGTGGTTGCTTGGTGCTACGCTGTGAACTTGGCCTTGGAAGCTACACTCTCAACTCTCAACTTGTTCTTGGAACTTCTAACACACTCTTGATGCTACGCTCTGAACTTGTGCTTGGAACTTCTAACACTCTTGAAGCAGTTTGGGCAACCATGCCAACTTAACAAAATATTTTGGCAAAATCATGGACTTTAACTGCAACGGGCGAGCAGAAAAAAAACAACTACTTTGGGGCGACATAGAGGGTTAGCCACTCAAACTCATATAGAATATCAACAAATGCGCTGCAAATACCAATTAAAAACAAGCCTGTGTGTTCCAAAACCACACAGAAACACAGCTTTCATTTTGACAAAGAGCACAAAGTGACACAAGGGTTGCAACATTTGAAGATGGAGAAGCGCATGAATCAACAAATAGCCCAAGGTCAAATACCCGTGTGTGACCTTGTAGATATGCATCCCCAGATCACCCCGGGCTATTTGCTCAGGATTGCCTACATAGCACTGCAACACTTAAAATCCAAAACATTGCTGCAAATGGAAGGGAGAAAGTCACGCCTGGAAAAAAAGTGGAAGATTTGGTGTGGTTCCATTCGAGTCTCCATGTGGAAGGCAGCTCCCGCAAGGCAATAGAATTGCGATGCAAACAATATTTTTCGATGGTCCCTAGATATTCAAGTTGCCGCTAGCACAAGCAAACAGCCAACGATAGTGATCGTGTTGTCCCCTAATTGTAGATACCGGGTTGCTGGCTGCAGTTTCTATACAATATGAAATGGATCCCCAGACCTGTGGTATCGTCCCAAAGAAGTCGCGATTTCAACTTGTCATATCTTCCATCCCAGACCAAAATCTGAAGCTGAAAGCAAAATCCAGAATTGGATAGAATTGGCGTAAGGAACATCGAAACCGGAAACCCCTTTACTTGATGATCAAGACCGTGTTGTCCTGCACTTTGTCCCTCGCATTTCTTGGCCCAGTTGCCAGCGGCTGTTTGCCTCTTGAGCTGTTTGGGATGCTTGGCTGCAGACGGATGGCCCCCAGTTTACCCAACCTTTTTGAAGAATGTGCACAAAACCAATAGATGGGAAACCACCTGCAATCCAACATAGCAATGGGAAACCCTCAAAACATGTGCATTGAAATGGGACAATCATAAATGGTGTGATGTCCATTGCCATGTTTGACTACGAGAGGGTACACATTTGATTAAATTCGTGCATTTTGCATTTATTTATTCTTCCTCAGGCTATAGGACCTCTGACTAATAGTTCTTCTAGTTAGCTACCAGAAAGGTGTCATTAGCATAGGAAGTGCATCAATGGATGGGGTGAAAGTCCCATCTGACCTTTTGCTTGGAAGGGAAAGCTTGGAGAAACCCACTAAGAGGTCGGCCAAATGTGACTGGACCCAGTTCTTACGGGTTCAGTTGCTTATCAAACCCTTTTTCTTGGGGGGTGTGGTGGAATTCCTTTGCATCAAACTGTGTGTATTCTGGTCTGTGTCGCTGTCATTTCGAAAAGGAACATTGGAGCCGTATGTCCCAAACCATCATGTTCCACTTGTTTATCATCATTTGTATATTATTATATCGTTATCACGTTCCTGTTGCAGCATATTATCCTGATTTGTTGATCAATATCCGTATTAATCATGTATATGTATATACATATGTCGTATATATGCATATATAGACGTCCCCTGCAACGTGGTGCCTCAGTTCGTTGGCTAAGTTTATTGAAATAACTAGGTTAAGTATGGTCTATGGGTACTACAACTTTGTTGTTGGATTGGTAATAAACTTAATAAACCAACAAACATGGCGTTTGGTGGTACCACCTTGTCTAGTCAGATGTGTTCCCTGAGGTACCATGCCGTGCTCTATGCGCATTGGCCGACACGTTGTGCAGCTGAGACGTCAGGGGCACCAGAGGATTCGTGATGGTTTTGTAGTTGGATTACGAATGAATGATGCAAAATTGTCTGTCTATGTTATTCTATGTTCATATGAATATTATATATTATATATATTTATATATATATCATATATTTATATATATATATATTATATATATATAAATATATTATATATTTATATATATATGCATACGCGTGTGTGTGTGTGTGTGCCTGCAAGTATGTATGCAGATATTTATATAGTTATACATTGCATGATTCATTCATTCAATAATTTTGATTGCATGTGTACATGCGCGAGTACATGCATATACTTATATATATATATATAGATACACATGAAACACACACATCTATATATATATACAATACATGTGGAAATAGAGAGAGATGTGTGTGTATGTATATGGACATGGGTTGACAGAAAAAAAATGGAGAGGGGTTATATAATATGGTAGGTAATCAACTTCTAACTTCCTCTAACAACTATGGTTTCAACACCATGGTAGGTTTGGTTTCTTGAAATATACGGACACATGTAAAAAGAATTCATAAATAAATAAATAAATATTAATAAATTAAATAAATAAAAAAAAATAAATAAATATATCTATATATATGTATATATATTTATATATTTATGTATCCCCGATGGTATTTCCACTACAAAAAGGGAGAACACGTGTACGGTATAAAATGGTCTGGGGATAGGTTTTTGTAGCTGAAATTAGTCTTGGGCCCCCCTTTTTGTAGTAAAGTTACCCTAGGCATTTTGTAGGCCCCCTGTTTGGCAAATACAATAGGCTTTTTGTAGGCCTCCAAAACGTGGAATCGAAAATGGAAGATTATGTGATATTACATCAGCTTATAAATTGCTGACTGCATTTTGTAGTCTCTTTGTGGCTGAATCATGCAATGTACAACGCAGCCCAAGAGAATCAGGGAATGCATTTTGTAGCCTCAGTATCCCCGTTCGAATTTCCACTACAGAATGGGAGGCCTTGTGCCCCGTTTCAAGGCCTTGCCAGGCTTAAAATAAGATGAAAATAATGGGGTTGAAAATAAATACTATAGCCAGGACCATGACGAAACAGTAACTAGTCTGCCGAACAGGCAGTGTCCTGAACAGGGACGTTTTTTTTTTTAATAGGAAACATATGTAGTCCAGGACTTTGTCCTTGGAGTTATATATATATATATATTATATATGTATAGTCCAGGACTCTGTCCTTGGAGTTGTGTATATATATATATACACCGTGTCTTTGGAGTTATACAAATATGCGTAGCTTAGTTCCCTAAAATAACGCACCTACCCTAGTAAAAAAAACAAATTGCAGCTCTTGGCAACGTTTTGTGGGAACTCTTCATTTGTTGTTTTTTGGTTGCTTTTTGTTTATTATTACACACAATTAAATGATCCATAGTGATCCTAATTGACCCTAATGAACACTAAATAACATTCATTGACACTAATTGGACACTAAATGTCACTAATTGACACTCAATTGCACTACTTGCCACTAAAGAAAGCTAATCGATACGAATTGACACCACTAATTGACTCTAGATGACACGATGTCACACTAATTGACACGCATATTAGATACCATGCTTACATGAGGGTCGTTGGAACTTCATGCAATAGTTGATCACAGCATGCATTTTGTAGTGAAGTGAGGCGGCCTCATCATTTTGTAGCGCGCAGTAATTGGATGGGCAGACTTTGGTACTTTAGGTGCTCGACACGAAATAAAACCCAGATATATAAGTAGTTAATACTACAGATATATATAAATATATATAAGTATTAAAAAACATATATATATATGTAAATTGCTACAGATGTATACTAGGATGTGGTCCTTGAAAATAAATACTATAGCCAGGACCATGACGAAACAGTAACTAGTCTGCCGAACAGGCAGTGTCCTGAACAGGGACGTTTTTTTTTTTAAATAGGAAACATATGTAGTCCAGGACTTTGTCCTTGGAGTTATATATATATATATAGTCCAGGACTCTGTCCTTGGAGTTGTGTATATATATATATACACCGTGTCTTTGGAGTTATACAAATATGCGCAGCTTAGTTCCCTAAAATAACGCACCTACCCTAGTAAAAAAAACAAATTGCAGCTCTTGGCAACGTTTTGTGGGAACTCTTCATTTGTTGTTTTTTGGTTGCTTTTTGTTTATTATTACACACAATTAAATGATCCATAGTGATCCTAATTGACCCTAATGAACACTAAATAACATTCATTGACACTAATTGGACACTAAATGTCACTAATTGACACTCAATTGCACTACTTGCCGCTAAAGAAAGCTAATCGATACGAATTGACACCACTAATTGACTCTAGATGACACGATGTCACACTAATTGACACGCATATTAGATACCATGCTTACGTGAGGGTCGTTGGAACTTCATGCAATAGTTGATCACAGCATGCATTTTGTAGTGAAGTGAGGCGGCCTCATCATTTTGTAGCGCGCAGTAATTGGATGGGCAGACTTTGGTACTTTAGGTGCTCGACACGAAATAAAACCCAGATATATAAGTAGTTAATACTACAGATATATATAAATATATATAAGTATTAAAAAACACATATATATATATGTAAATTGCTACAGATGTATACTAGGATGTGGTCCTTGAAAATAAATACTATAGCCAGGACCATGACGAAACAGTAACTAGTCTGCCGAACAGGCAGTGTCCTGAACAGGGACGTTTTTTTTTTTAAATAGGAAACATATGTAGTCCAGGACTTTGTCCTTGGAGTTATATATATATATATATACCAGGACTTTGTCCTTGGAGGTACATATGTATATATATATATATAGTCCAGGACTTTGTCCTTGGAGTTATGTATGTATGTATATATATATATAGACCAGGACCTTGTCCTTGGAGTTACTTATGCGTATATAGTCCAGGACTTTGTCCTTGGAGTTATGTATATTCATATAGAATCATATATATATATATAGACCAGGACTTTGTCCTTGGAGTTACATATGTATGTATATATATATATAGTCCAGGACTCTGTCCTTGGAGTTGTGTATATATATATACACCGTGTCTTTGGAGTTATACAAATATGCGTAGCTTAGTTCCCTAAAATAACGCACCTACCCTAGTAAAAAACACAAATTGCAGCTCTTGGCAACGTTTTGTGGGAACTCTTCATTTGTTGTTTTTTGGTTGCTTTTTGTTTTTTATTACACACAATTAAATGATCCATAGTGATCCTAATTGACCCTAATGAACACTAAATAACATTCATTGACACTAATTGGACACTAAATGTCACTAATTGACACTCAATTGCACTACTTGCCACTAAATAAAGCTAATCGATACGAATTGACACCACTAATTGACTCTAGATGACACGATGTCACACTAATTGACACGCATATTAGATACCATACTGGGCTTTGAGCAAAGATGATTCGAAAACAAACTGGGTGAGACTACAAAAAGACTTGGGCTTATCTTAGTCGCTTTTGCATCCGTTTTCAACATCCATAACAAAAATGCGAGTGGCTTTTTGTAGGCTCCACCTGGGTATGTGTGGGGTACCTGCAGCATCATTTTGTAGAGCTGCTTTTTGGGTTGGGCATACCTTTTTGTAGCTAGGGGACCCGTGACCCCATATTTCATACCTACAAAACTGGTACACAGCTGCTCACCCTATATTCCATCGAGGATATTTATGTATGTATATTTATATGCATATATATATATATGTATATATATATATATAATGTATGTATATATATATATATATATGTATGTATGTATATATTGGGCTATTGTTGGCGAAACTCTAGTCTCAAACTGATAATATAAGTTTGAAACACACGCGCACACAACTTCTATTGAAATCGTTCATTTCCAACTCTTGTCTATACTGCATACATATATTATATATATACATAATATGGCATCAAACCAATTCTAGGCTATTGCCACGGAAGACTACGACTGCTCATTCAAAATGGCCGCAGCTGATTAATTTTGAAAAATGAAGATGCCGATAGCTTTAAGAAAAATCATCTCTGGGAGATTTCTGCTCAGACGGCGGGGGTCCGGCGCCATGGCGTGGGAGGGCGCACCCGGCCCGGGCCCAGGGGGCATGGGTGGTGGCATGGGTGGCGGAATGGGCGGCGGAATGGGCGGTGGAATGGGTGGCAACGTCAGTGGTAGCATGGCTGGTGGCATGGCTGGTGGCATGGGTGGCGGCAGCATGGGTGCTAGCATGGGTGCTGGCATGGGTGGCGCTGGCATGGGTGGCACTGGCATGGGTGGCACTGGCATGGGTGGTGCTGGCATGGGTGGCGCTGGCATGGGTGGCGCTGGCATGGGTGGCGCTGGCATGGGTGGCGCTGGCATGGGTGGTGCTGGCATGGGTGGTGCTGGCATGGGTGGCCCTGGCGTGGGTGGTGGCATGGGCGGCTGCGGCATGGGTGGAGGTAGCATGGGCGGCGGTGGCATGGGCGGCTGTGGTATGGGCGGGTGCGGCATGGGTGGCGGCAGTATGGGCGGTGGGTATGGTGGGTGGGAAGGACAGCCGCAACAGGGGCCCCCAGGTGGTGGGAAGGGATGTGGTGGAGGCAAAGGTTGGGGCGGTCAAGGCTGGGGAGCTGGCTATGGCATGTTCGGTGGTTACAGCAATGCGACCTGGCTGAGAATGCTTAAGGGGATCCTTGCTTTCAAGTCGACTCAATGACTCAATGCTGTAGTGACTACGTTGTGTGGGGTTTCCTGCCTGTTTCACCAATGCACAGCTGGCTAGCTTGCTGTTTGTAAATTCATTATTTGGATGTGCAAAAAAAATCGCAACTGGAATACCAATGAATATCTCATAAATACCTTGATCAAATCCCATTTCGTTTGTTCTCCTTTATCCACTTACACTGCCTGGGTCCCGCGCCCAAATCTGTTTGTATTCTCGTAGGTCTATGTCGCTGGCATCCCCGAAGCTTGCACTGAACAAGAGTTCCGAGACTTCTTCGCCCAGTATGGCAATGTGACATCCACGAAGCTGTCTGATCAGAGCAAGAACGGCACCAGTGACTTGTCGCTGCACGGCGCTGTCGGCGAACTTATCAGCGGCACCCTAGCAATACCCTTTGATATCCCTTTGATATTTGACATAGCCAATTTTGGAAAATGGATGAGCATGTCCCATTTATAGAGATTTATTTGCCTATTTGCCTACTGTACCTATTTGAGATCATGATTTCCCGTACCATTTTGTTATATAAATTACCACCATGGTTTTGGCATTTTTCCATGTTCCTCATTTCCTCCCCCAGATGGCCCATCTTCAAGAGAAGAAGAAAAATAAGAAGAAGAACAACAACAAAAATAATAAGCAAAACAAAAAAGAATAAACAAAAGGAAACAAAAAGAAAAACATAGCCTGGTTTGGTAGGTGAATAAAATCTGATAGACACACACACACTATATTTTTTTTTGGTAGTGCGTACTTTTTACACCTGATTTAAATATCTCATGCACACAACTTGGGACTGGGATAAAACTGTTCTCATCGCTGTGTTGAGATCCTCCAGCCGGCCAGTTTATGATCTCAGTTTTTGTAAAATTAGGGTGTGACCCCTGACCCTAAAAAGAACATTTGCATGATTCTGCATGTCCCAAGACTCCAAAAGATCTCGGGACCCAGGATACGGCTTCGTGAATTTCACCACCCCAGAAGAAGCCTACCAGGCAATTCAAGCAACGAACAACATGCAGTTCGGTCCCTGTGTATTGACCGTGCGTCTGGCCAACAGCAGCAAGGGCTCGGGGAAGGGACTTCCTCCCGGTGGAAGCATGGGCATGTCCCTGGGGGGCTTTGATGGATGTCCGCCCTCGGCGTCTTGACGATGCTGTCAGCTGTTGGCACCACTGGAATAGCTGAGTGATCACATCCCTCTTGGTCCTATCCCCTAAATCGCGATTTCTGGGGGGTGTTTAACATTAGAGGGAGGATTAATGGGAACATATGGGAAATATTGGAGGTATGTTGATGTTTGTTGCATGATTCAACAATTGGGGCAATGTTCCCCGCTACTAGCTTGATTGCTGTCACCAGCTACCATCCAGAGGTCCAGCCAAGCCTTTGGCTAGGCTAGACTCCTGGAGATGGCGATGGAGAGAGTAGCAACACCCAAAAAACCTACAAAAATAAAATCCTACTAATTTTAAATAGCAGTATTGTTGATATTGTTGTAAATTTCCTTTTTCTATCCGTCATTTCGTTGGTGCAAGGGAAAAGCTACAGGAAACACTTCGAATTTGGTGTAAACACCCATGGTTTCCTGTAGATGTTTACTTGAACCAATCCATTGAATTTGGCTGGTTCCTACAAAGGCATCAACATCCAGCTTCGATCCGTAAGCTTCGTGAGGAAACGCTCATCGTCAAAGGATTGTCCTCCAAGTTGACCGATGAAGCCATCAAAACGGCTTTCTCTGCATATGGACAGGTGAACAATGTGAAGATCATGGATCAGTATGTTGCTGGGCCAAGCTGGTCGGTTTTGTTTTTTTTCGGTTTCCTCCAAGCTTGGTGACTGAAAATATGGGGATACGTTAAAACATGTTAAAACTATTTAAAACATTTAAAAACTATGATTTTCATTGATTTTCCATATTTGGTACATGGATTGTAAATGGGATGAATAAATCCAAGCTATCGTTTTCTGTGAACAGAAGGACTACAGAATTGCTTGGCATGTTTTCACCCATAGGCCTCCAAAGGCGGTGAGGCATGAACAACATACTCCAAGTGCATCATTTGTATTTATAAATAGCAGAAAGATATACAGTTACAGTTACATATATATATATATATACAATGTATCTAATGTAATAAGGTGTATATATATGTAATATAGGGATAATATATATATATATACACATATATAGGTGTGTGTTGTGTTGATATAGGCACATACACACGTTTATACCTCTGCATATAATTTAGAGATATTCTTGCTGGTAGGTAGATTTTTTCCTGTTGCTCTTCACTTTGGACGTATCACCTGGCACCCAAGGAAGGCTTTGCGCTGGTGCTCCACTTGATTTCAGCACAACGTTTGGCCCCGAAGTTGGCTTTGAACATGCTGATATGGCCCTGAAAATGGCGTTTGCTCGTCAACCAGTTTCAATAGACACAGATGATGAATAGCCAGCAGACTTAGCGGATCTTAGGGGCATATACTCCATTTTTCAGACCAACACATATGTCCGGGCAAGTTCAAGTGATTCGGAGCGTAGACACCCGGTGCCTGTTCCCTGAAAGTAAATGACCGTGATGTCTCACCTGTGAACACAAACAAACACCTGAATCATTCATGAAAACCACGGAACATGGTTCGTTGATACAATTATACATATCTTTTTGGAAGGACATCATTGCATCTCTAAGGTAAACATCATTGCATCTCTAAGGTATGTTACTTTTCTGAAAGGTAACTTAATTTGCGGGAAAAAAGCATCATCACATAGGGACCCACCTTCACCTCTAGGTGCTGGTGAAAATGGCCACAGTGGAGCAAGCCGAGTGGGTCGTGGACAAGGTGGATGGCAACATCCCGCATACCTTAGACGCGCCCGTAGATGTGTCCTTCATGCCCACTGGAGGCCTGGGATGTTGGGATTTATGGGGCCTGGGTGTGGCTTCAACCTGAGTGATCCAGTTCCCTGCAGCTCCAAAGAGCGAAACACTCTTTGCTTGGCAGTTTCCAAGTCTCAACAGCTCCTGGAGGTTTTTGGAGAGCATCTGAAGATCTTTTACCAAGGACCTTTTAAAGTCCTAGTCGGGGCCACATATCCTTCATCCACCGGGATTCTGTTGTTGGCTGCCTCCCAGGCGCACGGCTTCAGCATTTGCTGTCGAATCCCAACGCCCCCTTCGGTGATAAGGAGTCCACCAGCCCTGCGACGCGTGAATTCCAGTGCCTTGGAGAATAGGGCTTCGGAGGGCAGCAAACCACCCAGGAATTGTGGGATGATGATGGATAATGATAATTTAATACTTGATATACATTTGATATACAAACGATCAAATGGAAGTATGTGTATATATATATATAGTTATGTATACATATATTTATATACATTATTTATATGTATACGCATATAATCTCATATAATATACATACACACATATATATATATACATATACATACATATATATATATATATATACATATACATACATATATATATATATATATACATATTTTTATACATATATATATATATACATATATATATATTTATACATATGTATATATATATATGTATATATGTATTTTTATGCGCATCAATGCATGATGTTTGCATGTCAACGTCCTGCAGCGTAATTCCTCCGTATGTCACTCTGCTACTGTGGGGATGAATGGCAACTGCAAAAATCTGTGGATCCTCCTGAGAAGCTTATGCTGGATTACGGCAACCCAGGTCAACCCAATATTGATGTATAATAGATTATCATGGACATATATAAATATATATACACATACATATATATATATATATAATGTTGACCTACGATTTGTAAACTACCCCTGAATAAAGCTAATTTTTTCCCAAAATAAATAAAAAATGCCCCCTAAATAAAGCTAATTTTTTTTGGCCCTAAACCCAGATTTGCCCAGATGGGGCTGAAAAAAATTGTCCATGCTTGATTTGAAGTGGCTTTCATGTACTAATCATATTGCCGGCTCATTAGATCTTACCTTGATAACTTCAACTTTTCAAAAATAATGGTTGTTCTTTTCTATTCAAAACCTTTATTCAAAATTATCCAAAATCAATCCCAAATCAACTCGTCAAGGGTACCCCCCCATGAGGTGCCTTGGCACTAATTAGAGTTTGACCCTGAATAAAGCTAAATGTTTTTGGCCCTAAACCCAGATTTGTCCAGATGGGGCTGAAACAAATTGTCCATGCTTTATTTGAGGTGGCTTTCATGTACTAATTCATATTGCCAGCTCATTAGATCTTACCTTGATAACTTCAAATTTTCAAAAACAATGGTTGTTCTTTTCTATTCAAAACCTTTATTCAAAATTGTCCAAAATCAATCCCAAATCAACTCGTCAAGGGTACCCCCCATGAGGTGCCTTGGCACTAATTAGAGTTTGACCCTGAATAAAGCTAAATGTTTTTGGCCCGAAACCCAGATACGAAATCAATAGTAAATCCATGAAATGAATACTAAATCAATACTAAATCCATGAAATGAATACTAAACCAACACTAAATCAATACTAAATCAATACTAAATCCATGAAATGAATACTAAATCAATACTAAATCCATGACATGAATACTAAATCAATACTAAATCCATGACATGAATACTAAATCAATACTAAATCCATGGCATGAATACTAAATCAATACTAAATCCATGAGATGAATACTAAACCAATACTAAAACAATTGTTGGATTCCTGTTTTTTTTGGAAATTGCATTTTATGTATTCGTTTTAAATTGTGGTAATTGAAAACCAATACATACAAACAAGTTTTTAACTTTATTTGAGGTAATCAAGGGGGGGGGGGCCCCAGGTTTATAAATCAGAGGCAGACATTACACATTTATTTTTATATGTGTTTACCCTTGGGGCATAAACAGAAAATGCACCGAAACGCATGTCCAGGAAAGCGGTGAGCGACACCATTGCTGGAGTCAAGGGCTTTAAAGCACCACCTTCCGGCGAAGACGAAGCAGATCCGAGCCATTTATTGATCAAAGGACTTGCACCGGAGATCGATCCTTGTCAGCACCTGGTGGAGCCACATGTTGCTTTGGCTTACAACGGCCTCAGCTATATGGGCAAGTATGTACTGAGATGGGTAAAAGGGCATCACCTTGTAGATTCCAGAAATAAGGGATGATGGTGCTATGACCAAATGAATTTCTGAACTTCGTTGATTTTGTTGGCTGCCAGGACAGTATGTGCCACGAGTTTTTGGGAGAAGACATGCAAATTGTCGGGTATTGCAAGGTAGTGGCTTTCTTTTGATGTTGAAATAAGTATTTCATTGACTGCAATGAAAATAAACATCCCTGCAATTGGCTTTCCACGAGTATTAAGTGCAAGAAGCTTCACGGCGGTACAGCGGTCGGGATGTCGCGTGACGTCACCGTCGAAAAACCATGTCGTTTATATAATGATGATATGTAGAAACACATTTCATGACGTGTCAACCATCAGGATATAGGGATGCATGATGTATGTGTATATAGATATTGCAGAGATATATTCGTGGATATATAATAACTGCTACAGGATGGTTGGTTGATGATGATATTTTAGAATTATAGGGATTATACTGCACTTGATGATCATATTAGATAGCAGTTGGGGAATCTCACAGCCATTAGTTGGGAAATATCACAATCTGTTCTCAACCAACCAGCATCAACATGGGACGGCGCTTGAGGGTTTTGAACACTGCTCATTTACCCTCTGGTAATTTAACGTAGCTATGGAAAATCA
Source organism: Cladocopium goreaui (assembly GCA_947184155.2). Taxonomy (NCBI): domain Eukaryota; class Dinophyceae; order Suessiales; family Symbiodiniaceae; genus Cladocopium; species Cladocopium goreaui. The sequence goes on from CAMXCT020003913.1 coordinate 472,960, forward strand.
CCATTTTTTAATGGGAAAATCCACTATAAATCACCATTTTCAGTAGCTATGTTAAATTACCAGAGGGTATACTGCATTTGATGATCATATTAGACAGCAGTTGGGGAATCTCACAGCCATTAGTTGGGAAATATCACAATCTGTTCTCAACCAGCCAGCATCAACATGGGACGACGCTTGAGGGTTTTGAACACTGCTCATTTACCCTCTGGTAATTTAACGTAGCTATGGAAAATCACCATTTTTTAATGGGAAAATCCACTATAAATCACCATTTTCAATAGCTATGTTAAATTACCAGAGGGTATACTGCATTTGATGATCATATTAGATAGCAGTTGGGGAATCTCACAGCCATTAGTTGGGAAATATCACAATCTGTTCTCAACCAGCCAGCATCAACATGGGACGACGCTTGAGGGTTTTGAACACTGCTCATTTACCCTCTGGTAATTTAACGTAGCTATGGAAAATCACCATTTTTAATGGGAAAATCCACTATAAATCACCATTTTCAATAGCTATGTTAAATTACCAGAGGGTATACTGCATTTGATGATCATATTAGATAGCAGTTGGGGAATCTCACAGCCATTAGTTGGGAAATATCACAATCTGTTCTCAACCAGCCAGCATCAACATGGGACGACGCTTGAGGGTTTTGAACACTGCTCATTTACCCTCTGGTAATTTAACGTAGCTATGGAAAATCACCATTTTTTAATGGGAAAATCCACTATAAATCACCATTTCAATAGCTATGTTAAATTACCAGAGGGTATACTGCATTTGATGATCATATTAGATAGCAGTTGGGGAATCTCACAGCCATTAGTTGGGAAATATCACAATCTGTTCTCAACCAGCCAGCATCAACATGGGACGACGCTTGAGGGTTTTGAACACTGCTCATTTACCCTCTGGTAATTTAACGTAGCTATGGAAAATCACCATTTTTTAATGGGAAAATCCACTATAAATCTCCATTTTCAGTAGCTATGTTAAATTACCAGAGGGTATACTGCATTTGATGATCATATTAGATAGCAGTTGGGGAATCTCACAGCCATTAGTTGGGAAATATCACAATCTGTTCTCAACCAGCCAGCATCAACATGGGACGACGCTTGAGGGTTTTGAACACTGCTCATTTACCCTCTGGTAATTTAACGTAGCTATGGAAAATCACCATTTTTTAATGGGAAAATCCACTATAAATCACCATTTTCAATAGCTATGTTAAATTACCAGAGGGTATACTGCATTTGATGATCATATTAGATAGCAGTTGGGGAATCTCACAGCCATTAGTTGGGAAATATCACAATCTGTTCTCAACCAGCCAGCATCAACATGGGACGACGCTTGAGGGTTTTGAACACTGCTCATTTACCCTCTGGTAATTTAACGTAGCTATGGAAAATCACCATTTTTTAATGGGAAAATCCACTATAAATCACCATTTTCAATAGCTATGTTAAATTACCAGAGGGTATACTGCATTTGATGATCATATTAGATAGCAGTTGGGGAATCTCACAGCCATTAGTTGGGAAATATCACAATCTGTTCTCAACCAGCCAGCATCAACATGGGACGACGCTTGAGGGTTTTGAACACTGCTCATTTACCCTCTGGTAATTTAACGTAGCTATGGAAAATCACCATTTTTTAATGGGAAAATCTACTATAAATCACCATTTTCAATAGCTATGTTAGTCATAACCAGAGGGTAATTTGAGTTCGATACTGAAATCCAAGCTGATTTGAGGATGAGCTCTACTTGTACTATGTCTCTCGGATCAGATGGATTGCTGAAAGTCCAATGGGCCATATTGGACGATGCTAAAAATTGAGGTTCTGTGCCATGCAAGGCCGCACTTCTGGTATATCCTTTCAGCTTAGACTCGACTCGACCTACTGTTAGGCCTTTAGGTACCTCAAATCTGGGTGAAACGTCCTTTCATTCATGATATTTTTATGATCGCCAATTATATTTTTTCCCGCAAATCAGTTGTGCGGTGTCATGCCCTTGGTGGTAGGTTTTGTCGCACCGCAGAGTCCAACGACTACCGAAATTCAGTGGCCATGGCCACATGTGTGCTGGATAATCTGGATCTGTGATATCTCTACTATTTGTACCATGTGTGCTGCCAGCATAAAACATTGGATTCTTCCCCACCTATGTCCATGCAAGTACTGCGTACATGCACCGTTACATGCCGTCCTCGGGTGTCTACCTCCATACATGGATCTACACATATAGTGCACACCATGCATTCGTGTGTGTGTGTGTGTGTCGCTACATCAAGGCTTCTGAAGTGCAGTAGGATCATGCCGACATGGGCCAGCCAGGTGGCAGGACACTCATCAACATCAAATTCATGCTCTTGTTCCCATTATTTGATGGATGTGTCTCAACCCCAAAACCGGCTCAGACAAACCATGCGCTCCATGTATGGACTACTTACCAATCAGTTACCCCCCCCATTTTTCAAACGTAGATTTTCTATAGACAAGTTGAGTCCATGGTTTTCAAGCAACATGGGGCTCCCTAACCACTTTGGTTCACAAGTTGATTGGCAACCAGCTTTAGTTGCAGCTCCTGGCCTTTTTTTTTTCACCCTGCTTATGTTTATTTTACCGCATAAAACCATCTCCCATTCGTGCTAACTATTCCAGCCCCATAGAAGGTGTGGCATATGAAATCCCAGTCGTGCAGCATGCATGAAAGTGACAATATATCTCATATATAGGTATTTATAGATATGTCCGCATGTATTATATATACATTATGTATATATTATATATATATGTATATTTAAGTATATATATATATATATACGAGACAGACAGAGAGAGAGAGAGAGAGAAAAAATATATATTGGCATATTGGCATATATTTAAATATCTTATGCACACTGTACATACATACTTATATATTATATATATATATACATAAGTGTGTGGGTAATTAAACTATATCCACTCGCCGGATGAAATACGCGGCAGCGGCCAGGTCTTCGCTCCATTCGGTGCGGTCCAAAACATCACGGTCTCGAAGGATGAGCATCTGGGCGGTGAAAAACAACGGGGAATGGCCCGGGGAAAAGGTACATTTAAAGATAGCAAAAAAGGAAGGAAAATAAACTAAGAGAGCTCACAGATTTTTTTTGTTGCCCAAATTAGGTTAGATGTGTGTTGTTCGGTGGTGTTTAGCCAACTGAGATCTTTGGAGTTCTGTTCTGGCTTCAGCGTTTCTACCAAAGTTTACCGCTTACAATATCTTACGACGGGCCCTAAGAGGATTTGAAAAACAACGATGGCAGCTACAACGACAACGACAAGAAGAAGAAGAAGATGAAGAAGAAAAAATATTAGAAGAAGAACAACAACAACAACAACAACAACAATTATTTCCATTTTGGGGGTCTTCAAATTCCACTACACGTTGAACTTCAACAACGCTTTACGAAATCGCACAACAGAGGTATGGCGGTTGCACGGGCACCGCCTACGTGAAGTTCGGTGTGCCGGAGGATGCTCTGCTGGCGGTCCAGACGCTCTGTGGAAATCCACTGCCGGATGGCAGTATCATGGGCGTTTACGTCAGGCAGAGTCGGTGCTGAACATTGCTCAACAACCGGACACAAAACGAGCGGAAAAAAAAACACTGTGGATGGTTGCGGAATCCTGAAAACCAGCTGATGGTCTGAACATGTCTGAACCATTATAGGGTTTCAACTATCCAAGGTGCAGGATTTCTTCCACAGCATGTCCCATTTTTACTAATTTAAATAACTGTAGTCTAATCTCATGTTGTGCCATTTTGAGTTTGATACAGACACAAGGTGGTTAAAGGTGGTCTACTGTACCCTTGCTTGTTTTGGCGCAATGGGATTTCAGCATCACCAAAGGTAGGTGACCAGCCCTGTGAGGAGAAGTAGCGGGACCAGCAACTTGAAAGGTGGCTGAGGCAGGCCGCTGTGCCGATGTTTCACCGCCGAACGGCAGCGTTATGCCTCGAAAGCGAAGAAAACGAAGCGAGACGGGACTCTTTTTTTTGGGCAACTGCTCAGCTCCAGTTCTAACTCCTGTGGCATTTTTGTTGTGATGGGTTTGACCAGAAACAGTACTGAGTTTGGTTCTAAGCTGTTCATAGCCACTTATTCAATTGCCATGAAAGGATCAATCAATGGTTGCAGTTGCTCTACTACAGATGCGCACCCGGATAGTCATAGGTTAAACAGGGAGAGCATACATTTCTGAGGAGGATGAGATCCCTCCATTGAGTTTGTATGTACGTGTAGCCATCCTGGAGTAGATAGAATGTGGGAAAAATGATTGAACATTCTATGTTCGATTGTATCTACTTCACGATGATTACACACATGTAATATACCCAGATGAACAAACGCGCACACACACACAAAGGTAAACAGTTGTGATACATATCATATGCCAATATAGTTCAATAAAAATCGTAAACTATATCATATATTATCATATTATATATATAATATATATCAGTTTAAACATTTATAATTATATCTTTAGATGTAGGTAGGGTGCCCATCCCCTCCTCACCACCACCAGCTCCAGCTCCGCTGTTCGAGGTTGGGCGCTCAGCGAGACGGATCGGCGTTTGACGCTGCTGGAGCAGTACTTGGATGGCATCCGTGTGCTGCAGCTCGGCCACCCCGCAGGGCAGATGGCTACAGGATGCTACAGGTGGCATTCGGGGTCAAAATTGAAGGTCTATGGGACCACAGATGTTGCAAGAATACAATGTGGGTAAAAGAAGTTCAAAAATCATCCCCCAAATTTCACCATTAATATATTATAGGTTGGTTGTATGTTTACCATTCACAAATGGGTGGGTTATGGCATTGTTTTACCAGCATTATGTTTAACAATTAACCATATAGTTATTGGGGTACCTAATTTTGACCCATACCAAGGTGCACCTGCAATCAGCTGGGCCCCATGAAAGAATCGTCAGGAATATGGGAGAATTTGCATGGAATTGTCCAAGGTACATGGGGAATGAACCAATGAACCAACCAAAATCAACGAACCTAAATTAGGTGGATGTTAACATCAATAGTGGATTTGAACATCAAACATTTTAGATCTTACCATATAGGGAAGCCAACCTTTTTTCGGGGACGTGACGGGATTTAATTGGATAATATTGGATACATAACCATGATGCTTGGGGTTGTCCAAAAAATTGGGCCGCACTCCAATTCCAAGTGGACTTTTGGAGTACTCTGAATTTCGGATTGATAGAAAGCAAGATGGTATAGGTCGGCAAACTCATTGATGAACGGAGATGAAACCAACAAAAACTCGGCAATTTGGAGACATTGCCTGCATTCCTTTCCTGCACTGAGAACTTGTTTGATTTGGGGTTTCATCGCACTAAACCCAATAAACATCACTAAAATATGTACTATACTGACTTTGACCTGTGGAACGGAGATTTGGATAAGATCAACAGGGTAGACACCTAAAAGTGAAATTACCATTGGATCTGTTTTTCGGCCTGGAAGACGGACATGTTTACCCCACTTCTGGCTGTTCCATATTCTTGCCATGTATCCACACTTGTTGCTATATGGAACCCATGCAACATGTGTACCCGTCAAACATGTCTTTATCTTCCACAATGATGTGGATTTGTCACTACACTGACATCACCAGCAACATCCAACAAGGGTTTGGCAGTGCTACGGAGCCTCGTTGTCCCCACGTATGTATTGGCACATGCTATAGTTCCAGTTTCCCCCCGAGAAACTCAGGAAAATGCCGCTTAGCGGCATTGAATTTCTGGGTGCTGGGATACTGCGAATCACTTGTGATTCTGGCAAATGCAACACTTGAGGAGACATTCCCTGGAGGAGTGTACCTCCCAATGTTTTGGAAACGTTTTGTCACTGCAACGACTGGATGTGTGATGAGATTCATATTGAGGGATATTGAAGGATATTGAGGGTGACTTTTAAAGGAGCTGCTGTTAGTCTTCCCACACCTTTCTGTTGGCGAATCAGCGGCTGCATTGCATCAGTTAAATGAGTTTTTTTTAGCTATTATTTACTTGGTTGAAACATGTGCAGACTCTTCATGTCGCGAGATAGTGCGGGAACAAGCAGCCGAACCTGGCAAATCGGAAGGTAGAAAAGGAAGGAAACTTCCCTGGCTGGTGGTTTTCCGATGTCTAAGCCTATTGCTTTTAGATTGACGTCCTGAAAATGGTATGATAATTCCTTGCTTGACATTCATACAGGGTGGTGCCCCAGCTTGTTAGCAAAGCTAAGTTGGTTGATTCTAGCTTCACTATGGTTTATGGGCATATATTATCATATATGTAAGTACAATATATATATATATGATACAATTATACAAGATTTAGATGGGCAATAAACCAACTCAAACCTTTTTGGGTCCCAAACAAGTCGCAGGTGGCACAACCCCAACCCAGATGTCACCGTCCAACCGTACCACCAGGAACGGTTGGACGGATGCGGCAGATTTGCGCCTGGCGGCGGTGCGGAAGGAAGAGTTGAGGTGGCACAAGAGCGTGCTGATGCTCGGGCTTTGGATATCTTTGGATCGGGCTGAACGGACCGACTCAGTCATCCTGGAGTTAGAATATGGATATGTCAAAAATCGTCAAAACATGTGCATTAAATTGCAAAATATGGGAATATTTGTTCCTGGATGGGTGTGGCCATGGATATGATGGATTGGACCATGGATTGGGCCATACAGATCTTGAATTTGAAGCATGGAATGGGAATGAGCCTTTTTGGTAGATGGATAAACCTCATTTATCAGAGCAGACTGTGATGCGAGAACCGCCAATGAGGTGGTTGTCATTGTGTTTTGACATAGTTTGAGGACAACCAACAGGACATGTTCAAAGCTATGAATTTGACGTGTCAAATCCAAGGATGTGGAAGGGCGTTGGGGGAGCCCAGTGTGAAAAATGCTGAAGTTATGAATGGGCTATGGAAAATTATGTCCCTCTTCGTTCATTGTCATTTTCAGGGGCATTGGAAATGGTGCTTGTTTTTTTCCGTGTGTTGGATTGCCATGGAAGTTTGGGAGATGTGGATGTTGGAGACCCGCATTGGCCAACGGAAGCTTTCATGACTATTTTCGTGTTTTCCATGGGAATTCCGGGTTGTTTCCTCAACAACTGCAGTCACCTGTTGGAGTCTGAACCATTCTCAACAAATCGCATGGTACCCACAGGTATCCACACTGATCATGAGGAGCAAATCAGCAAATCAGCAGCACCAAAAAGCGTGTAGCACTTGTTTCCAAAATAGCTGGCAAATAGTTGGTACTGGAATTGGATGTCCATACCTCCAAAATCCTCCAAATATCCTAGCTTTTGACTTGTCTCTGAGATTGTATCCATATGTTTTTGCTAAACTCTTCCCATCTATTCCCTATAGCTGGTTCCATATACTACCATATACTACCCTTAGTCCATGAGGGCAGCGATTCGCATGTTTTTGCATCAGCACCCAATGTTTGCTGCGATTGTTATCGGTTGGCAGTCATTGGTTCAAATGGCCAACATGTTCCAAGCAAGGACTTATCATCAACGTTGGTTAACATTATTCATCATGATTCATCAACTCAGTAATTACATAGAGGCGTTACACCCACAAGTTTCCATGGTCGCAGCTTGAAACTCAGCTCCAGGCGGTTGGATGGTTGGAGCTGTCCATATCCGTCATTTCGATACCATAAGTGTTCCAGAGTTTTATTGACTGTGCCACACCCCCAAAACAAAAAGTGCTTGCTTCAACCACTTCACAATCCAAAAAGAAGACAGATCCAAAGTAAGATCTGTGCAATGAGTGTAGCTGCGGCGTTGCTTGCCGTGGTCCGCCTCAATGTTTTGGTTGCTGCCCTCACCTCTGCCTACAACATTCGGCTCTTTGCCGTGAAGAACTTCGGTCGACCCTGGGCATCATGATTCACCATGATGGCGTCAATGGTGTCTTACTGGTTGCTTGATGACTGGCTTAGACTTTGAGCAGCATGTTTGGCTGGAAAGAACCAGAGTAAGGCCGGTAAGAGTGTCTCTGAACATGCAGAATGAAAATTGGAAAAAGTATCCAAATCCATCCAAATCCATTCCCATGTTTGGTTACCAGACCATCATTTTTCGACACATTGATGGTGACCGTGATTGAAGATTTTTAAGGACCGATGCCGGGAAGCCCCTGCTTCGAAAAAAATCCAAAATGATAAGAGGCAAGGGATAGCTGCATGATGAGGCGAACTAAAACCTGTTTGGAACCTCGGAAGGTTGGAAGATGTTGGAAGTTTATTACTGGCCGTGATCCCTTGCCTCTTCTAGGGCTTTCGTCGGATGTTGTGTTTACATGGTTTGAAGCTTGTTTAACTGCTTTACGCACAGGAACATAGTCAAATCCGAAGGTGAACGAGACCTTTTTTTTTTTTGATTCGGCCCTTGAAAAAGATTGTAATTGCGTCATATCGTGCGGTATTTTTCTGATGCAGGACAGTGCGCGGGTTGAGGTTGAGTAATTATTCACCGTTTCCCATTGTAGTTTGATGTATTTTGATGTGCGCAAAGGCCAAGATACACGAACCAACAACCAGCAGATGAGCCTAGGCAAATGCGGCAAATCAAATAAACAGCACTACAAACATTGTACTAGAAACCATAAACTAGATCCCAAATTTGCCAAAGTAAGCAACTACGAAAAACAACCACAGTCAATAGTCATCACACCCAGCATGGCATTCTGAATCTAGACACACGTGTTGCGCCCAGGAGTCATTCACGAGTTCGATCCCTGGTTCAACTACCGCGCTGCCGAATATTTAGCGGAACATGGAGCTGAGCGTTTCTTCAAGTGGTTTGATCACAGCGCGGCTCGGTGACCGAGTTGGATTTGGATGTACAAAAGAAACACTATCATCAAAAATGCTTGGGATATCCAGCTAAATGGACGTCTTATAATGGGAAAACCAATGTTTGTTTACCTGAGTGTATTTGGCTGTAAACTAATTAGTTGGGATGTTTCTTAGTGATGTTTGATGACTTTTTGTTGGGGGCTGGCTGCTGTTGGTTATAGTTACTATGTTCCATTATTGCCCACCCAGAACAAATGACCTGGTATAGTCACTTGGCTGGTGGTTTGGAACATTTTTTATTTTTCCATCTATTGGGAAGAATCATCCCAACTGACTAATATTTTTCAGTGGGGTTGAAACCACCAACCAGTCACTCTTAAACCTCTTTGTCTTTGTTTTCATCAAACCTTCCGTACTGAACATTAGAACTTGTCGTGTCATCCTGGGCCTGGGTACCCAGGGGGACACGACCCAAGAGTTCTAGGGCCTAGAAGCTGCACTTGTCGCACTAGTTTTCCAGCTTCTCGTATACTAGACATGGAAAGGATGTATATATATAATTTATCCTAATTTACATAGACATAACTTGACATAACTAAGTAAGACATAACTACATAGACATAGTGAATTGGTTTAATACATTACACACACATATATAGATATTATATATATATAAATATTATATCTATACATAGTGACTTGATTTGAATTGAGATCATCTATTTCCCCATGCAGAGTCCCAGCTCAAGTGTTGTTCACATCTCCGAGATCTCAGGTTTGGTACCCTTTGGGTCGCCCAGTGGGGACGACCATCTATCCTGGCATGCAATTTGCAGCGGTGTGGATTTGGCAAGCCCTGCACTTCCTACAGCAGGAGAGGGCTAAAGTGTAACTGGGACAACTTGGGATAGGTGGATTGATACTTACATGATATATATATATATATATATAATGTATATATACATAAATATTTAGTGTATATATATATAAATACATATTATTATACACACATATATATATATATATACACACCAATGGTTTTTACCATATTTTGCAATTCTTATATTTCTGAGCTTCTTATTTCCGACCTTTAACGTTCGGCATCATTCGCATTGGGTGCAGTTCGGCTCAACTTCAAGATTCCCAGATATTCCCAGCTGTCGCTCTTGGAATGCAAGCCCTGGCTGACTAGTTTAAGACATCTATGCACTTCATTACATGTTCCATATAAGAGTCACCATTTTTGGGCAAGAATATCTAAACATGTTTTACAGGGTATCCAAAGTTTGCTATGACTTTCTTGGCTGGCTGGAAGCCACCACCCGACTGGCGTTAGTCGTGCGTTTTGAGGACATGTCACTGCACGATGTTTGCGTTTTCATTCCCTCGTGGTTTGGTGTGGTCTCCACCATTTTCCTGGGACTGTTGACCTATGAGTGCACCCGCTGTGTTGACCCGTCGGTTTCTGGATCCTGCAACAAAGGGGTCGAGATGGGTCGAGGGTAAAGAACAAAAAGAGGTCAGAAAGCTCAGGGACGCTGTGAGTTTCCAAAGTAATGTGCTATTAATGTGCTTTAGTTGGGCTTTTCAGCGGTTTCTGTTGGGAAACTCGTGGTTGTATGTGGTTTAAGTTAAAACCAACCATTTGTTTGCGTTTAATTCAAACCACCATGAGCTTCCGAAGGGTTTTGAAGGACCACTGATGCTTTGTGGTGGTCCAATTCTTTGGCAGCGTTTTATATCCAAGCTTTAAGAGGCTCCCGAATTTGGGGCTATATGTGAAATAGTGAACTTGCGCGACGGTGCTGCAGTATTTTCCAAGGACATGGAATGACTGATGAACAGGTGATGTTTTAATAGTATTTTATAGATAGATAAATACACACACTAGAACACACACACATATGTATACTTTTATCCCTTTTACTTTGAGCACCTGTGAAGCCGGCACTGCTTGGATTGAAGCTCATGAAATGCGTTTTAGGACCATTTGAATTGGGAACTCTTTGGTTCCTGCTTCGCGTTCCCGCCAAGTGTGCCGGATGACTTCCACATGTCAAAGTGCATTGCACTTTGTAAATATATGGCTATATCACATGCTATGACCATCCTAAATCCCATGTACATGTAAATGGGGTTTCACATTTTATGGATCTTCCATTTGTTCAAAGACCACAGTCATCATCCAGTCATCGCACTTCAGCGTTTTCGGCGCTTTCCGCACTCGCACGCTGACTGCAGCAGAGGTTTGCGCCATGCTGGTTGTGGCCATCTTGCCCGCGCATTTGATGCGATCTGTGGCGGGAGGTTTTGCGCCTTGGAACACCGTGGCTATCAGCCTCCCAGGTCGCGGGAAATCCCCTAACGTTTTCATCGAACTCAATGGTTTTCCAGCTATGGAGCTGATTCCCGGAAGGTACACTATTTATATTTATATCTATCAATGATATGTTAGTTGCAATTCCCTTGGTCAAGAGATAAATTTAGAACAGTACTCTCCAAGGTTATCAAAAAGATGGGAGGTCATGGGGGTCACATATTACTTTTAAGATTTTTAAGAGAGTCCCAAGGTCTTGATGGGGTTGGCCCAAGATATCGTATAGAAATCCAAGAAGCAGCGGCTCTGCGCCTAGGACAATGAATGCATGGCCGTCAGCTTGATGATTCTCGGCCAGGATTTCACTGATCCTGACATAAAACTTGGCAGGTTTCCTGCCAGCCAATAACCCATAGGATCCATGGTGCTGCTATATATGATAACATTTACCATCAATATACCCCCAATGTTAGCATATATACCAGCACCATGGATCCTATGGGTAATGAGGTACTTTTCAGATCTTTTCAGTACCTGAACAGCTTTAGCTGCAACCATGGGGCGCAGATGAGTTACCTTTTTGTTTCCCTGTTTGTTTCCTGTGGAAGCAGAGACCATCACGGCTAGCATGACGAACGCGACTAGCGGAGAAGTGGGGGCATCCGATTAAAGCTATTACAGCCAGGACATCCATACTTAATCGCGCTTGGGTCATTAATTTGGACTGGCTTTCTTGGGAAAATCGTAGCTGGAAACTGGAAACCATGGATTTTCCCATTGAGAAAGGGGTTCCTGGAAATTGTCCCTCAAACAAGTCCATTGAGAGTTGAACGTGGCAAATGCCCATGATTTTCTGCGGTTTCAATTACTTTGTCCCAATGAACTCAGAAAAATGATTGGATCAGGAAAACAAATTTCAGGAAGGCCATTCATTTAAGCCATAAACTTATTTGGATTTTGGTACAGCATATTTCAAAAAGAACGCACCTAAAACCAACTTCCACCCATCCATTCAGGAACATAACAAAATCCTGTAGATTTCCCGGAGTGCGACGCCAGACATGAATTCAGGCAAGCCACCAATCCATTCGGAATTGGTTGCTACATCACATTTGATCATATTTGATCCCCATATTGATGGTTATATACCTGTATTGCTACATCACATTAGATCCTCATATTGATGCTTGTATATACTGTGATGTGGTTTCCTGATATTCAGGAACTGCTTGACCATCAAATTTGTCAAGTTCAGGAACTACATGTTGTTTGCTCAAAAACAAATCTCCCCTTTACTACCGATAAAAACCCTCCCAGAATTGTTTGAGACGGGAGCATCTGCATAGAAAACCCCTTTACTATACACCTTATTTAGTGTTAAGAAGCATTGTTTCAACCGGGTTGATGCTTTTGATCAATCCATTCAAATAATCCAAAATCACCTAGTTGGTTTTATTGCTGGCGATGCAGAGTTCCCATGATAACCCATTATTCCCGGCTTTTCCCAAGAAAACCAATCCCATTGAATCCCAGTGAAATCGGGAATCATTCCCATTACATTGCATTGCCTTTTTTTGTATGACATTGGTGATATTTTCTCACGATTGTCTCACTACATTCCCATGATATTCCCATTAAATATCACTATTTTCCCATTCCCGTTACACATATTGTCTTCCCATGATCTCTCCCTACATTCAGGAACTCCACCTTCTACTTCTGGTGCCGTTCCTTACGCAGCGATGGCTCCTGGCCCTGGGCGGTGTTGTCGGCCCTGTCGTACTTCTGCATGGTTTCCACCTGGGGTGGCTACGTCTTTGTGGTGAACGTTATCGTGCCAAACGCAGTGGGGATCAGCGGCGACACGGGACACTTAAGGGATGTCCAAGTTCCATCTTCAGATATCTTCAAATGATTCAAGCTCGGATCCATGTGAAATGTGTTCTTGGATCATCATTTGAGCATCATAAGATTGCTGTATCATGTGCAATTCGCACAAATTTAACATTTGACTTGAAGATGGGAACCTCCCATGATCCTCCCAAATTGGAAGGACCCAGGGGTGGTTGACTGAAACACAAACCCACCTCCCCCCCATAGCCATACCGCCATACCATGCTGAGGCATGCCATGCGTTTTGCCTCATGCTATGGCGACATTCCACCAAATTGCATCGCGTCCCGGCCAGAGATTGGGATGATTCCCATGGGAGAATCTAAGGGGAAACACGGCTTTTGCCGGCTTTTCCCATCAAATACAGTATATGACGGTTCATTATTACCGTATTGTCCAATTCACACGTGGATGTTTCCTGTAAGAAAATCATTTCAGAGATGTAATTTGCCTAAGTGTTCATAGGGTGAGTAGCAGTGAATTACTGTTCGTTTCCCTCCTTTTGGGTGGCCCTACCGTTTTGCAGTATGTCCATTGAAGCACCGGTGCGCTGATGTGGCCAGGGACCAGAGATAATCATTGAGATATGGCCATATTTGTCAAGGGTTGAACCTCCATGATGGCATTTTGATGCATTTTGATGGCCTAATGTTCGTCTCATTAGCTGTGGATTTATAAAGCCTGCCAGTAAAATGTGAGAGGGAAAAGACATACAGAAGAGATCCAGGTCGACGGAAAAGGCCAGGTTCTACTTTGGGCAGTCCTTTCCGACTTAACTTCATTTGCGAAAAATAAAAACTTTACTTGATATCATTTGGTCACAATTAGCAAGTCCCTTTTCAATAGATTTCAATAGATTTCACAACCGCAGAGTCCTTTTTTCACGCAATTTTCAGGATATGTTTGATCTGAACCTTCCTTTTGTCAGATAGGAAGATCCATGGATGGATGGCTAGATAAATGGTTTGTTTGAGACTGGTGTAAGGTATGCCCCCAAAAGTGGCAACGAAAATAGGGACAGTCATGATTTGACTTTTGGGGTACCCAATATCCTTACAAACGACGATAGATGTATATTATATATATAATTATATATATTTTTTTTTTTTTTTGTAATCAATTATGGCTTCCTGCAACCCCCACGTCTACTTCAGGCATTTTGCCATTTAAATATGTTCAACTGCTCGTTTGACACCACAGGATATTAACATGTACTATTAACACGTATTATTAAGCAATATTTCCATCATTTTCCATCTACATACCATTTTCATATTTATGGAAACGACCGCCATTATATATAGCACCATTGTTGCAGCTTAAATCCAATCTCCAGGCTCCTTCTCGATTTTCTTCATGTTGGGAACGGGCCTGGCAGTATGGCTGATCCCGGTGGTGGGTGTCTCGGAAGTGCAAGGTGGGTGTCTCTCTCGGTGACGCTCTTGGTGTTGGTGGATGGTAAGTTGCGATGAGAACATTGACTAACCGGGGGGAGGGGAAAAAAACGAACATGTTTAGAGCATCCCTTTGCCCACGGCAGAGATAGGTCAAGATTTAGGACCGGGCACATGTTGAGCTAATTCGTATGAAGCATAGGGGTACCCAATTTTGACCCATATCCATGTGCTGATGAGATGGGCATCGACTGAGATACAGATGTGGATCTTGTGCGGTTGTTGGAACTTTAGCGATCTCATGGCCAGAAAAACATGATGGTATATTATGGTATATTTACCATTATTTATGGTATATTATGGTATAATTTACAATATACCATAATATACCATAATTTTCTGAATCTCGAGGTGGGTCAGACTTATGATGCCAGCGAAACAGGCACCAAATCAGCACTTCCATGGCCATCTTGGGGTAAGGTTGGACGCCCCTGCGCAGTTTGGAGCAGCTGCTTCCCTTGCTGCAATTCTTCGCCCTTCAGGTCCTGGAGCTCCTTGGAAATGTTGCGAAATGGCCTGTGAAAGTAGGTGAACTGTGGTTAATTATGGTTTGTTAAGGTGTATTAATAGCTATAAAAAATGAGAACCAAACCCAATAATTGATGAGGTTGCCAATGAAACATGGTCGTAGCTATTTTTTTAAAGAGGTGTGTGCGTGTGATTGCGTTGAGAGGAAACATGGGAGGTAAAGGTTCTTGAGCAACTTGAGTGGTGGTTATGGAGGTATAAAAACAAGACTTTGCAGGAGCTTTCGGGAAAAACTGACGGTCCATGTGGAAGTAAGATCCAGGCAACGATCATGTGTTGTATTTGCATGTTGTAAACTGTTGTTGAAACGTTCCCGAACTCACAAATTTGATTGATTGGTTAGTAGTGGTTTTTGTGTATATATATATTATATTATATATATATATATAATCTGTGGTGTTTTTATCATAGGTGAATAGTTGTTATAGGGTTATACATAATATATATATATATATATACTATGCTATCCGGCCACCCCCACATATTTACATATATATATATATATATTTGATGTAATTATAGTATATATAATATGTTATCCGGGTCACCCCCATATGTTTACATATGTATATATATATACTATCTTATCGGGTCACCCACACATACACACACATATATATATATATATTACTTTAAACCCCACAACGCTTCCACTCAGCTATCACAGCAGCAACAGCCGGCTTTTTTCAAAAATTACCCATTTTGACAGAATTACCCATTCACTACCGGTAGCGAGCGTTCTAATTGCTCCCCATCATCCCAATTCTTGACAGAATTCCCCATTCACTACCGGTAGCGAGCGTTCTAAGGAACCCCAATCGTCCCAATTTTTGAAAGAATTCCCCATTCACTACCGGTAGCGAGCGTTCTAAGGAACCCCAATCGTCCCAATTTTTGAAAGAATTCCCCATTCACTACCGGTAGCGAGCGTTCTAAGGGCCCCCCAATCATCCATATGTATAATTGCTGCTTTTAAGATAGATAGCGTTCTAACAGGGAGCGACCGTCGCTCCCTCTTAGAACACTCACTACCGGTAGCGAGCGTTCTAAGGGAGGTTTCCTGTCGCTGGAGCACCCTCAATCTTGCGTTCTTCTCACTAAGACCCCAGCGAAAACACAAGATCATCCCTGGTCCGATGTTTGCCAACCCCCCCTTAGAACACTCACTACCGGTAGCGAGCGTTCTAACAGGGAGCGACCGTCGCACCCTGTTAGAACACTATCTATCTTAGGGAGCGTTCTAACAGGGAGCGACCGTCGCTCCCTCTTAGAACACTCAGTACCGGTAGCGAGCGTTCTAAGGGCCCCCGATCATCCCAATTTTAGAAAAAATCAATTCAAACCCCAATTCACTACCGGTAGCGAGCGTTCTAAGGAACCCCGATCATCCCAATTTTTGAAAAAATCCACTCAAATCCCAATTCAGCTGCTGTTGCTGCTGTGATAGCTGAGTGGAAGCGTTGTGGGGTTTAAAGTATATATATATATGTGTATGTGTGGGTGACCCGATAAGATAGTATATATATATATATATACCTATATGTAAACATATGGGGGTGACCCGGATAACATATTATATATACTATAATTACATAAAATATATATGTAAATATGTGGGGGTGACCCGATAGAATAGTATATATATATATATATTATGTATAACCCTATAGCAACTATTCACCTATGATAAAAACACCACAGTAATTATATGTGTGTGTGTGCGTGTTGTCCATATCCTTATGTTTGTTTGTGAAATCACTTTGTAGTTTGCTTCCCAAACCAGCTGCCTTTCGAACCCACCGCTTCGTGGCCGAAGTTCAAAGTTTGTTAAGTTCGATCCCAATACTTGGTGGGAACAAAAACCTGCAGGTTTCAACATGTTTCAATTGATAAATTGAGGCCAAAGGCCGAACAATGAAGCATCCCAGTGAGGAAAGTGGTTCATAAATAGCCATGAAAATCCTACACGAAGATATAAGAAGTAAACAGTTAGTATCCCAGTTGGAAGCTGGCCTCAATTAAGCATCATTAAACAACAAACCAACCTTTCAATGGCTGGGGATCTCCCTAGCCGAGGCTCCTGGCTGCCTGGCAGCGGCTTCGGCCGCTGCCGCGCCCGCAGCTGCGGCAGCGCCAATGGCAGGCGCTGCTGGCGGTGACGTCGCTGGCGGTCCTGCTGGGTGCGATGATGTTCCAACTGGGGCGCCTGGGTGATGCACTGAGCATGTGGAAAACCATGGAAAACTAACAAATGCCTCAGAAATCCCGGCATGAAATGGCGATTTGAATGGGAACATCATTTGCATTTTTTTCCATTGCAAATTCTTAAATTACCAGTGGACCAGAGGGCATATGGAAGAATATGATAAACATTGTGGTTTAACCATCAGAAATGGGGATATAAAACAAACCCAACCATTTTCATGGGGATGGGGATGTGTAATGGAACATCCTGATTTTGTGATTGGAAGTATGGTGGGATATGGCAGGGGCTGGATTGACGTCATGTTTAGTTTTGTACTTTTTCTGATTGGTTTGGATTGGACATGGCTGAGGTGTCATTTTTGGGCGGTCATGGTTGTCATTTTTCTGATTGGTCTAGGTTGGATAGGGCTGAGGCAATACCATTTTTACAATGCTTGCTAGCTGCTGGCTAGCTGCCGGCTAGCTGGCATTTTTCCAATAAGTGTTTCTTCAAACAGGTTGACCAATAAACAATGGAAAATGGGGAAGTGGGTACTCCGGAAGATTTATTATGAGGGTGCGGGTGAAGTGTTGATGTTTTTTTTCGTTGTCGTTTCTTTGATTCAAGATGGAAGCTTAACGTTTAAGCACCAGAGAAATTTGACAGGGAAGATGGGGAAACTGTCTTTCTTTTTTTAGGGAAAGCGAAGTCCTGCAATTTGGGCGTTTCACTCCGAAGATGTTTGATGACAGCTCGGGCTTTTTTGTGGGAATTTTCACACCATACTTTATGAAATAGTTCTCGGAACAGGATACTTCCAAGGGAAGAATATCTCCAAAGGCTCCAGATTTTAAACACCGAAACCCGGAACAACTGCTATGGAAACTCTTTGTTTATTGACAAAATGGCAGTTTGCATGAGAAGTTTACTTTGTTTTGGTGTTGAGTATTAAAAAAGAAAGAACTATAGGTGTTGATGGATTTCTAGTGACATGAAATCTAATGAATTGAATGGTTGAAATAGGTGGGACTTCGAAATTCGTTGCATTTTCACCTGAAAACCCGATCAATTTGGGGGTGAATGAAAACCATGCTTTCCCGTAGGTTTTCCCAGAAAACCAATCCATTCCGACTCAAGGGTGCAGCAATTTACTAATTCTATATATAATTATATATGGTCATGGGGTCCCATATTGTAACTTCCAGCAGCCTCCAAATCGATGGAAGAGTGGGAAGCCTCGAAATCCCGGGCAAAGCATCATCATCATCATCATCATCATGGAAATACTTTTACATTTTTCTGGGCACATCTATATTGTGTTTTTTTATCATAATATTATATAAAGTATATAATATTTAATATACACAGTATTGGCTTCTTCCCATGGTATATCCATCAGTCCATCACTCCCGGCTGAAGAATCCGAGGTACTTCGCGCCGCTGTCGGCGCGGGTGCGCGGCCTCTTCGTCAAGCATCGCACGGGGAATCCGCTCGTGGACTCCGTGGCGGAACATCAGGCGACGAGCCCACGCGCCTATTGGCCGCTCGGATGAGGGAAGTCTCTGTGGTGAAGAACATGGGTGAAACAACGGTGGGGTTGAACCTATAGCCCTATATACCATGGAAGTTTGGGATCCATTTATCCATATTTATCCATTTGGGGTAGGGGTTTAAGATGGTTTAAGCATGTTTGACATCGTTTAACTGATGGTTTATAAATGTTTATAATCCAATGATGATCCCATTGATCATCATTCACAATCCATGTGGGAGTTCCTGGGGGGTTTGAGACCTTGGTGGGGTGCGGAGGAATGATGGTATTTGTTGCTGGGGAACCTCTGAGTTAAATGGTGATTCAGACGGTTAGAATGGGGAAAACACACACATATATATATATGATAATGATATATAATTATGGATATGTAACTGTAAATATTTATATAATCAACAATGATCGGTAAAGATTAATAAAGTCGGAATGGACCTTGGATAACTTGGCGAATGGTTTGTTGTGAGCAATAACACCTGTTTTGGGGGTAAGCCAAAGTTAGCCACTGAAGCAGGCCACACTTGAAGAACTTTTGAAACGGACGAAGCGGTGATTTAAGACTTACATATACCAGATATGCTTTATTGAGAGAGGGACGCCACCAGGGCCATTTTTACAGTGTTGTGTGCTGTTTGTTTGTCATAATTTTTGCATGTTTTCCGCATTTGAAGGATATACTTCAGATTAAGATACTGCAAGGGTGACCCTAGCATACCCATCCGCTATTTCTTGAATCATCATGATGCAAGTTAATAGAAGTAATCATTGCACGACGTCATAGGTTGCCATCTTGTGTCAGTTTGGACAAGTTGGCTCTATTTGACATCAAGTTTAAGCTGACCAATATGTAGAGTTGGACTGCCGAATGACCTCAATAAGAGTATATTGACCGCGCAAATGATGAAAGGTATATGCTATAGCTGCTCGCTCCCCTGGAATGACAGCAGATGGTTATTCAAGAAACTGTCACAGTTTTTGGTGCTAGACTCTATGGAAAAGCGGACAATGGTTGACCCTCTAGAAAAGGTGGGAAGAAGAATTGCAAGAAACTACGACCTCACCATACAAAACGCATATTTTAATTTTATACCGCGTTTCTAGGAACGTGGTAAAATGGGGCCCTGGTGGCGTCCCTCCTCTGTATTTTGGAGGGGTGCAGTGTGGTGCATGTATTGCATTGTATTGCATTCTTGATCATGATTGATCTGACTGGTTTGTGACTCCTGTAAGTTGTTTCGGTAGGAGGGACATGACTAATTATCTATTTTTTTTTTTTTGCACCTGGTCACATGACATATTGTAAGGATCTGTAAGGAATCATGCTTTTGAATGCTCGGTTTAGGCTTAGGAAGGACAGACTCGTTTAGAGACGTAGCAGGGCACCCTGAAGCCACTAACAAACTACCAATGGCCTGATGGCCCTGACAGTTCATGGGTAACATCTTTCGGATGGAGGGCCCACTAACACAAAGGCGTGGCTGGATAGACTTTCCGAATGGTTCGGACATTGGAGTGACGATCCCAGCTTGTTTGGACCCGGTTTGCAAATACCTTAGGATCCTTAGGTAGGGTGGTTTGAATAAACAGTGTTTTTTTCCTTGTGACCATTGGTAATTACTTATTTCTAGCCAAGCTGGTACTTATTACTGTGGTACCATCTAACTGTATATATTCCATTACTGTATCTACCATATATCGTTTGAATAGTTACTCCAAAGCAACCTATCTGAGGGGGGTCCTTTACCGAGATGATGGCGCTCAAGATGTTTTCTTAGCCGCCAACCGAGGCAGTTCTTTCACCACATCTGTGTATTGGCACCCCTGGGATTTCTGGTGACGCTCTTCCAGATCTCCGAAGCCAAGAGTTGCTGACATGGGAATCATGGGAATTTAAGGCCACTTCGGGTTCAAACATCTCGAGATCTACATAGAGTCCCATAGATAAATCATGATAAACCATGTAAAAAGATGTGTAATTTCAGTAAATCCATGTAAAACCATGCATGTAAAACCACAGTATCAGAACTACACACACATATGAATATATATATATATTATATTATATTCATAAAATGATGATTCTGTCAGAATATGGTCCGAGTCTCGCCGAGCCGGCCAAGGGGATAGATCATCTCCTGACTTGGCGATTCATGATTTCATGAATAGCCACCCACTTCAGAAACCCTGATGTAGTAACTGCAGTAGTATTCCTAAAGCAATAAGCAATAGGATCCATCATCCCCAAATATACGTTTGATTGTGAAACCATCAAACTATATGTTTTTTGTTGAGAAAACAAAGGTATACCATATATTATACTTTACCAACATTAAACGTACATAGCTTTACATATTGTAAATGCACATGGATGTAAAACAAATTCTCTCAGTGAAGGGGTTGCCTTGGGAGCTTGGTGCTCCAGTTCGGCTGGTGCTCCAGTTCGGCAGCCAGGTTGGCTTATCACTAGATCAACGATGTTTTATGGGTACTACAACTATGGTTAGATGATGTTAGATGACCTCAGATGGGCAATAAACCGATGTTTCATGTTTTTGGGGCCACCCTCTTTTGAGAATCATAGTCCCGCCCCACCTCAACCACCTCTGGCGTGTGAAGTGGTTGAGGTTTTTTACTCTTGTACGGAGCAATCACCTACTACTTCTCAGCTACTTGGTAATGAAGATGTGGAGACCCTAGTGGATCCAGTGTGTCGGGGAACAGACGTAGCCACGCAGCCACAGCACACGCATTTATAAGCAATGATGCTGGTCGAAATCTGGCGTTGATAGGTGGTTTATCAGTTTATCCCATGATTTATATAGGCTTTCAACATGTTTCAACATGTTTTTCCACCCTCCTTTTGGTGTTTTTTGTTCCGGATTTCGCACCCATCCAAGTACAGCCGTTGTGCACATTTAAGGCGAAGATGAATCGCCTGATTTTGCTCCTGGGTCCCATCGCCGCCTCGCTGGGCGGGGTGGGACTTGCCACGGCCATCCGCTGGGCGCTGCGGCAATGGATGGAAGTCGCTGACAGCGGAGAGGCCGTGGCGAAAGGAGGGGTGTGGCAATGGTGTGGCGGTGGTCTGGGGATGGAAGGAAGATAAATCATGATGAATATATAATATACTGTAATATATATATATATATGTTTATATATACAGTATACACACACACACATATATATATATATATATACATATGTATATATATATATATATTTACAGTATACATGTGTATATATATATATATATATATCTGTGTGTGTGTGCGTGTGTGTTTCCACTTCCACACCACGTGTTACATCCCTAGCTACTTTCGTAGCCTGCGATCTTGCTGCACTTGAAATCCTCGTCGGGAGATTTGCGAGATTTACGAGATGTCAAGCAGAAACAAGTTGTCATCTCCTGATTCAACATAGCTATTGAAATCCATGGTTTTCCTTTGGAAACTATATATCTCCACATGGTGGATTTTCTGGGATTCTTCATGTCTATGTTGCTTGGAGAGTCAAGGGAAGCTGGTTGACGAGAAGAAGCAGCAGGAGATACCCTCTGGTAATTTAAAATAGCTATTGAAAATGACCATTTATAGTGGATTTTCCCATTAAAAATGGTGATTTTCAATAGCTATGTTAGTTTACCAGAGGGTACCTGATTTGAGATGGAAACTGGCTCATTTTTACATATTCAACGGATTGTTTTAAGTTGTAAGGGAAAAGATGCAGAAAACCTGAACCCCCCATATTTCATGGGGAAAATCCATGGTTTCCTGTCGAATTTCCTGTAGATTCACTGTATTTCTTCCCTTAAACCAATCCAGTGACATACTCATTCCAGAGTCAAGTTGGCGCCGGTATTATACCCACATGCCCCGTGGAGTCAAACACAATTCGCCTATTTTCATGACCATTACCATCTGGTTAACATAGACCCGGGCAAGCCGGCGGCGGAAGTTTCCCAAACATAAATGACCTATAGTTCAAAGACACCCTGTCCCGACCGTGTCCTTCCCTCGACACTCCACACCTCACACAGCACACTGCACTCTTCGCACTCCAAACTTCTCACTTCTCACTGCTTCCTTCACACTCCAAACCTCACACTTCACACTTCACACTGCACACTTCACAGTCCACACTTCTCACTGCTTCCTTCACACTCCAAACTTAACACTTCTCACTCCAAACTTCACACTTCACACTTCTCACTTCGCACTTCACTCACACTTCACACTTCACACTTCTCACTTCACTCACACTTCACACTTCACACTTCTCATTTCTCACTTCTCCCTTCACACTCCACACCTCACACTTCACACTGCGCTCTTCGCACTCCAAACTGAAACTTCACACTCCACACTTCACACTTCACACTTCACAGTCCACACTTCACACTTCTCACTTCTCACTGCTTCCTTCACACTCCAAACCTCACACTTCACACTTCACACTTCACACTTCACTCACACTTCACACTTCTCATTTCTCACTTCTCACTGCTTCCTTCACACTCCAAACCTCACACTTCACACTTCACACTGCGCTCTTCGCACTCCAAACTGAAACTTCACACTCCACACTTCACACTTCACACTTCACACTTCACACTTCTCACTTCTCACTGCTTCCTTCACACTCCAAACCTCACACTTCACACTTCACACTTCACACTTCACAGTCCACACTTCACACTTCTCATTTCTCACTGCCCCCTTCACACTCCAAACCTCACACTTCACACTTCACACTTCACACTACGCTCTTCGCACTCCAAACTTAAACTTCACACTCCACACTTCGCACTTCTCACTTCCCACTGCTTCCTTCACACTGCACACTTCACACTGCACTCTCCACGCCCCACACTTCACACTGCTCTAAACCTACGTGCAACAAAAAAACACTAGTGCCAAAATGGAGAAAATCTGCTAACAAATTTATTTCGCAGCCTTCATGCAGCCAGTCCAAGACGATTTACGAGATCCAGCTGCAAAAGACATTACGCATGCAGCCAAAGCAAGAAGCAACCTTGACGCAGCCATTCCAATGCGATCTGCGGAGACTGAGTTGCAAAACACAATAGAACTACGCGCAATGGCGTCGGAAATTGTAGCTCCAAAACCGGATCTCGACGCCAGAGCGAAAAAAAAACGATTTTGAAGCACTTTTTAAAAGGATTTTTAGAAGGAAAATCACTAGCGCCAAAATGGAGAAAATCTGCTGACAAATCACTGTCGCAGCCTTCATGCAGCCACTCCAATACGATTTCCGAGATCCAGCTGCAAAAGACAATAGTATTACGAATGCAGCCACAGCACGAAGCAACCTTGACGCAGCCATTACAATGCGATCTGCAGAGACTGAGTTGCAAAACACAATAGAACTACGCGCAACGGCGTCGGAAATTGTAGCTCCAAAACCGGATCTCGACGCCAGAGCAGAAAAAGTTGATTTTTGAAGCGTTTTTTATAAAGAATTGAAATAGAAAATGAAAGCAGGCAAAATCTGAAAGAATCCAGCTGCAGCAAGTTCACGCAGCCATTACAATGCGATTAGCAACAATCCCTAGCAAAACACAATGGTATTACGTCCTCAGCTCGTCCACCGAAGCATGTGAAACCTTCCGCCGCAGAGGTAGATCATCAAGGTTCGGGGACGGACTTAGTATGGAAAAACATAGGGTTTCGTGCATCTGCTATCTCTCAAAGACGCATTTCGTGCGAGACTTCCTCCAAAACTCCATCGGCAACTCATCCACCAGCACCACTTGCAACCCCATTTACAATG
This sequence comes from Cladocopium goreaui, assembly GCA_947184155.2. NCBI lineage: Eukaryota > Dinophyceae > Suessiales > Symbiodiniaceae > Cladocopium > Cladocopium goreaui. The sequence goes on from CAMXCT020003913.1 coordinate 497,584, forward strand.
CGGGAACGATCCTACAGTTGCAAATCACAATGGAATTCTGTCGACCGCAAATGCACGAAACACAGGTGAAACCCCATTTACAATGCGGAACCGATCCGAGACCGATCCGACCATGATCCGCCCATGATCCGACCACACACGAGACCGTCTCGCAACCGTCGCACCGCAGAGGTAGATCATCGAGGTTCGGGGACGGACTTTGTATGGAAAAACATAGGGTTTCGTTCATCTCCTATCTCTCAAAAACGCATTTCGTGCGAGACTTCCTCCAAAACTCCATCGGCAACTCCTCCACCAGCACCACTTGCAATCCCATTTACAGTGAGGGAGCGATCCTAGAGTTGCAAATCACAATGGAATTGCATCGGCAACTCATCCACCAGCACCACTTGCAACCCCATTTACAATGCGGGAACGATCCACGAGACCGATCTAGAATATCCGAACATATCCGACCACACACGGAACCCGTCTCTCAACCCGTCGCCAAAAAGGGGCCGGGCGACCCTCCTCTTTCTCTCATCCGCCTTTCTTTTCCTCCCCCCCCCTTTGTATGGAAAAACATAGGCTTGTTCGTGCATTTGCTCATCTCTCAAACCGCAATTTTTCGTGCGATTGACTTCCTCCAAACCTGCCATCGGCCACTCCTCCATCCAGCACCACTTGCAATGCCATTACAGTGAGGGAACGATCCTAGAGTTTGCAAATCACACAATTGAATTTTATCGGCAACATCCCACCGCACCAACTTGCAAACCCCAACCCCGCCACTTACATTGCGGGAACGATCCTACAGTTGCAAATCACAATGGAATTCTGTCGACCACACATGCACGAAAAACAGTTGACACCCCATTTACAATGCGGAACCGATCCGAGACCGATCCGAGAATATCCGAACATGATCCGACCACACACGAGACCGTCTCGCACCCGTCGCACCGCAGAGGTAGATCATCGACGTTCGGGGACGGACTTTGTATGGAAAAACATAGGCTTTCGTGCATTTGCTATCTCTCAAAAACGCATTTCGTGCGAGACTTCCTCCAAAACTCCATCGGCAACTCCTCCACCAGCACCACTTGCAATGCCATTTACAGTGAGGGAACGATCCTAGAGTTGCAAATCACAATGGAATTCCATCGGCAACTCATCCACCAGCACCACTTGCAACCCCATTTACAATGCGGGAACGATCCTACAGTTGCAAATCACAATGGAATTCTGTCGACCACACATGCACGAAAAACTGTTGACACCCCATTTACAATGCGGAACCGATCCGAGACCGATCCGAGAATATCCGAACATGATCCGACCACACACGAGACCGTCTCGCACCCGTCGCACCGCAGAGGTAGATCATCGACGTTCGTGGACGCACTTTGTATGGAAAAACATAGGCTTTCGTGCATTTGCTATCTCTCAAAAACGCATTTCGTGCGAGACTTCCTCCAAAACTCCATCGGCAACTCCTCCACCAGCACCACTTGCAATCCCATTTACAGTGAGGGAACAATTTCTTTGCTAACTCTTTCTGTGACTAACTCTTTTTAACCCTTTCTTTGACTAACTCTGACTAACTGTTTCTTTGCTAACTCTTTCTTTGACTACCTCATATATCCTGACTAACTCTTTCTTTGACTGACTCTTTCTTTGACCTCACTAACTCTTTCTTTGACTAACTCTTTCCCTGACTAACTCTTTCTTTGACTAACTCTTTCCCTGACTAACTCTTTCTTTGACTAACTCTTTCCCTCTTTCCCTGACTAACTGTTTCTTCACTAACTCTTTCCCTCACTAACTCTTTCTTTGACTAACTCTTTCTTTGAACTAACTCTTTCCCTCACTAACTCTTTCTTTGACTAACTCTTTCCCTGACTAACTCTTTCTTTGCTAACTCTTTCCCTCACTAACTCTTTCCCTGACTAACTCTTTCTTTCCTAACTCTTTCTTTGACTAACTCTTTCCCTCACTAACTCTTTCTTTGACTAACTCTTTCCCTCACTAACTCTTGGTTTGACGAACTCTTTCCCTGACTAACTCTTTCCCTGACTAACTGTTTCTTTGACTAACTCTTTCTTTGCTAACTCTTTCTTTGACTAACTCTTTCCCTGACATTCTAAAAGTCCGTAACACGGAAGTTTCTCCCCCTAAACTTCCTTTGATGACTAACATAGCCATGGAAAATCACAATTTTTTAATAGGTAAACCATCTATGAATGGGCCATTTTCCATGGCTATGTTAAATAACCAGAGGGTAATATAATGCCATACAGTCTTCTACGAAAGGTGTTTTGTCCGATCATATTTTGGCAGACAACTGAGCATAGGGTGTGGGGTTTCCTGCCTTCTCCAGGAGAAGCTTCAGCTGCAAAAGCAAAGTCCAGGAAGAGCAAAGACTCTAAAAAAGCTGCCGTTCCTGAGAAGGCCCTGGGAAGACCAGCACAGCAGCACAGAACTTTTGTGTCCCACATGGTCCCACATAGTTCCAAGACGGGCAAACTCATTTTGAGGGCAATGGAGGGAGAGAGAGAGAGAGAGAGAATGGATGTCATTGTATATATGTTCGAGAGTGGTTGATGTTGACCCCAGTTCCATATCGAATTGAAATTTCTGCCACCTCCATCTCTTTTCTTTTGGACCCGCAGCCAGGAGAAAAGCGTCGAAAAGAACGGCCCTGAAGCCGAGAACTGGCGTGACATGTTGTTGGAGGTCTATGAAGAATTGAAGGCGTGGCCAGTTCGTCTGAGGAATCTATTGGCCCTTGTGAAGCAGGGTGGAACATGGAAACCATCCTTGCTGTGATCTGATCCAAGCTTTTGACTTTTCAAGAAGTAGCTTTGCTTTGCTTTGCTGCTGAGTTGCTGAGGTACTAATGTGGCAAACCCAAATCTCCAATTTAGGATAGTTTCATGGCTTATAGCAGCTATAGCACTAATCTCTGGTGATGTTGGAGATTGTTTGTGCTGATGCCACCTTTCGCTTGGTAGGCAGCATGCAGTTTTGTATTTGCGGTGGGTGCATGTCACCTGTACAGTAAACGCATGTAAACGCTATTATCTATTGACATTGTTTGTACATTTCAGAGATGCACGTTTCAGAGATTCGAGATGTTGTGCACGTTTCAGAGTTGTTTCGCACGTTACAATTCATTATCATTGACGACCATATGATTATTTTCGGATGAGGTGGGGCGGGGTAGCGGGGCGGGGCTGGGTGGGCTGAAAACGTTCATGTTGTTACTCAAGCAAGTTCGAACAGACAGGCTTTTGATGCTAAGCTATTAATTTTCTCCAGGAACTCCCACCATGCTCGTGCAAATGAAATACCGTAAATCAACATGTTGGTTTTTAATGAATAAATAAATGGTTTAAATGGATATATATATATATATATTAACAATGAATAAACAAATTGTATAGTTAATTAAATATGAATTATATATATATATATATGTGTGTATGTATTATATCGCGAAAGCAAGATTTCCGCCCTTGTAAATTGCTGAAAACGATTCAACACCAGCGCAAATACCAATCAAAACACAAGTCTGCGCAAGATACTTATGTTCAAAAACCCTGAAAGGGGTAGTGAGAAGGCCAATTGTGCGTGGCCGCTGCGGGCGGCTTGACCTTGTTCGTTTTTTTTTGGTTTACCGCGTTGTATCACGCAAACATGGTATCCAGGATGGGCAACAAAAAGGTTGACATTAGTTCCATCACACCAGAAACATTGATGTTACATTGTGTTGCAATTGCTTGTTGGTTAAATCGATGCCAGACCAGTAAATGAGAGTGAATAAGAAGTAGCTTCGGCTGCAGTAAATTTGAGAAGCTTTAACGGTGTTCAGCACGTCCCCTGAACTCACACCTGCCGTATAGCAAGGGCGAATACCTCAAGTTCAGTGCGTGGACAGTTGACGCATGCCCTGCCCTGGCAGTCTCAGACCAAAGTGAGGATTTATTCACCCATTAATCACCATTAATCACCAATTAGATAACATATACCATTAAACACTATTAGATATGGTTAAATCGCCATTCAACAGCATTAATCACACTAGCCAACTAATGTCTTCACCATGCCAAACCAAGCCCAAGCAGGTACCCTTCTTGGAGGCTTACTATGAAGCGAAATGGCAGAGGAAGTCCTCTTCCGTGCTGATCCTCTTGATGTTTGTCGTGTGTGGCATCTCGCCAGGGTGTAGCCTTGAATTTTCTTCCTTCATTTGATTTATCCTCTAGGAATCAAACATGGCTAACTGGAGAAAATCCACGAAAATCCATCATTTATATTTAGGACTTATTTAGTTCTATGGTCACTGCATGTAAATGATTGTAAATGCACGTTTATAAGGATTTCCCGAGCAACCATGTTGATTACCGGGGTGCTACACTGCCGAAACATTTGATGGAACCTATGAATCACTGGTGACAATAAAACAACTTAAAGCGACTTGGGGGTTTCCGAAAATGGTGGATCCCCAAAAACCATGGGTTTCCATATTAAAATGGTCTAGTGACTTGGATGATTTGGGGGTACTCTCATGACATAAGAACCCTCCACATTGTAATCCCCCAACTGATTCTTTTCGAAACCAACTCTGCTTAGGCATGGAGTTTATCAACTACTGCTGGGTGGTTGGGGAGCGCTTGTCGCAAGCCTCCATCATATTGAAACGTCGGACCGAAGATGGTGAGGCGACATCATACAAATTGCAACCCCCCCAAAAGGATAAAGATAGAAGGTTCAATTATCCTGCAATTTAGTACTTTTTTATGGGTTGGTAATTACTTAACTGTTCATTTCTGTGGTGTTGAGTTCCACACGATGACCCAGAGTGCTGGATGTCGGCTCCCCGAGTCTGAATTTCTGCGAACTTTGGAGCCGACTTGTGGAGTTTCTCCAGGTGAAAACATCTCAAATATCAGTGCTCAGAATGTCACGGCTTTGGCATTTGCTCACGGATTATAAGTGAGCTCAAGTATCATCTGCAGGTCTGTGATTTTTTTTGTTCCAGGTACCCTTACCCTTCGGTTAATCATGGCCATGGCTATTCAATGATTGTCCACCATTGAAAGCTCCATATTTTGTTGGGAGATCTCCCGGCTAGCCATGTTTGACAACACCGAGTGTAGGCATTAAATCCACTACATACCCATTACCCTCCGATAATCAAGAATGGCAATGGAAAATAACTGTAGGTTTTAACGGACCAACTACAAATTGGTGTGATATCAGTGATGTCCATTGCCACGTTTGATTACTAGAGGGTACCCACCAACATCCATCAACGAATCCAGTACCATGAAAAGTCCAATGAAACCTCAGCAAAAATCCCATTAGATCCCATGAAAGCCCAGGATATAAATCCCAGGTGATATCCCCATGATCTCTCTTATTCACCGCCAGGTGATCCTCATCGATGACTACCGCCAGGCCTATTGGTGGCTGCGTGACCAGACGCCCCAAGATGCTCGGGTCATGGCCTGGTGGGTGCCTTGGAGAGACTGAAAAAAGGCATCGCCTTGGAATCCACGTCACTCCTCCGTTTCCCTTTAAAGGGGGATAGGGATTAGTCATTGGTAATTTAACATAGCTATTGGAAAATCACCATTTTCAATGGGAAAATCCACTATAAATGGCCATGTTCAATAGCTATGTTGAATTACCAGAGGGTAGTCCATTAATATCCATTAATATCCATTACTATAATATGATTCATATCCATTAGTCCAGTAATAGGATTGACATATTATAATCCCTATAAATAGGATGTTCCACAAATATGTCCCTCATAATAGGATTCACATATTATTATACCCTCTGGTAAACAAACAGCTTGCTATTGAAAATTGCCATAGAAATAGTTGATTTACCCATTCAACATGGTGATTTTCCATAGTTATGTAAACGTTTACCGGAGGGTATACCGGTATACCGTATACCAATTCTATTGCAAATCATGAGCTATGACATCCCAACACATAGATACATGGGGTTTTCAAAAATGGGCACATCCACTATATTAATGGATGGTTTCTTTCATGGAAAATCAAGGGGGGTCAATGAAAAATCCGAACACAACATGGATGATGATATTTGGGGGTACCCACATGACTTTGAAAACCTCCACGTAGATGTGGAAAATCAACAATTTTAGTGCTTGCAGATACTTCATCCATAAATGGGGCAATGGTTTCCACATTTGGATTCAATATTTATGTACTGTATATAAATATATTTATATACATTGGTCCCGTGGTGTATGTAACGGTTAACACCCTGAAGAGAGCGAGATAGATACGTAAATATGTATATTTATATACATTTATATTTTTATGTGAGTGTCCATACTCTTTTATTTTAAACAAACTGTAATGTAACAAATGAACATGTGTTTTTTTCAGAATGTCGATCACTTGTATTATATTATAGTGTAGTCTGGTATAATATAACCTGATGCGATATGATACACACTATATTGATGCAACATCTGCAGATTGCAGAGTCTGTGATATGCAAACGCAAACTTCCGAATCTTACGGTAATCTTACGGTACGCAACTTTAGATTGATGCTTCTAGAATTCAATGGATTGTTTCAAGGGAGAACCTACAGGAAACCATAGATTTTCCCATTACCCTCCAGTAAATTAACATAGACCCTGGCAGATGGGGGTGGGAAGACTAGTTTCCATTAAACATTGGTGATTTTCAGGGTCTATGTTAATTTACCAGAGGGTAAATATAGGGTTTTTCTGTTTTTTTTCTCTTAAACCAATCCATTGAATCCAACCACCAAGTTGTAATTTGATGCAATTATTTTCATATTTTTTCCATATTATTGTCCATCAAAATTATGATTCTCCACCATATATGTATATACTTATTATCCCTTAAACCAATCCATTGAATAATGTTCAATAGAATAATCTACTTATATCGATATCTATATAGATGTGGTATAGAATATTAAGATATACAAATATAACTACCGTGGTTAAAACAATAATAGACCAGCCCATTTTTGATGGTTTATACCACCCATAAACATGGTGAATTTGGGAAGGGTTTATGGCATTGTTTCAACCACATTAGCTATACTGGTTGGTGGTTTCAAACATTTTCTATTTTCCATTTCATATATGGGTTGTCATCCTTCCCATTGACGACCTCATATTTTTCAGGATGGTTATTGCACCACGAACCAGATATCTTATGATATTCCCATGAGATCCCCATGAATTGATGATTATCATCCCCATTAATCCCCATATTAAGCTTGTTTTAATCACAATTTTTCATTAAAACAAAATATATAAGGTTGTTTTAATCACAATTTTTCATTAATCCCATGTTTTAAGGTTGGTTATGTTGTTAATCAAGGTATATGTGGTAAATCCACTATGTCTATGGTTGTTTTAACCACATACCTTGATGCAGCGTTACGCGTGGCGAGGATTACGGCTATCAAATCAATGGACTCAGCAATCGCACCACTCTGGCGGATGGAAATACCTGGAACCATGCGGCTGGACGGATGGTCGAGTTAAACAGATCCAAACAAGGGGTTGTCAACCGCAAAAACACACATATATATATATTTATATACATAAATATGAATAAATATTTAGTTATATATATATATGTGTGTGTGTGTTATATATTTTTATATTCAGTATATATATATATTGTCATATATCTAAAAATGAAACAAATAAAAACTAGAGAAACTGGCATACATATAACATGATAAGAACCGATGTAGCGACCAATACAGTAGTTTGTTGATGTTTGTTGTATCACTGGATGGCGATTTTAATTGTTGCGTTCCTTTGATCTTCATTCCCCTTTTACTGTATATGAAAATTAGATAATCCCTGTTGACGGGCACGTGCTGTCTTAGATGGGCTCAAATTTTCGGTTGTATAGGTTTGACTTGACCTGCAAAAGGATTTGCAGTTGTTGCCGTCAAAAGACCGTCGGAGAACTTCAGGAAATCCAGATGTGAACGCACCATAATTTGAAAGATGCAATTGTCACTGATCTGCTCTACAAATAGATGTCTTACAACGCTTATATAAGATTATATATATATATATACATACATGTTTTTGAACGCTTTTGACTTCGCCCCATTCCCACCCACACACAAACACAGACACACACACACATGCGTGAATGCAGGTTTGGGCACGTGCGTGTCCTGCATATAGTTGTTTGCCACAAATACGGGGTTGTATGGGGCTACATATATTGACCAACTCATTTTTTTTGAAACAATGTCTGCAGGGCATCAAAGATTGAACCATTTTGGGTATCAATCAGCTTGGGATTTGTAAGGAAAGGTGGGGAACCAATCAATAATTGGACAAACAAATGGATCCATACCATATTTTACCATTGATAATTACCATTGATAATTACAATTACCATATAATTACCATAATTACCATTGAACCAAATAAATCAGTGGATTCATTGATTTTACCATATTTATCCAAGTTACCCTCCGACCTGTGGGAGCAATCTCAGGAGCACATCGCCTTGCTGGGCAAGTGCCTCACAGGGCCGGAGAAACAGTCCTACGAAGTGATTCGAAGCTTGGACGGCGGCCGTTTCCGCGCTTGTGCCTGCGTTGGAAGTGTGAAAGAAAACTTGAGAAAACATGTGTATATATTTGTATAGCAATAGATGGATGGATCGATAGATAGATGGATAGATAAATAGGTAGATAGATAGGTAGATATCTCACTGAATTATGGAGATGTATAATCTTTTTTTTGTTGTCTCCCCTGGTTTCATGTGTGACTTCAGTACCTGTGACTATCATGCAATGAGTTACAGAGAAATATATATTTTATGGGTATCTATTATATTATATATTATTCAAAAATATTTTGATATATGACCAATACTTCACTGTGAGAAGGAGAGGCTGAGAGAAGGAGAGAGAAAGATGTAATTCTGGAATCTGACCGATATTCATAGGGGAAAAACATCAGGTACAACCAAGGCAGATATCAAAGGCGGGAACTTCACCAAGGACATTTGGCCGACTACGTGCTGATTTGGGCGGGAGACAACGGCGATGATATCGCGAAGTCGCCTCATATGGCGCGAATTGCCACATCCGTTTATCACGACGGGTGCCCAGGAGATCCCTTGTGCACACAGCCACCGGACATGTTTTATGTTGTGAATGGGAATCATACAATGTGAGGCCCCCAAGATATCTAAGTTGGTTTATAATTCCAATAACTATAGTTTTATGGTACTTACAACTATAGTTACTGGGGCTTATAAACCAACTTATAATAACTGGGGGGCCTCACATTGTATGAATGGGACTTTCATGGGCAAATTTCCGTAGACCATGAAACGGCCCCTTCAAGCCGCAGAAATGTGTATCTGATGCCCTCTATACACCAAGTGTTTCCGAATCAAATCCCAACTACCATGTTTTTTTGTTCGTTTCATGTGACTGTAGCATTTCATCACTGGCCATTTCAGGAACCTAAATTAGAGGTACCTACCATATATAAGGTCTATTTTTCAGGCCTAAGGGGATATATCTCCGCCTTTTTTCTGGTCCCCAGTGGATGAGTACCTCATGGGCTTTTGATTTCACCGAGGTTCCACCTGAATCGCCAGACGCGCGAGCCTTCGGAGATGATGAAGGGTTCCCTGCTTTGGAAGATGTACGCGCACGAGCGCATGGACGAAAAAGTGGACCCTGAGCTCTTTGAGGAGGCCTTCACTTCGGAGCATGGCAGCTTGGACGGGAAGGACAGGTAAAGAATGGAAATGGGTGATAAACAAATACACACACACATATACATATATTGTGGATTTGCAGCCACTTGTGCATGATCTGAATGTAAATTGGAGGTCGAATACGTGGTCGTATTGACATATTTCCCTGGGGCTTTACCACATTCAGCTTTCTGCCGTTGAAGGTGGCGGCTCAACTCCTGTTGAGGGCTTAGGGTAGGGCCCCTTAGCCTTGTACGACCGGGTTCGTACGTTCCGGCGCTGCCATAGCAAAAGGTGCTTCGCTCCGGTGGGCGTGCTTGGTGGAATTTGGAAAGGACCAGGGGTCCCTTGAAGAGTTTGAATAGGAGAAGGGGCCCGCTTCCAGTGTTTGGTTTGGCACCAACACTGGTAGCGGAGCTACCGTAGCCGGAAAGCCTGGAAACAACAGAATCTCCACTGTGATTTACTAGTGCTTTCTGCAAGCTACAGATCCAGGATGTCTGAAGGTACAGAAGCGGTGGGTGCCATCCAACCGTTGGGAGTCCAAGGGAATTCATCCTTGACACACCTCCCATGGGCAATGATACCATCGTTCAAACCTGGGGAGACGGACATCAACGAGTATACGAAGAAGCTTGAGTTCCTAGCAGGTCTTTGGCCACCAGAACACCTCAGTCACTTGGCTCCCCGAGCCGCGATGCTTTGTGAGGGTTCCGCTTTCAAGCGGATCATGCGTTTGGATCCAAGTAAACTGAAGGTGGGCACACTGGATGGGGTCAAATTGATCGTTTCCACACTTGGTGGAATCTGGGGCAAAAGCAAGCTTGAGGACAAGTTCGAAAGGTTTGAGAGGGCCATCTTTACGACGGCCCAGCGACAAGATGAATCTCATGAGAGCTACTTAGCTCGCCACGACTACCAGTTCGAGGAGCTTTTACAGATGGGTGTGGGCTTTGAGGAAGTCCGCGCATACATTCTTCTTCGAAATTCTGGCCCCAGCTCGGAAGACAAAAAGAAGTTGATTGTGGATGCGCAGGGAGCCCTTGAATACAAATCCATAGTATCATCACTGAAACTTTTGGGTTCAAAGTTTTTCCATGAGCTTCAAACTGGTTCCAGGACGTCAAGCCGTAGCAAAACATATGATGTGAATGCAGTGTTGGATGATGAAACTCCAGCGTTGGCAACCGATGAAGAATCAGTTTATATGGGCGATGCATGGGATGAACCAGAAGTTGCCTATGATGAGAACGACCCTGATGCAGTGGTATGCATGCAGTTTGAGGATAGTTTGGTAGAGGCCATGCAGTCAGACCCAGACCTCGCATCATGTTTCAACACATACATGGATGCTAGGAAACGTTTGTCTGACCGAAACAAAAATCGTGGCTTTTGGAACAGCTCCAAGGGCAATTCTCCGTGGCAGAAGGGGAAGTTCAAGGGCAAGGGGAAGGGATCGTTCAAAGGTCGAAAGCCTCTTGCTCAACGGATCTTAGAATCCGAATGCCGCAGATGCGGTGTTCGTGGTCACTGGAAAGCAGAATGCCCTCTGAACCGTCAGGGCTCAGCAGTGCAGTCAGGCAGCAACAGTGCCAAAGAAGGAGCATTCGCAGGTACGATCACCTCGATTAGCCCACAGAACAATGACGACGTAGACATGATTCCCATCCACAGCCACCAGGATGTTGCTCACCTGAAGCCTAGTCATGGAACATGTTACATGGTCATGAGTAATCATATGCCAGGGTCGTCATGTCATGCTAGTGCCTCCCTCAGTCATGGTCAGATGTCCAGGTTTTTGAGCTTGTTGAAGAAGCGCCTAAGCCCTCAACTCCCGAGATCTCCTGAGCCTGAGTCCGCAACCGCCTCGGCAGATGAAGCCGATGTAGCCATGTTTGTGAGTCATGGGCCGTATGGAATAGTTGACCTCGGTGCCAGTCAGTCCATAATTGGTAGACAACAAGTACATGCACTAGTGTCTTGTCTTCCCGAAGAGGTTAAGATGAAGGTCCGTGAAGTTTCGTGCAGCACCACGTTCCGATTTGGAAACAGCAGTACGGTGAACTGTCGACATGCCCTGCTCATTCCTTTGTCCAGGTGGTTGGTAAAAATTTGTGTGGTTGATTCTCAAACACCGTTTTTGATTTCCAATAATGTGTTCAGAACGCTGGGGGCTTCGATAGACACAGCACAGGACGTAGTTTCATTTGCCAAACTTGGATTCTCCATGAAGCTTACACTGTCGGAAAAGAAGCTGTATCTCCTCGATTTTTGTCAGCTTGTGAGCCGTGCCCAGACACCAGAGTCGGTTTCCAAGAATCCTACCGATGAAGAACCGCCAGTCATGCATGTGCAAAAGATAACCGGTAGTGATGCATGTACAGAAAATCTCTGCAGTGTGGCTAGCCTGCCAAGCAATTCGATCGAGTTTCCATCCGCTCAGAACTCTGGTGATCAAGGGACCACAGACCATGTCGGCGCTGTCGTTGGTCGAGCGCTTCTCCAAGGTAGCCGAGAAGAAGAATCAGGACGAGTTCATGAAGATGTCATATGCCGATCTGTCGGAACAAAGGATCACCTTCGGCGAGACCAAAGTGAATCAGCGCTACATCGATGTGGTCCAGCAGGATCCCAAGTATGTGAAATGGTTCACGGGGAAGTACCAGGACAGTCAGAAACCGGGTCATCGCTCCTTCCTCTTCTTCATCAACATGTATGTGGAACGCATGGAGCTGACTCAGGGGACAGATCAGCCAGAGTCCCCTTCCAACAGCCCAGTGCAGAAGACCCTGAGGGCCAAGTCGAAGAGCGCCCCTCGGGCATCATCTCCTCCGATCGAGAGATCGACTTGGTCGGACGACGAGATCAGCCGTTCCTGGAGCGTGGAGGAAGAGGTGAATCAGCAAGGCCACCGTCTCAACAACATGGAGAGCACCTTGGCCCAGATCGCGCAACAGATGCAGGTCCTGACCCAGATGGTGACCCAGCACCATCAATCGAACGCCCAGCTGAACTGAGAGCCGGAGAAAATGAGATGGAGTTCCGATCACTGATTTGTGATGAGATTGGCTGTCAGGCAGTGGTCCAACAATTGTCTGATGTTAATGATGCTGCTTATTTTCATGACGTTTTGTTACAACAAAGTGAAAAACAGAATTGGGTTTATGAAGAAATGTGGACGTACTGGAAAAAGAAATTTTCATGGATGAGAGCTGAAGGAGTGAAACAACATTGGTCCGTTTCCAAATGTGACTTGTTGGAAGTTTATTGTTCTGAAGACAGCCAGCTCACCAAACAAGCAGTGTCCAATGGCCTCAAAGCTTTCCGATTTGGCCTCCGGCATGGAGATCTTTCGACCTTTTTGGGACGCACAAAACTGTATGATGTGTTATGGATTTGTCGACCGAAACACATTTGGACTTCTCCCCGCTGTGGACCGTGGAGTTTATGGAATCATCTCAATGCAGGGAAATCCGTAGCATTGGCCGAAAGAATCCAGCAAGATCGCCGATCTGAAAGTGTGCATTTGCTCTTATGTGATGGATTGTTCCGCCTGCAAGATTGGAGAGGAAGCACTTTCCATTTTCACCTCGAGCAGCCACAGGGTTCCGAGTTGGTCCATCAGGATGAAGTTGAAACTTTAGTGAAGAATACTTTCAAGGCTGTGTGTGACATGTGTGTCGCAGGACAACTACGACACCCAAACAGCCATGAATTCCTCAGGAAGAGAACGCAAATCCACACCACTTCCGAAATCATGTGGCATGTGATTCAGAAATTTCAGTGTGTGGGTCATCACCATCATGATCCCATAGCAGGGTCCTGCAAACCACAGGGATATCCACGGATGAACCTAACCAAGTATACTGAAATGTATACGGCTTTGTTTGGTCGCCGTCTCAGCCGTGCCATGCAATGCAGTAATCAAGTTCAGGAAAAGACCATTGGCCATCGTCACTTGTCGGTTTTTGCTGTCGACACTGTTCATGAGGACCCAGAACCCAAACGTCGAAGGCTGTCAGGTAAATTCCATCCGGAGCATTTGTTTGTTCCTGCTGAGCCGAGTTCATCCAGCCCAGCCGACCCTGGGACCAGCAGGATGCATGCTGACGAAGCTGTGAATCCTCACAGTGTTCCGACCGTATCCAGACTTCTTGAGATCGCTGAACACTGTGCTCCCAGAGTAGGAAAGGTGGTGTTCCAGGATGGTCCCTTGTTCAAAGCAGCTCAAACTAGATACCCTGACAAGGTCATCGTTGCAATTGATGTTTGCCGAGGAATTGACAGACTCAGAATCTGTCCGGTAGGGTCCAAAGGATTAGCTCCATATCGTAGGTCAGTAGGCAAACGTCGAAGCGATCTCCAGGCCTTTGAAGATGAGTCCTGGGAAGCCTGGGAGGAACTTTCGAAGCGTCAGCAAGTCCGAAAGGGGACACCATCTCGTTTGCTTGTCACGATTTTTGCATCCAACAAACGTGCCAGTCCTTCTGCCCAGCTTGAGGATTCCGAGTCTAAGAGGATTTGTCCATCAAGTCAGAACAGTGGGGTTAACGGTAAAGATGTTGTATCCGAAGATGTTCAACCCCAAGATGTGCCTGTACTTCAACCCGACAAGCCTGTGGACACCTCCTCTGAAAATCCTGCATCCGAACGGAAGTCCCAGACTGAAGCAGACTCTGTGAAATGCCGGCAACATGGGCCCAAGTTCCTTGCACTGGAACTCCATGACCAGAATGTCATCAAGAAGATTCATCAAAACTTGGGTCATCCGGACAACAGAGTGTTGCAGCTGGCACTAAAGCGCTATGGATGGTCCGATCGTGCGGCCGCAGCCTGTACAGATTTTGCCTGTCCTGCCTGCATGGAACAGCAATTGCCCAAGATTGCAAGACCTGGTAAGTTGTCCCAACCAAGAGACTTCAATGATCACATTTCATTTGACGGAGCCGAATGGCGTGACCCAAATGGTAAAGTATACAGTTTTTATCATGTCATTGACAGTGCCACCAACTACCATGTTGCTATTCCATATCAACAAAAGACAACACAAGGTCTCATCGATGCTTTCACTGATGCGTGGCTCCGTTGGGCAGGTCCCCCTAAAAGCCTGATGTTTGACAGTGCAACCGAAGCGAATAGTGAGGGATTTGGTAGGTTTTTGCAAGACCACGCCATCCAGAGCTATGTGATCCCTACTGAAGCCCATTGGCAGTTAGGCAGAGCCGAACGACATGGTGCCACACTCATGCGTATGATTGATAAGTATCATGCGGAACGTCCTATATGTAACCATGATGATTTCAATCAATGCCTAGTTCACCTTTGTCATGCCAAAAACGCCATGTCTCGACATGAGGGTTACACTCCAGAGTTATGGGTGCTGGGAAAAATGAAACCTGTTCCAGGTGGGAATACCAATCAGTATCTAGATAGTGCCAGTTTCAGTGGTTTAGATGATGCAACAACTGAGGGCAGTCACTTCCAAGAACTCATGGCACGTCGTGAAGCAGCCCGAGTTGCGTTTGTCCGTGCGGACCACTGTGCCACCTTGAGAAGAGCACTCCACGCCAGATCCAGACCTGATCGGATCAGTTTTCAAGCAGGTGATTTTATCATGTACTGGAAAGATGGCAAAGGTGCCGAGAAGGGTGCCTGGCATGGGCCGGCCAAGGTCTTGATGTTGGAGGGTCCCAACCTGGTGTGGATCAGTCACATGACACGTCTCTTTCGGTGTGCTCCCGAGCATGTTCGTCTGCTGTCTGCCGACGAAGCCAGGGTGGTCCAAAGCCAAGACCCTCAAATGTTTCAAATGCCTAGTCGCAGTGGAACTGGAGTATTCCAATATCGAGAGTTGTCCCAACAGGCTGGGCCTCCACAGACGTTTCCTGGAAATCCTTCGGTGAATACCAGCAACATGAATAACACCTCAAATAATCCGGAACCTGAAACCCTTATAATCCCGAATAACCCCAATATTAATAATCCAAATATAATGAATCAAATCCCTGAACCTGATGCACTCGAATCCACAGGCCAACCTGACGATGAACCAACAGTGCCTTCCACTCCAGTTGCTGAAGATCCCGCCATTACCACACCTATTCCCGATGAAACTGATGATGATTTATTCACAGATACACATGACCATGATCACTGGATGATTGAAGGAAATATTCTCAGGAGGATCCATGTGACACCTCGGTTAAAGCCTTTCTTTCCTCACGATGCATGGAAATGTCCTGTCGAGGCTGATTGTCTGGACCCAGTCAGAGTGACCATCGGAACATATGTGTCAGGTGGACCATTACGTCGTGAAGAGCCCTGGACAGACAATGTCATGAGTCATACTCCTTTTCCTGAGCCATGGACAGGTCAGACCCAATTCCTAATCCGTGACACCTCACGAAAGGTTGAGAATCCCAAAGTTGCCATGACACTTGAAAATACCGAGGAACTTTCAAAGGAAAGTCATCAAGTTTTGGTCGCTGAAATCGAAATGAACAAAGATGATTACAACAAATGCCTGGGAAGAACGTATGACTTCCAAGAGACATACCTCGCATCTGCAGCCAAAAGACAGAAAGTAGAAGTGAAACTCAAGGAACTCAGTCCAGAAGATCTGAAGCTTTTCAAACAGGCTAAAGAAAAGGAGATTGATTCATGGCTAGCCACTGATACTGTGCGGCGTATACTCAGGAACCAAGTTCCTGAGGGCCAATTGCTGCGATCACGATGGGTGTTAACATGGAAACCGTTAGATGCCGAAGACCAAAAATCACTTGGAATGACCCGCAAAGCCAAAGCTCGTCTTGTGATTCTAGGATATGAAGATCCATTGATTGACACCTTGCCGAGGGATTCCCCTACTCTTGGCCGTGATAGCCGAATGCTTGCACTTCAGTGCATAGCCAGCTACCGTTGGATGGCCCGGTCCTTTGACATACGGACGGCTTTTCTGAGGGGCAGCCGACAGGATTCACGAATCCTGGGCATCGAACCCCCTAGTGAGCTGAGGCTAAAAATGGGTCTACAGGAGAATGAAGTATGTGAACTGCTTAAAGGAGCATACGGCCTGATCAATGCACCTCTTTTGTGGTACTGCGAACTCAAAAACGCATTACTAGCCCTGGGATTCCTCATTTCACCCATGGACCCATGTTTGTTTGTCCTACCAAAAAAGAAACCTGACTTGAATAGTGACGAACCACAAATTCATGGAGTGTTGGGCATTCATGTAGATGACGGGATTGGGGGCGGAGACACAGTTTTTGCTCATGCCATCAGCAGTTTAGAGAAACGTTTTCCGTTTGGCAGTCAACGGCAAGGATCCTTCACTTTCACTGGTGTTCAACTATCTCAGGAGGTTGGTGGAGACATTGTTTTGAGTCAACAGAGTTACATCAATGATATACCTCCCATAAATGTCAGTAGGGATAGACGCCGCACTCCTGAAGCTTCCATCACCAACCAAGAACTACAAGACCTGAGAGGTTTGATTGGAAGCCTTCAATATGCAGCTTCAAACACACGTCCTGACCTGTCTTGCCGATTGAGCTTATTGCAAGCTCGTGTGACTTGTGCGACAGTTTCTGATCTTCTCCAAGGGAATCGGATTTTGGCTGATGCAAAGAAGTTTTCCGACACCGAAATTCGTATACAATCACTGCCTCCCAAGCAGGTTAGATTCATATCATTCTCAGATGCAGCATTCGCAACACGTGAGAAAGCGCATTCTCAGAAGGGTTGTCTAATTCTAACCACTACGGGTGACATTGACCAACTGAAAGCAGCTCCAGTGAGTCCTCTCATTTGGTTTTCCAAGAAGATCAATCGAGTTGTCGCCAGCACACTGGCGTCCGAGACATATGCTTTGTCTGGTGCGCTTGATTTATTAAGCTGGACCAGATTGCATTGGGCCTGGATTTTAAATCCCTTTCTGAACTGGAAGGTGCCTGAGATCGCTCTGAAAGGTCTACCTCCAGCCTTTGCAGTAGTTGATTGCAAAAGTTTGTTTGACTTGCTCCAGAAAACCTCAATTCCACAATGTACTGAACACCGTACGGCCCTTGAGGCGTTGGTAATCCGAGATCGGTTGAAAGAGGGAGTTTTAATTAAATGGGTTCACAGTGCCGCCCAGATGGCCGACAGCTTGACCAAAGACATGGACACCACAGTTTTGCGCTCCTTTCTGGCCAGAGGTAAGTGCATACTACATGACATCGATGAAATCTTGAAGCGAAGAGCTGACAAGAAAGTTAGATCCCAATGGTATCAACAGTCCAGTGAATATGAGTCAGGCTTGCATGCTTTTGCGATGTTCCTGGGTATTTTGTAAGACTCCAGATCCGAAGTGGTTGGAATTTTTGACTGATGCCCGCCTGCTGCACCACCTGACGGGTCAAGCCTCAATGATCCAAGTTTGGTCGCTTGTGCAATTTTTGTTGGAACTTTTCGACAGTCTCATTTTCGACAAGATTACAGTTATTGATTTTTCAGATTACAGAATTTTTAGGAGTGTGGATTTGCAGCCACTTGTGCATGATCTGAATGTAAATTGGAGGTCGAATACGTGGTCGTATTGACATATTTCCCTGGGGCTTTACCACATTCAGCTTTCTGCCGTTGAAGGTGGCGGCTCAACTCCTGTTGAGGGCTTAGGGTAGGGCCCCTTAGCCTTGTACGACCGGGTTCGTACGTTCCGGCGCTGCCATAGCAAAAGGTGCTTCGCTCCGGTGGGCGTGCTTGGTGGAATTTGGAAAGGACCAGGGGCCCCTTGAAGAGTTTGAATAGGAGAAGGGGCCCGCTTCCAGTGTTTGGTTTGGCACCAACAATATATATATATATACATACATACATGTGTGTGTGGGTGTGTGTTTGTATACACATACATATGTGTATATATATATATGAGAGGGAGTGTGTGTATATATATATATGTATATTAGTACATATCGATGATCTATCGATCTATCTCCATCTCTATTTGCATTTCTTCTTTTACTTTGAGATGCCATATGTGTTCAGATGTGTGTGTGTGTGCATGTAGTTTTATTTAGGAACATGTATGGAAGAACAAGATTGCAATATATTTTTGATTGTTTGTTTGGATTGTTCGTGGTGGGAAGTACAAGCTGTTTGATGCTGTTTGATTGTGATCACATTTGCTAAAATTTCATCATAGAATGGTTGAACATGTGTATGTTTATTGACATGTTCGGTTCCAAGACAAAAAAATCCAAGAAGTGAAAGTTGAGAATCAATATGTTTCCAAAAGGAACGTTTCTGAGAGTATCCTTCTGTTGGCCCCAGAGATTTTGGAATTGGAAACCAAACAGCCAGAGGTTGCCCTATGAAGTTCATGTTTTCGGGCCAGGGAAACTCAGTTACTTTCAGAAACACATGACATGTGTTGTTGGACCTGTTTTTTGTTCAGAACCAACCATGATTCTAAGGCCTCTACGGCATTTTTCGTGTGCATAGTTGTAGCTTCTCATCAGGATACGTGAGGATCTTCAAGGTCTTGAACATCTCACAGGAGCCAATGGGGGTCGGCAGGTCTTGAATGAAGGTTGCACTCCCGTTCAAGGCTATTCCGCACTAAAGAGAGATTGGTGATGATTAGTGTGTCTTGTTTTTTTGGTAATTAAATCTTGATTTGAGTCTCACAGGTCAATTCTTATTCAAGGATGTTCTATATTGGGACGATCTACCCTGCATTTGTGTGGGCTATTTGACCTGTGACTAATTCACAAGGCCAGTCATGGGAAGACTATATATATATATACAAAACATAATCATATATATATACTGTATATATATACTGTATATATATATATACTGTATATATATATATATATATATATACACTTCCTTTAGGGTCTTCAATTGGCAAAATCTAGATGAACACATTATATTTAAACATCAAAGACTACGTTAAAACATCAAGCAATCCCAGAGTAATCATGGAATATGATCAAAATCAAATTACTGTAATAAATTTCAAAAAACATGAGTCCAAAATGAATTTGAACATACCTTGGGATCATACTCCAAGTCCCTGCAACACTTCAAATTCATTGGGAACAGTATGAGGTATGCTACTGTGGGTCTGGTGGAATTGTCTTTGAACTTACCGGAAAAGCCCTTGATTAGATCCAGCACTCCAGACACAAGGGCAATAGGTTGGAACAACATCCCGATACAATGTGGGGCCCCCAAACGATAGTTAAGTTGGTGCAAACTGCTCCAATAACAACCAAAAACTATGGTTCATGATTCTTATATAACTTTAACTGTAGTACTATAGTACTATAGTATCATATAGTATCCTTGGTGGTTATAACATAACCCAAGAAAACATCCCTCAAGGGCCGCACCTTGTAGTGAATCACAGCTCGCTTTAAGGAGTCCAAAAGTTGGGCCGCAGACCCCGAGAATTGGCTCTGCGATGCACCGGGAAGCTGGCTGTGTCAGGTTTGGAGAATCCTTGGTGAATGGTGCGAGGTGAGATTGATGGGTATAATTGGTATAATTTATCCTGGTTGGTGCTTTGGAACATGAAGTTTATTTTTCCATATTTATAGGGAATAATCATCCCAACTGACTGACCAATATTTTTCAGAGGGGTGGCTCAACCACCAACCAGTTTATCGTTATAACCATTTAATACCATTTATATATAAGCCCCAAGAGTTGGGATATTATAATACACGACATTCACTGAATTTAAAGGTCAATCTGCACCAGGTGCTTCACCAACAGTATGGAATAGTATGGACCTAAATCTCCGGGATCTACCTAGGAGCAAGAAGTCAGTTGCTAGTGGCAGATGGAGATTTATCCAAGAAAACCCGAATGTCCCCCGTGTCCCCCGTGTTAGTTTTGGCGTTGCCCATAGTTCCAAGCGTTGCCAGGGACAATACCCGCCTGCGTTGGCAAAGATTCTGCAAGAACAGCACCTCGATGGACCGTCTGCAGGTAGGGTCTCATAGAATGGGGGATCCCCAGCACATCCCAGAACCATGGGTTTCAATCATAAAACGTTGATGTTGGGATAATTTGGGATAATAACATCAATAATATGGGTTTTAATTAATTTGGGATGATTTGGTACGCCCATTTTAGGAAACCGGCATATTTGAAACTAAATTCCGATAGTTCCCTCGTATGCTTCCCTTCAAGCAATCCAGTGAAGATCATATGTGGTTGTCCGTATCCATGTTTTTCTTCGTTTATATCATGTCATCTCGAGAGCACCCCTTGTTCCCCACCTGCCAGGTGAGGGTCTATAGACTATATAGATTTTATCAGAGTTGCTTTCTCCTCATGCTTGTCCTTCTCGGGCACTGCCGGAGCTGAACCGCGTGCGCCAGATCTCAAATGCCAGAATAGAATGTCAGATAGAATGGCGGAATAGATGCCAGATAGAATATCAGAATAGATGCCAGATACAATGCCCAAAAGAATGTCAGAGTATATGCCAGAAAGAATGTCACATAGAATATCGCAATATATACCCACTATATATATATACATATATATATATATTACCCTCTGGTAAACTAACGTAGCTATAGAAAATCACCATGTTAAATGGGACAACTCACTATAAATTGCCATTTTCAATAGCTACGTTAAATTACCAGAGTGTATATTATTATATACTTCTAGAATCTTCTATAGATGGTATTTCAGGATCTATGTCAGTTTTTTTTTTGTCAGGGCGGGGATCATTCGATTTGTTTCCCAAGGAATCCCTTCAAGCAACTGGAAGATTTCAATGTGCATCGCGACTCGAATCTCGGAGGCATTGCCAGGTTGAAGCAGGGGATAGCCTCTGGTAATGACTAACATAGCTATGGAAAATCACTATTTTTTATGGGAAATTCCACTATGTCTATGGCCATTTTCAATAGCTATGTTAAATTACTAGGGGATAATCAATATCTTGGATAGTGTGATTGCATAACTTGGATAATCAATATTAATAGTATTTAATAGTTATGATTATCCCAATAATCAATAATCCAGTTTCACTATTGGTTCATGTGTGATTGCAGGGGATACATCCTCTAGTTCCATCTAGTTCCTACAATCAGTGACAAAGTTTGAGATTGATGGTTGACATTCCTGGAGTTTGAGATTGTCAAGGTCTTTGATATCTATGATGGCATCAGTTTTTCTTTGCTTTGAGGGATGGATGTCGCAGCCAGGAAGGCAGAAGAGTATCACGCAGCTTACATGAAGGCGAGCGGGTCACTCCCTGGGAAGATTTGGGAAGCCCCCGGTGACCCATGGAAATCATTGATACCAGGGTTAGATTGGCAGGTGATTCAAAAGCGACAAGCTTTTGGGGCACTTAAGCAAAATTATGTCAATTCGATATATGTTATTTTTTATGATGTTTCCACCCATGTCATAAGATTGCATGAATAGATGCGATGCTTTCAATATTTTTTCATTGTGAGCAGGGTTGCCCAGGTCAGCAAAGAGCGACGCGGCACTTAGGCGAAGAAAAAGATGCTCCGCAACAGTGACATGCGGCGCTGGGATGTGTAGGGAATCGGAAGGCGGTTCTTAACCACGGCCTATTTGTAGGTGGGTATTTCCATTTCCATATGGGTTGTTATGCAGTAATTACTGAGTTATATTGTAAATGTGTGGGGTATTCCATCCGATAGATAAGATATGCATCCATTTACTACTTGGAATGCGCATCCTGCGATCAAAATCACTTGAAACCCCAAAAATGGATGAATATGAGGGAACTCTTCATGTCACTAACCAGCCAAGATGGGTAGTTAGTTTAACCAACAAACAGCACACCGGGTTGTGAACAGATAGAATATGTCAGATAGAATATGTTTTGATTTCACCAGCACATTGATTGGCCGCTTAAAAAAAAAACACAAAAGCTTATGGTTTGTTTTTAGAATTTCCATCATTACGATTGGACCTGCTTACATCGTTTTTCTTGATTTTAGCTCCGCTCCGATATTTTTTGGGCCCAGAGTGAAGGGACTTTCCAGTAATTGACCATACATGCACTAGTCATCTTTAACCCTTCAAAAACAGTATCAGTAACTATCATTCAAGATCCTTAACTATCACATCATTAACCGCAATGTCGTTTGGGCCATTAACTATCATTAGCCATTTCCTGTTTAAGTAAAGCCATGAGGTTATCATTTGGGGCCATCAACTACAGTGCCATAAATAGATTGTGAGTTGTTTAGTCATTCTCATTCATATTTCTGTTTAAACAAATCATTCACAATATTCATAATTGTAATTATCCATATTCTACTCAGTATTAGTATTTAGTATTATATACATATCATATCATATGTCACATATCGCTAATAGTAGTTATTAAGTTATACATCATATTTAAACTACTACTGCATAACTATGATGGAACCTATGATATGTTTCCAACACTATTAGTGTAAATAAAAAAACACAATTACCCCATAAGTATTCATACGCATGTGGGTAAAACAATTTCATAAACCATCCCGCAAATCACCATTTTTTATAGGTGGTATAAACAATTCCCAAATAGGTGGTTTATTATTGTCTTACCCACATTATACCCATGTCATGATTATCAATATAGCAATGATATGCAATGATTATCCCATTATATATATATACCCATTCATATCAATCCCATTCATATCCCATTACTAAATAGGAATATCCATTACTATAGGAATATCCATATAGTAATGCCAAGGTCAACCTTTGATAAGTAATTCATAAGCAATATGTGGTAATGGTTGGCTTTACTTATCCTATAGTATATACAGGAATATCCATTACTATATGGATAAGGAAAGCCAGCCCCAAGGTCAACGGCATGATGGGCATCGTGGCTCCCTGCATCGTGGGCTTTTCAATGTTGCTCGAAAAACCAGGTTTGTCCTCCTGTTTGTCGTTGTTCACTGGGCCAAAAACATCATGTTCCTATGGTTTAATAAGGATCATCGTGGGATTATAATGGGATATGCATAGGGATACAAGGGGACAATCATTTATAAAATGGGGATATGATGGGGAAACAACCATCAATATCACGTGGTAAACCCCCAAAAAAAAACACCCCTTCACCAACCAGGGGAGTTTCCAATCATCCCCAAATGGAAAAGCGATGTTCACGTTGGTTACCCTCTGGTAAATACACAAAAAAAATATGGAAAATCACGATTTTTAAAGGGTAAAATCCTCTATGTCTATGGCCATTTTCAATAGCTGTGTTAGTTTACAAGAGGGTAACCATGGTGAATTGTAATTCGCCCAGATTATAAAAATGGCTTAGGAAGATGAATTCCTCGGAGATCTGTGTATATTGATGAACGTTGCATTTTTGCTGGTTACTGCATGCGATCGGTTTTGAGTGTATACTTTCCGACAGTAGGGCCTCCGACCCCCCTTGGTCCCTTGGTGTTGGCTGCTTGACCATGGGGCCCATCCAAGATCAGATGACATGGGTGGTTAAATTTGATACTTGGCCATGAGTGGTATGTTCAGCCATATCTAGCACTCCAAGTTTCGGGTGGTTTCTTGACCAATACATGTTCCAGTTCTTACCAAGCCACTTGCTTCTGCAGATTGAAGAGATTGATGCATGCCTTTCATTGCCTTACTTATAATCAAAAGTCGCGCCTTGTCAAATGAAGGAAAAAATATGAGACATTGTACAAGGTGGCACCCCCCTAGCTAGTTATATATAAGTTGGTTGATAATCCCCATTAGCTATATATAGATTCTAGATATAACCCCCATAAACCCTATAGGAAGACCCCACTGCCGCTGACGATGAAGACTGAGGTTTTCGACTCATGCCCTGCTTGGGGGCGAGATGACGGTGGAGATCGTGTTCCCTTCATTGATTGCTCCTTGTATTTTAGGAGCTGAAGTACCACGAGATCATGGATCATATTTTTTCAGGCATTATTTTCGGACTGAAATGCAATACGATGCGGACATTGCATACTTGTAACTTGTATTTGATATATATAATATATATATATAATTTTATATAATTGAATTGCTAGCGGTGGAGAGGGGAGCGAGGGAGAGGTAGAGGGAGAGAGATTGAGATTGAAACTGCATCCCATGTATTTGTTTCTTGTCTCACTTCAAGGTCATCTCGGCTGCAATGCTGGGAGACATGTTGAATCCTGGGGCATTTCAACACGGATGCGTCAAGTTGCTTAAAAGCTGTTGCAGGTTTTGCGTGTTCTGCAGATTATGATGAGCAACTCGTTGTTGGTCTGAAGCTGCGGATAGATGGGTGTGTTGGATCACATGGTTTGGATGAGTCTTGCTGAGGACAGTCCGTCAGTTTTTTGAACGTGTTTTTTTTAAATAACATATAATATATGATATATGTATTTGTCATTATGTATATATATATAAATAACACAAACACACACACATATATATATATATAAGGGTTTTGCATCCCTTCGCCCTTCGAGAAACAACTAGTAATGTTGTCGACTGATTAGTGGGCGGGGGCCCCCCCCCCCCCTCAAACAATTTTAGTCTACTCAATAACTGACCATTTTTTTGCGCCCCCCCACCCTCAACATTTTTTTTGAATTGATTTCAATTTACTTTTAATTGAAATCAATTTACTTTCAATTGATTTCAATTTACTTTTAATTGATTTCAATTTACTTTCAATTGATTTCAGTTTACTTTCAATTGATTTTCAATTTACTTTTAATTGAATTCAATTTACGTTCAATTGACTTTCAATTGATTTCAATTTACTTTCAAGGGTTTTGTTTTTTTTTTCGACCCCAAAAGTTGCTTGGCACAATAGAGTACCATCCAAACATTCATATTATTGAGTAACTGAGCCACTCATGAGGTACCCCCTTGAAAAATTGTCTGGATGCTGTTTTTTAATAAGGGTTTAATAAGGCATCTAATTATTTGGAAAACCTTGCATTTTAAAGATTTAACACAAATATGGTTTTCTAAAGTAAATGGACCAGCTTTACTCAAAGAAAGGTGGAGAAGGTTTTTGTTTTTTTTTCAACCCCAAAAGTTGCTTGGCACAATAGAGTACCATCCAAACATTTATATTATTGAGTAACTGAGCCACTCATGAGGTACCCCCTTGAAAAATTGTTTGGATGCTGTTTTTTAATAAGGGTTTAATAAGGCATCTAATTATTTGGAAAGCCTTGCATTTTAAAGATTTAACACAAATATGGCTTTCTAAAGTAAATGGACCAGCTTTACTCAAAGAAAGGTGGAGAAAGGTTTTTGATTTTTTTTTCAACCCCAAAAGTTGCTTGGCACAATAGAGTACCATCCAAACATTCATATTATTGAGTAACTGAGCCACTCATGGGGTACCACCTTGAAAAATTGTTTGGATGCTGTTTTTTAATAAGGGTTTAATAAGGCATCTAATTATTTGGAAAACCTTGCATTTTAAAGATTTTACACAAATATGGCTTTCTAAAGTAAATGGACCAGCTTTACTCAAAGAAAGGTGGAGAAAGGTTTTTGATTTTTTTCAATCCCAAAAGTTGCTTGGCACAATAGAGTACCATCCAAACATTCATATTATTGAGTAACTGAGCCACTCATGAGGTACCCCCTTGAAAAATTGTCTGGATGCTGTTTTTTAATAAGGGTTTAATAAGGCATCTAATTATTTGGAAAACCTTGCATTTTAAAGCTTTAACACAAATATGGCTTTCTAAAGTAAATGGACCAGCTTTACTCAAAGAAAGGTGGAGAAAGGTTTTGTTTTTTTTTCACTCCCAAAAGTTGGTGCTCACAATAGAGTACCATCCAAACAATTATATTATTGAGTAACTGAGCCACTCATGAGGTACCCCTTTGAAAAATTGTCTGGATGCTGTTTTTAAATAAGGGTTTAATAAGGCATCTAATTATTTGGAAAACCTTGCATTTTAAAGATTTAACACAAATATGGCTTTCTAAAGTAAATGGGCCAGCTTTACTCAAAGAAAGGTGGAGAAAGGGTTTTTGTTTTTTTTTCAATCCCAAAAGTTGCTTGGCACAATAGAGTACCATCCAAACATTCATATTATTGAGTAACTGAGCCACTCATGAGGTACCCCCTTGAAAAATTGTCTGGATGCTGTTTTTTAATAAGGGTTTAATAAGGCATCTAATTATTTGGAAAACCTTGCATTTTAAAGATTTTACACAAATATGGCTTTGTAAAGTAAATGGACCAGCTTTACTCAAAGAAAGGTGGAGAAGGTTTTTGATTTTTTTCAACCCCAAAAGTTGCTTGGCACAATAGAGTACCATCCAAACATTCATATTATTGAGTAACTGAGCCACTCATGAGGTACCCCCTTGAAAAATTGTCTGGATGCTGTTTTTTAATAAGGGTTTAATAAGGCATCTAATTATTTGGAAAACCTTGCATTTTAAAGATTTAACACAAATATGGCTTTCTAAAGTAAATGGACCAGCTTTACTCAAAGAAAGGTGGAGAAGGTTTTTGATTTTTTTCAACCCCAAAAGTTGCTTGGCACAATAGAGTACCATCCAAACATTCATATTATTGAGTAACTGAGCCACTCATGAGGTACCCCCTTGAAAAATTGTCTGGATGCTGTTTTTTAATAAGGGTTTAATAAGGCATCTAATTATTTGGAAAACCTTGCATTTTAAAGATTTAACACAAATATGGCTTTCTAAAGTAAATGGACCAGCTTTACTCAAAGAAAGGTGGAGAAGGTTTTTGATTTTTTTTCAATCCCAAAAGTTGCTTGGCACAATAGAGTACCATCCAAACATTCATATTATTGAGTAACTGAGCCACTCATGAGGCACCCCCTTGAAAAATTGTCTGGATGCTGTTTTTTAATAAGGGTTTAATAAGGCATCTAATTATTTGGAAAACCTTGCATTTGAAAGCTTTAATCTAAAAAAATGAAAAACAGAAAAACATTTTTAAGTAACCAATTTAAAAATAAAATTCAAAAAATAATTAATTAATTAGGAACAATTAAAAAAAAAAAATCTGGAAAACATTTGCCACAATAGAGGCCCCCCCCCACCAAACAGCAGGTTACTGAATAAGGAGGAAAAAGTTTGCCACAATAGAGTACCATGCTACTAATCAGGTGCCAACATTAATTAAGCTGTTTCCACCTGTATTTGTTTTACTTTGCATTCCTTTCTTTGCTCCTTCCTGACAACTCCTGATGGCAAACACCTGTGTCATACGCAACTTCATCAGACACGATTCCTGTAAGGGTCATGCGTGAGAGCGGCTGTGGGTGGTTTGTAGTGATTTCGGGTGAGCTGCTGTGCTCTTTCGAGGTACCCCAGATTGTGGTAATTTCCTACATGTCAGTTGCCGGTTTGTCCCATCAGCTGGTAATAGTGGTGCCCCAGAGTGCTGGCAAAGTTGGTTTATAATATGTAATAATTAGGTCAACTATGTTTTATTGTATTTTTTTGCGTTTTATGTATATGTATATATGTAATATGTATCTATTTATATCAATATATTTATATATTATATACCGATATATGTACAAGAAATAAACACACACACACATACATGTATATATATACACACATAAACTGGTTTTTATAAACCATCAAAGATAACACAACCTTGCAACAACCACTTGCCCCCTAAATGTCTCCTGGTGAGGCCTGCTCCCCACGTCCTTCTCGGCGATCGCCGAGCTGACCACCTCGTTCTTCCGCTGAGATGGGGTTTCAACCAACCATTTTATGGGGATTTAATGTGATTTATGGGGATTTATGCGGATTTAATGTGATTTATGGGGATTTAATCTGATTTATGGGGATTTATGCGGATTTAATGTGATTTATGGGGATTTAATGTGATTTATGCGGATTTAATGTGATTTATGGGGATTTAATGTGATTTATGGGGATTTAATGTTTAATGTGATTTATGGGGATTTAATAGGGATTTAATGTGATTCATTTGATTTAATAGCATTTCATGGGATTCTCATGGGATTTTGATTGGATTTTGACATTTTAACCACCAATTTTATCAGGATTCCATGGGAATTTCATGGGATTCATGGGATTTCAATCATCCCGTGGTTCGGAGGGAAGGATCTATAGGATTTTACAGCTCTGTGAACATTCTTTACTAAGAGGGGAGCCAAGGGGCCAGAGTTTCCCAACTGATAGATCCACAGGATGAGACAGGCAGAGAGGCAGATCTCATATGTCGCGGACGTGTAATTCTTGTTCAGAAGTGACGTTTTCACATATGCTATATATTGAACCATAGAACATGTGATATGCAATGATGATCTCTGGGACGAGCATATGTTTCAGGGGTGTTGAGACCATCCAGTTTTTCTTTGCAATATTTATGTGGGGTTGCTTCGAAGAATATATTCTCTAGGTGTTTGATTTTTGTTGGACAAGTCGTGTTTAAGATTGGGCGTCAAAACATGACCTGAAATGGTGGTTAGATGATGGTGAGCCCCGAAGAAAGTGATAGTCATAGAGGAAAGGCAAAGAAGTGCGTTCTGAAGTGTCATGTTTAGACGAATTGTTCTTTAAAGAAACCGTTCAGTCTTTAGGCACGAGGTGTGTAATTAATTAAGATATTTGGAAGTATTTGGAAGAGCAGTCAGATACGCTCTTGATGTGTGATTAAACCGTTCAATGCATTGATATACGTTTAAACAAATCTGACATTACGGCCACTGGACTTTGGGTCAGCAGCTATTGATTGAATTCCGGAAATGGTGAACTGAACACCATGGTAGCTTCGGAAAATACAGACGTGACGTGTTTTGTTCTGTACACATGCTGCGCGGAAAACACAACTTCAGACTGTATCAGAATTCTATAACCTGATCACATGTTGCATCATGTTCTAATGGACTCTGGTTTGATTATGTTTG
Organism: Cladocopium goreaui; assembly: GCA_947184155.2. Lineage (NCBI taxonomy): Eukaryota > Dinophyceae > Suessiales > Symbiodiniaceae > Cladocopium > Cladocopium goreaui. Next base: position 527,263 of record CAMXCT020003913.1, read on the forward strand.
TTTAGGTTGAACAGGATGTTTTAGGCCGCTATCGCACCCGAACAGCGAGGTGCTCGAGACTGCAGATGTTCCTCCAGCAGCAAGATCAGCTCATTGACGCTGGGAATGTCATGAAGAAAATTGGGAAACCCTTTTGGAAACCCTTTTGGAAACCCTTTGGGAAACCCTCGGAAAATGATATGCAAATGGTGGCTTGCACGTACAATGTGGCCTACCCCCTTTGTTGATGTTTGTTGATTTAGATTGATGAAATCACCATCTAGCTGAATCTAGCTATGCATATATTCGTACGCACCATTAAACACCTCAAACCTAGCCTGGTGTTCAACCCACTTACCCATCCAGGGGGCCCCACTGGGTCCCACAGTGTGTTCATGTAGTGACAAACATGCCATGAACCGTGGCAGATTCTGCTTGCACATGAACAAAAAAATGTGCAAGTCGAGAACATGGAACACTTGTTGGGAAAAATCATTAAAATACATCAACAAAAACCATTGAGAAGCATGGTGATCTTGAAACATCAAACATCAAAATACATGAAAATGATACCCAGGAAGCCCAGCCGGAGCCGACTGTGGGGGCTGGCGAGGTCATCTTGAAGGAGGCGTGGGGGAAGCACGGTGATAGAATGGCCATGGTGAAGTTAAACGTGAGATTTGGTGGGATAGTTCTGGGGATTTCTTGGGACATACATTATATATATAATATATTTATATGCTTTATATGCAATATAATATATATATATATATACACACCTTCAAATTGGATGATAGCCAAGAATCTTGGGGATGGTCATACCACAAATGCCACCATATAATTACCTCCATATACCACCATTAATAGTGAAGTAGAATGGCTGGGAACTTGAGAGATGATCCCCATTATATCATGTTGGATAACCATGACATATCATGTTTTGACCACGGCACATATGATTTGATCCAACTTTTGACCATGGCACAGAATATGGGCAAGTTCACCGCTGTAGAAGTTTTTTTTTTTAGCCGCCATGATGATCAACATTCGGGTTGTTTTTTGCCGATTAGCCGTATTGAGAGATCGTCATCAATCCATGTCATGGGAATTTACCCTCTGATAAGTAAACATAGACCCTGAAAATCACCAATTTTTAATGGCAACTAATCTTCCAACCCCTATCTGCCAGGGTCTATGTTAATTTACTGGAGGGTAGTAACCAATGATAAAGATTCCCAAGAATGAGATGGATGGCTATAACCCATGTAGCATTGGTTGACCTAATTGGCACATCTGAAACCATTGCGGAGAAAACAACGACATCACTAACATAATAATAAGAATAACAACGCTGCAAACGCAAGATGACTTTGGGCCAAATTGGGACCTGTGATGAGTTTTTCTGAATTACATGATGATACCCTCTGGTAAATTAACATAGCTATTGAACATGGCCCAGTCGAAATAGTGAGTTGTCTCATTTTTTTAATGATTTTAATGGTGGATCTTTCCAGTCGCTACGTTAGTCATTACCAGAGGGTACATCCCATTGTCATCCTCAATGGATTGGTTTAGGGGAAATTTTACAGGAAAACCCCATATTTAATGGTAAAAACCATGGTTTCCTGTAAATTTTCCCTTAAACCAATCCATTGATATCCATAGTCACCAAAGATCTGGTGGTCAATGGGTCGCCCTGGGCCTCAGGCCATCTTCGAACGAAGCTCCGTTAGGGCCGTTACCCAGGCGAATCGGTGGTGATGTCGAAGTACCACGACTGGAAATTGGATGTTTCATGACATTCATATGGGATCTTGTTTTATTGGATCTTCATGAAATATGAATGGATATTCATGGGCTAGTTTTCTGGGATTTAATAGTGATTGAATGGGATTTAATGGGATATGAATGCTCAAACATAGTGATGCTCATGGGATTTAATGAATATGTTATCCAACTTCTATATTGGGTAGGTTACTATCAATGTTTTACGGACGATGAATGGATGTTTCAAATTGATGGAGTGATATAACAGATGTATATGGGGAATAAAAATATAAACCATCAAGACCACCAAATAGTCTGGATATCATGGAGATACCATGAACATGATGATCGAATTACCCTCCTTTGTGTCCGCGCTAAACATGGCTTGGCTGGTTCTTGAAATGGGATTTTATCTATACATGATTGCATGATTATAACTTGATGATTGTCCGTTGCCATGTTATTGTATTACCAAAGGATCAACTGGTAAACTATCGTAACTATGGAAAATCACCATTTTTAATGGGTAAACTCACTATAAATGGCATTTTTTAATAGCTATGTTAGTTTACCAGAGGGTATGCACTATGCCATTTTTTGCGGGATGATGATCCCCGATGACCTTCTTTTTTTCCAAGCAAGGGTTGAAGTTTCAACAACCAGATGACCTTACTTGTTGGAAAAAAATATCCAATTCAAGGGTTTTCTTCACAAGTAATATTGGAAACAATCAATCTTCATAACCTTGTTGGAAATCAATTTTCACTACAAGGGTTTCATAAACATTTCCATGTCAGAGTACTTGTAGTGAAGATTACACGGAGAAATCTATGAATTGAATGTCAGGAATTTCCAATCTTTATGCTTCCCGCTTCTGCAGTTTTGTATGGACGTTGAGCGTATCAATCGTTGTGTACACCTGCTAATCCACACAGGGCCAAGATTTTGATGTTGTTGAGCAATGACAATCGTTAAGCATGTAACACCCAAGCCTGGATAGATTTATATCCCAATGCCAATATCCTTTCGCAATTTTGAGATTCCAGAATGTTCCAAAGGTTTTCACCATTTAGTTTTCCCTTTGATCGCAAAAAAGAAGATCCATGTTGTGCATGCTTGAACCTCAAAATAGATGTTCCATTGGGGTCATTTCGCTTCGCTTCGTCGTTTGCACACGATTCCAAATACCAGCGGTGCCCCATAGCTAGCTACTTGGTCTACAACTAAACTATTGTGGGCATTAGAACGTATTAGAACCATATTTAGATGAGTAATTAACAAAATCATTAACAAAACAACCAACATAACATTTGGAGGACACCACCTTGTAGCAATGTTGACCTAAAACACCTGGAAAAAAACATGGAAACGCCGATGCGAGGCGCGTGGCTCCTTTAGCCTGGGCCCAGTGAACCTCACTCTGAACGCGGGAGATTTGTGCATCGTCTGTGGTCACGTGGCGGCAAGGGCAGCATTTTCGATGGCAACAAAAGCAAAGTCTTGATCCAGTCTTAATCCATCAAAATCCAATCTTAACCCATCAAAATCCAGTCTTAGATCCAATTCTAACCCATCAAAATCTATCCAAAATCCCCAATTTTTATGTCCTGCCTCCAGGTCCGGTGGGCTCTGGCAAATCCACCCTGGTCCTCGGCCTCCTGGGCGAGCTGACCGCGTTGAGCGGCCACGTCAGCTGTGGCGGTCGGAAGGCGCTGAGCGGCCAAGAGACGCCCGGCGGTGCTATGGGTCCTGGGTGGTTTCAGATGAGCCATTAAAAATACCCTGGTTAATTGATTGCTATAGGGGCTTATACTACCTGGTTTACTGGGGATTATGATAACCCATAGAATTGGGAAACCTATCAACCAACTAGTATAATGAGATGGGATAGGGGTATTTTTAATGGCTCAGATGATTTCAGTGGGACTTTGAAGGCCAAACTCTGGATTGGGAAACAATCTCCTTCCATACACTGTGGTTAAGGCCAAACGTTGGGTGAAAAAAAAAAATCCTTCCATGGAATATACAGTGTGGTTTGGTAGAACTGAGATGGTTTGAGTTTATGCTCTTACGTAGGGCCTCCAGGAAAACCACAAGCATGCAAAAGACTGTGGAGAAGTTGCTAGATTTGGGCTTGAGCAGATTGCACATCCGAATTTTGTATTATGCTTTATTTATCTACACACATATATATATATGTATGTATGTATGTAATGTATGTATGTATGTATGTATGTATGTAATGTAATGTAATGTAATGTAATGTAATGTAATGTAATGTAATGTAATGTAATGTAATGTAATGTAATGTAATGTATGTATGTATGTATGAAACTATCAGCTCAATTTTATTACGTTGCAAGCTGAAAACACCCAAGGCCCTGGATCTTGTCCTCCTCAGTGAGGGACAACATTTGCTGCTTTCGTCAGGCTGGGCGTTTCTTCGCTTGTCTCAGTTGTCTCCGGAAAGACTTGAACCGAACGGTTGATGCTGGGGCTGAAGCCGTCCACTTTAAACTGGGAATCTAGGGGTTCTCCCAACTTGCCCAGTACCATCATGATTATAATATATATATACTGTATATATATTATAACATGGAACATAAATTACATAACCCAAAAAAGAGAAGGCAATCAGTACGCCCCAGAAAGGTTTTTTGTTCCTCTGCCGGGAGGACGAGCACTATTCTGCAGCCCTGGAAGCAGCACAACTCCCAGTGGACTTGACGTCCCTCCCTGCTGGAGACGAGACAGAGATTGGTGCGATGCTTGGGCAGAAAATTCAGGAAGTGCATGGAAGTGCGAGGGTGAGGCAAGCAGCATATGGGGGTTACCATAAATGGGGATAGCCAAAAAATATGTTACAATGGAAATCATATCAAAATGGATGATTTGGGGTTACCCCCCAGGAAACCCCCGCATGCAAAAACCGACGTAAAAACGAGTTTCAATGCATCATGATTGGCTTATCCTGCTTGGAATCAGACAGCAAAGCTTCTCAATTCTCAAAGCTTGCATGCCACGGAGACTTTGTTCTACATCTCCTGAATATTCTTGAGAGCAAAGGCAGTGGCTGGCTAGGGTAGATTTCATCACACATTTTCCGCACATCACATATACCGCCTATACTAGTGAAGTTGTTTATGGTTGTTTTGCATATCAAAAATGAGTTCCTGGTCATGTTGCTTAACGTTCGGGCTCATCCATGTTCTGAAAACCGCAGGAAGGGCATCAACATCTCCGGTGGACAGAAGGCAAGTCCTAGCATCTCCCAGCCGCAGACCTCATCGCCAGATGGGAAGGATCTATTGGAATGTGTAGGATCATTAGGATCTATCCGTTTTGGGGTTTGGTATTGAGGCCATTTAATATTGTACAAAACAAAATGGGCTATGGAAATTCTCACTTCAGAATTGGTTTATCGATTAATCATGAATTGAAATCACCATATATGATTGATGGCTAAGCGGCCGTGTTCACCACAAAATTCCGGATGACACCCCCACCTTTGATACACCGCCATTGGAGGCTCGCGTGGCGCTGGCGCGGAGTTTGATGACGCCAAGCGACGTGGTGCTGTTGGACGATGTGCTGAGTGCGGTGGATGTGCACGTGGCCACTGCGCTGGTGCAGGATGCACTGCTGGGCGCGTTGAAGGAGAGCACCCGAGTGACTTGGTGCAGATTTGAGTCCAGTTACCTGTAACATCCATAGGGAGGTGATTTCACCAAGAAAAATGGGATTTGGATCTCTTCATTTCGGGCTCTCATATGGGTGGTATTTCACATCATACTTGTCTAGATATATCCATGTGAGGATTGTTTAACTAGGCAGAAAACTGCTTAATAGATCTTAAAAGATCTTAAATCTTCATAGTATAATATTGGGGTGGCTGGGTTGCCAGCCACTGCTTCATCTTAAACATGCTCCGACTCAGGTAGTGGTGGCCAACACCTTCCTACCCTTGCTGCTGCCCCATGCCCAGCAGGTGCCAGAAGTGGCATGAAGTGGCCGGGTCACCTTGAGATAGGAAAGGGAAAGGTGGATTTCAAGGGAAGATCATGGAAGATCAGATCCATGTGCTGAGATAGAATAGGCATGACTAGCAGGCGGATATTTGAGATGGTCTCAACGCAAAATGTGCCGAACATGCCGTAGATATCCGTAAATGCATGTAAATACCAACGTTTCGTCAGGTCCGCTTTCCCGGGGGATCCTAGTCACTTAGTCAGCGCGATGAGGTGCTGGTGCTTGATGGCAATGGTGGGGTCCAGGCTTGTGGACCTCCCAGCCAAGTTCAAGCGGAATCTCCTTGGCTACAGGAGGCATCAGGGGGCACCTTGTGTCACTGAGATCAGGCGACAGCACGTTTTTGCTGCGATGGTTGTGGTAGTCTTGGATAATTCTTATACGAGGCGGTGCCTCAGTTTTAGTCCTTAATATACTGTATAACTGTATAACTGTATAACTATAATTTGTATAACTAGTTTTAGTTCTTAGATGGCTAATACACCAACAAACATAACTTGGGAGTTGATGATGTGTCTCAGCATCCCACCTAGGGCCTAGGTGGGGAATCAACTGCGCTGCACTTCGCATCTCTTTGCGAGGCTCTAAAGACCATGGGTTCCGTACCAGCCCCTTGGAGCCATGGTTTTCCAGCCGTCGCTGTTTGGTGGTTTCATGTTTTTTGATAGTTCCAACCTTGTGTGGGAGGAGGATGCGAAATGGCCAATGTTTTTGAACCAGAGTCTTGTTTTCCTTGCTAACCTTGTTCAAGCATGAGCTGATGGAAACTTCGCCGTTGAATCCACTGCCCCAAAAAAGTCCCCAGGGGAAGGCTCCCATGAGCCTGAGCCAGTGCAAGATGGTGCACCATTGCCATCGCTATACGTATATACTGTATATATATATATGTATATGCATATATATATATGTATGTATGTATGTATGATTGTATGTATGTATTAATTTATGCATATATTATATATATATATGTATTTACTGTATTTACATGTAATTTATATATATATATTTAATCATGGTGAATTATACTGGGTGAAAACACCATAATAAACCAAGAAATGTTTCACGTGCACGGGGTGCAACGCCTTGGTCTGAAATCTATGTTGAAGACACCATACTGCTTAGACCCATATATTTTTCCTTGTTGAATCTTTATGTTTGATGTTTGAATTTCACGGGATTTCCATAGGTTTATATACTGCTAACACGGTACATCCCCACTCTAACGCGGACAAAACACAAAGTCCAGCTGATTCACTGCGGCTGCGTCAGCATTTAGGTGAAAAGTCGGGAAGACATCACGGCTGCTCTCTCTGCCTTGGCGACTTCTGAAGGGCCAGAGATGCGACTGGTCAAAGTTTATACTTGGCGAGCGCAGATTTTGGTCAACGGTCAATGCTTTTCATTATCTTTCATTATTTTTCTTTATCTTTCATTCATTTTTATTGATGTCATTATTTTTTATTCATTTTATGTGTTCATTACCCATCATTATCTTTCATTCATTTTTATTCATCAATGTTGATATGGTAGTGCAACACAGTGTATTGTAGGGTACCCGTTTTTGACCCATACCCAGCATCACCCTGGACATACAATTCAGCACATCGAAGATAGAAATCACTGAATAGTGAACTATCAATATCATGAATATAACTAGAAGTAAAATAATATCAGTAAGCAACTTATCACATCGAACATGAACTGAATACTGAAGTGCGAAGTGTTCTACATGTATATGTGAACTTAGATTTTTAGACCCGTAAAAAAAAGGGGCAAATGGGCCAGAAGGAAAGGAACGTCAAAAGCGGTGGAGAAAAGTTGGACTCGTTGTTGATAAATGAGCCACAAGTTGTCGCACCCCTATTGAGCCTAGCTACAGCATAGGGTGGGAATCTCAATATGCTTCAACCTATTGAGCCTTCTGGTTGTGGCTACCTGCGACAAAGTTTCGGGGATGTGTCGGGATCATCAAACGCAGTCGTGCTGGAACACTTTCACAGATTAAGAAAAGAACATACAGTAGGGGTCTTTACTTGACCCGCCACGGGTGGCACGTTCCAATCGTTATCAACCATAGTAGTATTATGTAGTATGACATTTCCATGTTCAGTGCGAGAGCCCGTGAATATATTTCTAAAGATTCTAAAGTCTAGACTTGTCTATATCATAGTATATCATAGTGGTGTTAATAGTGGTGTTAATAGTGGTGTTAATAGTGGTGATTGAATATCCACTATGTCCAGCTTGCTGCAGTGATAAGCCAAATGAAGGGACCCCCACTTGCTTGAGGAAGGATGGAGCGCAGAGGGATGGCTCCCTGCTAATTGCCGAAGACCGCAATGTGGGAGCCGCTTGGCGCGAGGGGTCACGACGTCACAAACGACGTCACAAATGGTGGTGAATGTCAGGGCAACTCTGTGTACTGCAACTATCCACATTCCGGTTTATTTATCATCTTATTTCAAAGGATCATTTACCCATATAAAAATCCATATGTTTAGGAACAGATCAATCAATCCTTACCTGAAAGTCATAAGATTCAAATGCTTTCAAATGCTAGGTTCTGGGCTAAACATGGAGCTGCTTTCCCGAAATTGCAAACCATCCTATTTCTTGGCCCAATTTTGACCCATATCATAGTATTGAGCACTTAAAGTACCACCAAGAAACCCTGGATATGTGCCCCTTTTTGGGGGTTCCATTGTGAGGAAAGCGAACCGCTCGCATGGTTTGGGATGAGTTGTCCGCAAAATCCGTGGATGGTTTGTGAAGCTAGAGATCAAGAATAATCTTCCAGCTAGACATCGTCTATAGGAGTCTCTATAGAATCCATTCTTTATTTACATAGACCCTCCACGTACCAATCAAGATTGGTAAAAGTACTAAAATTATGGGTACCCTCTGGTAAACTAACATAACTATAGAAAATCACCATTTTCAATGGGAAAATCCACTATAAATGGTCATTTTCAATAGCTACGTTAGTCATTACCAGAGGGTAACATACCGATCCCCTGTTTCTATCGGGTAAATTCATTTCTGGTATTTTTTTGGGGATGGCTTTCCATTGGGTTTGCTGGAAGCTAGGGCTGTGGGCAAGGCATAGCCGGCATAGCCTCGAATTGGCAGAACAACACCAGTAATGAATGTTAACCAGTGGTTGTGGTCAATCAATGTTAGGCCATATTTTAGAGGGTCAATCAATCTTGGTATATATCTTTAAAAAAAAATCTTCATGAGTTTTGTTGTGTGTATGTGTGTTTGATCCGGTACTACGGATTACAAGACCCTCTTGCGGATTGCTCAATTGTTTCATGCGCTCCCAACATGGGATTGTCTCAAGGCTTGGAAGTTCAAAAGTTATGCACAATTTATACATATATATATATATATATATTGATTAAGAAACGGATAATGACACAGTTTTTGCTTTCAGCCCGACCAATTCCCCAATCTTCACAGCGTTGATATCGGCAGGTGTTGAGCTTCACAGCCTATGCCTCCTACTTCCAACACGCGAGTTCTCGAGGAAGCTTCGCCGTTGGCGCTGTGCTCTTTGGAATTGTGCCTTGGCAGATGTATATATAGCAATGATACATCCCTGTGATTTGTAAATATATGTCCAACATTGCCCATGTATTTCCATGTTAAATGAGGCCTTACACATGCTTACACCATCTTTTGTAGATATCTTCAATGGATAGCAATGATCTATCACGAGGCAAAGTTCCAATCCCAATATATAATGAATCATAATTGTTCCCCCTTAATTATGGGCTTTTATTATCGGGTTATCCTGGTTATATATCATCATTGTGTTTCTCTCTCACGCATCAATAGTTCAGCTGATAATTTGGTGTGGAGGAACCTCCACTTGGGTTCAGTTGGTAATTTTAGATAGCCATGGGCAATTACCAATTTCTAGATGTTTTGCCTGTCATGACCAAAAAAAAAAACATTGCCATGTTCTATGGCAAACGTTGATGTTGACAGAGGGTAAATGCACAGTTTCGTCTGTGACATTTGCAGGAACACCTATTTTTTTACGCCACTCCATTGATGGAAGGTGATGGAAGGGATTACCGGAGGGTTTTTGGAACTGCGCCCCACCGCGCCAGGTCTTTTGTTTGGCGTTGCTAGCCGAAGCAGTTCGGACCTTTACCGAGATTTGGGTCACCCTTTGGACCTCGACGGACGAACAGGACTGCGATGTCGTATCCTGTCGTGGAGACAGTTTGCTTTGGATGGTGAATCTTCCATAGCTGCCATAGCTATATTAGTTTACTGATGTTTGCTGGAGGGTACATGTTTTGGGGTATACAAAAATGATAAAACATGAGGTGAATTTCTGAAGTGATTACATATTTAAGTCCATGGGTTTGCGAGAGCTTCCCAATGTGATAGTGATATTATCCAAACAATAATTGGAAAAACGTCAAAGTCGGGATAGATCACAGTCACAGTCACAGGCTCACCTGACATGTGGGCAAGCAATCTGCCGTATCCATTGAGAAAGAGCATTTGCATCCAGAGGGAAACAACATGAAACAAAGCAGTGCATGCATGGAAGCATGCCATAAGACAAAGTGAGTTTGGTTCTTCCGAGATTCCGAATATGTTTTTGACAAAACATGGCGGCCTTATGCTAAAACTCGGTAGATGCAGGAAGTCATTTCACGGAGCGATCTAGTCTTCTGGCTCACGGGCTATGGATGCATCTTGGCATCTGCACTGGGTCCAGCTACAGGATGCCAGCCAATCATCCCCCGATTCCGGGGTCCTACTGCGGATGGGACCGCAAAGTGAGTAAATATTCCATATATATATATATATACACATATATACAGTAGACATTTACAGTATTTTTATGTATATAATTATACATTTTTTGTTTTTACATATATATATATTATGTATAAATATTTATTTATATATATACACGTATAAAAACATAATTACATACATAGATTCATATAGATCAGCCAGTAAAACCCTGTCATTGGGTTTCCAGGTGAGAAAAAAAGTGTTTTTTTTTCATGGGCCATTTGATGGAGACATGCCAGTTCGGGGGTTAAAATCCTGCAGAGGCTTGTCACAGTTTTGCCTTTGGAAAGGGTTCCAGATTCGGTTCTGGTATGGAAGACGTTCAGATCATACTGATTAATATATAGTTCCAAGTTGTTCGAACTTTTCAGCCTGGTGAATTACTATAATTAATCCAGATTCGCCATTTGTTGGGTCCATCAAGATCGTGTTTTAAAGTTGTTTTTGTTTTATGTAGTGTTTCAAGACTACCCGCATGTGTAGGTACAGAAATCGGGAGTATAATGATCACTTTAAATATCTTTAAATACAGTTGAATCCCTGTGCATTACTTTACATTTGGACTCAAACGATCACAGAAGTATCCACAACAATAGTTCTAATATGTTCTAATTCAATCCATGATTTCAAGAAAACATGACATATTCTCATCATATTCTCATCAATGATCAACTTCACTTGAGATATTGTAAATATTTAAATTCCTGTTTTCCTAAAATGGGGGACCCCCAATTTGTCACCAGTGGGGGGACCCCCAGTCGTCACCCGAGGCATCGTTCTGGCCGTGCTGGTCATCGGAGTCACCCGCGCAGTGGTCTTCAGTCGCATTGTGACGTGGCGAAAGGGGGATTGTGGGGATGATATCGCTGCCGTTTGTGGGGATAACCACAATATGATCATGATATTATTATATCTAGGACTTACATTAGTCATTATATCACTAATGGTATATCTACAATATAACTCTAATAACTAGGACTTATGGTATACCAGATATATCATTGCATTATATATCATTAGTTAGGATGGTGATTATATCACTATCGTTACTTGGGGTGGTGCCCCCAAAAGATAATCCAAGATAGCCAAGTTGGTACAAATAAAAAGTCTAATAACTAGGACTTATGGTATGTAGATATATCTATAGTCAATTGGTTCAATTATAGTTATAAGCCAACTTATAACTGGGAGGAACCGCATGAGCATTGTCAGAAAGCCCCTTTCTACACTTAAAGAAGAGTTGTGTCATATGACTGGGTCGCGTAAGCAAAACCCTTTGGTTCGTAAGGTGGCAGAAACCACTTTTGCAAAATACCATGCAGTGGCTCTGGCGTAAGCAGTTCCTAAGCGTTGTAAGTCCTACCTGTCAGCGTAAGCTCCACATAAGTCAAAACTCAAAACTGTGGTCGCCTAAGCAAGGTCCGCAAGGTCTAGCGTAAGCCATGTGATGCGACATAGCCTGGTAATCTCACTTTTTCGGAGAAGCCTACATTGTGATGGGTTTTATAAAGCCAACTTATTGTTGGCAGGCCTGTTTTGTAGCTGCGAAAGTTATCATGGAACCCTGAAACTGGGGGTTTGAAAGGTGATTTGTCGAACTTGGATATGGCCGATCTTCGATTTCATGTGTAGGAATGATGGTGGAATTCAAAACGACTTACGAAAGTTGAGGTTTCTACTACAGCGAGTTGCATTTAATCATTTACCAATTAGTTTTTACCAGTAGCAAACTGGGATTTGGTTGAAACATCCTGTAGCTTACGAGTTGAAACATCCATTCACCATAGTTCACGCACGTTTGTGTGGTTCCTGAGGTCACTGAACTCATCCTCATCCATCCTCACATATTTGGTTGATGGTTTCCTTAGGTTTCATTGGGACGGTGCAGGGTGATTTAAACCACCATCACATCCCCAAGTGTGTTTGTCATGATCAGTCATTATCTCCCTGTCATTCAAAGTTGCACCATGTTGCACCCACCATTGCTTGCAAACATCAATGTGCTTGCGAAAACTTAACCTTTTAATTTGGTGGTTTCTTTCCCATATGCTCAGAAAAGTGCTCCATGGACTCCATGGTGCTGGAAGATTTACCAACATTTACCCCATGAATGCCCCAGTTTTGTAGGTAAATATACGATACTATGGAGCATATGGCTATTCGGAATGTTGTCGTGCACAGCCTTCTCCGGGATGATCCAATGATCAACGGAGGTGACCAAGATTGGCTCCGGCACCTTCCAGTACATGCTGCAGAAAGCCACTGGTCTGTGAGTTAGCTATGGATACTGTGGATGGGTGCGAAATCCTGCACCAGTTGACGGTTTACCCCCCTTATTTTGGATGGGGTTCAACTTGTAATGATTGGCGTTTTACGTATGTTTTTCTTAGACAGATCATTATACATACACAAGAGTTGTAATGTGTTTGTTTCCCTTCGTAAGTGAACCACAATGTATTTATACAGTAAATATGTTTTTCCAGGCATGAGGTGAAACCAAACCAAACTACAACACATCTCAGCATCTAACTCGGCTGACTATGTCAAGTAATGGTAGG